>PVLA01000658.1:0-116572 GCA_004027455.1 Hydrochoerus hydrochaeris
AGAGAGAAAAAAATACCAGGATTTTAGGAACAGTGGCAGAAAGTCCTCAATGAGTGGGGCAAGCAGTACAATGAAGGAGAAAACTAAACAAAGGCAGAAAAATAGCATAGCAGGAATGAGGCAGAGGAGGATAACTAGAAACTCTAACATAGATGGCCTTGATACGCTATATTGTAAATAGTGCACCAGGATTTAAAACCAACATTACTCACACTGCTCTGCTTAGATGTATTATATTCTGTTCCAGTCTTTCTACATGTACTAGATTTGAGGGCACAGACAGTAATCCCAAAAATAACAAGATATAGTATGGTAATCATCCTTAATTTCCTATTAACTTAATCTAAAGCTCTGTAAAACCTACACTGTTTTACCATGACTGATCGTAATAGAATCTGGTTTGTTGGATTGCTGTTTTGTATTGATAGATTTTATTCAAAGCTGTTATGATTGATAATATCAAGTCTGAGAGTATAGGCAACTGCACTTAAGATGACAAGATCCACTAGAATATCCACTATGGTTTGATTATTACCTGCCTTTGTAGTTTTATACTTCTACAATGTTTTATTTTACTAATATTGTTATGTACTGCTATATTCAATTATACTGCTATATTCAATTATGCCTGATGATATAGACATTCTATTGAAGATAATAAGAAACAACACAGTAATCATTGTAGACCACCTTGTACTGTGGTTTTATATGACTTTTTGGTTTCATGTTTTTACAGGAATTTGTTTTGTTTTGTCTTGATAAGTTTTGTTTTTCCCTCTAATACAGAAAGGATAGAAATACATGCAGAGATTCACACATGCATAGCTGTCTACACTCTCACTGTTTGACTATCTACTTTGTATACTTTAATTTTGTAACTTGAACAACTATTTCTAAGAGGACAATATGTAATTTATTAATTAGTGATTTCTTATTGTTTATCCTTTTTTTGGAATTCTGTATTATCTCTACCCTTTACATGCTTTTGTTTCTCTTTAAATAAATAAAAAAAAAGAAAACCAGGACTTAGACAGATTATGTAACATACACCAAATCACACTTAAGAGTCAAAATCTGAACCCAGATTGTCAAGGAGAAAATATGGGGAGAGGAGTTTTAGAATGAAGAATGAAGAGTATCCAATCCTTAAACTTTTGCCACATGATTCCATTTCAAACTCAGCTTGGATTTAGTAGCTCTGTTGGAAGATTTCCCAGAGGAAGCCAAAAGTTGAGCTCTACCCACTTCTCCAGGCCAATCCCCAGAAGATAACAGTGCTTCGTCCTGTTTTCTTTTTTCTTCATAGAAATTCTCTCATTTCTATGGGGACAATTAATCCTCTCATATTTCATCCTGTTTATATTTTGGCTTTGTGTTTTGTTTTGCTTATGAATGAAAGAACAATTTAGTTTTACTGATCCAAACTGTTTGACCCCTTAAAGCAGGTGTTTTGGAGTCTTGAGCAGTAGTATTACTATAAATACTTGGATGGAGAATTATGTGCCCAGCTAGCATCAAAAGGAAAGCATTTCTCATGTTAAAGGGAAAGTTTTGCTTGGGTACAAAGGGCGTATAGCCAGGAGAGAAAGCAAGCTTGGGGACTCTGAGGATTGAGCCTCCTTTGTGCTCAGATATTCCTGAATTTCCCCACCTAATCTCTCACTGTTTACCCTTATGCTGTGTTACTGAATCCAGCACCTGGAGGCTGGCCTACAGCCTCTAATTCTGCCCTTTAGAAATTGTGTGATCTACACAAGTCTCTTCCCTCTCTCAGTTTTCATTTTCCTTTTGTGTGTGTGTGTGTGTGTGTGTACTGGGGATGGAACTCAGGACCTCATGCTTGCCAGGCAGGCCCTTGTGCTGCTAAGCTAGATTCCTAGCCCATTTTCTCATCTATTAAATGAAGGAATGAGATTATGAGATTAGATTCCTTCCTATAGGTCCTTGTGGGATTGAAATTCTAGGATATTATAAAAATACAATCAAACTGCTTCTGAAGGCAAATTCTGTGTTAGCTGATATGTGTGAATGGATATGAGTGTTTGCGCATGAGCAGTTCAGTGTGTGTCTGTGTGGGCATTTGTTTGAATGTATACAGTCCACAAAAAAGAGATCCCAAGGGTTTTCTCAGCTTTTGAACCCTGTGGAATCCCCTTCAGTGCACTTTGACTAACTCCCTTGATATACCTTTCCACACACTGCTCTCCTGAAGATAGATGGAATGATATTTATCTTGGTGGGAATGAACAGAAGACAGGAGTGAGCACTGATTCTGCAGTTAGAGTTGGCTTTGAATCCTTGATGTGTCCCTTACTTTGAAAGTGACCATTAGCAAATTATTTACCTGAGCCCAGATTTCCCCATGGAGCTTCTGGTTCCTAGCTCAGCTTAGTTGTAAAGTCATAATGAGATGAGTATATAAAGTACCTGGCATAGACCCTAACACAAGGGACACTATCAGTCAGGAGCATTGCAGTCAAGACCAATAATTTTCAAGATCCAGTGCAAAATGAGAATGTGGAGCCTCTTATTCAGGAATGACCAAACATTTGGAGACAGCAATAGCAGAACACTAGGCACAAAGACCTTCTTAGATCATGGCCCTAGACCTCTGCACAGGTCCCTGTTCTTCGTATTACTGTCCCTCCTTTGCAATGACTGATTTGTTAGTTTGATTTCAATTCAGCAAAAGATAAAGAACAAAGAATCTTCAAGATTCAAAGAGATGACTCCTCTGTGGTGAAAGCCTTGCTAGACCAGGATGCAGTAGAAGGAACACTTCAAGAGTACCCTCAAATCAAATTCAAACCAAGTAGCATATGAATCACCTACATCCCCTGTGCTAACCAAGGAGGTGAGGCTACAAGTCCTTTCAGCCAAGAGAAGAGTGTATCACTGGCCTCCCTGTTTCAGAAGAACCATCCTTTGTCCCTGAAATAAAGCTGTCACCCATGGGGGAAATCTCAAGGGAGGAGTAAATTCTCCACCCCTGTGAGTCTAAAAGCAAGAGCCACCAGTAGTGGTTGGTTGATTGTGTCAATCTGAGAAGTTTAAAAGCTTAACTAACTTGGCTCAGCAATTCTACACCCTAGGGTGTAGAGTACCTGACCTAGGGCAGCTGTCTGCACCCAATAGCATAGAGGACCCACTCTAGAGTGGCTTATACTGTTACCTGGACAGTATAAAAGGGAAATGAGGAAGGACTGACAGAGTTTTGTTCTTTGAAGGAGCTCCAATCTTCCCCTTCATCCTGGACATCATCTCTTGGCTTCTAGTGAAGACTCTGTTTCTGTTTTGGATCCTTTAGCCTTCCAGCGTAGACTCTTCAGCCTTCATTCACAGACCTATCAGTATCCTGATACAGACTTGCATGGAGCACTGCAGTGAACTCCAGATCTTAGACTGAATCCTTCAGCTCCAGTGTGAAGACACCCTCTACACACTTCCTCATCCAACTCTGGCTGACCATTGTAAGCCCATCTTGTAATTTCTTATACATTTGTATAGTTTGTGTTTTATCTGTTTCTCTAGTAAAACACTGACTGATATACCACCTCTCATACAATTCTAGGTGGGACCTTGCTTTCTAAGACTTGCTCTAAGATAATAAAATTCAAGGTCAGAGGATTTTCAGGGAGGTAAAGATAAGTATTCAGGAAACCTTTTGCAATTTCTGTGTGCTCAGTAGTTTCTTCTTCTGGGCAGGATATTGGATACTCGGTTGATCAATCAACAAACACTGGTGCCAACTATGTGCAAGAACCTGCGCTTGGGTATAGGGAACCAAAGATAAAGCAACACAATCTCTACCCTTAAGGGCTCACAAACTGGTTAGGGAGATAAACATGCAAATTCTCATGATATCTGCTGCTATAGTTTAGGTGTCCAATGTCTCCCAGAGGCCTACATGTTAAAAGCTTAGCCTCTAGGGTAGGACAACTGGGAGGCCCAGTGGGAGGTTCTTGGGCCACTGACGGTGTGGCTGAAAGAGGGTTATGATTCATGATACCTCTCCCATCTCTTCCAGTTCAAGATGTGGCTGTCCATAGACAGACACTCCTGCCATTCTCATCTGCCCTCACTAGCTATTAAACCAAAGGTTCCTTGTGTAATTTGGACTTTGAACCTCTAAAACTGTGAGCTAACCAATCTTTTGTTTTCATAAATTTAGTTGCTTCAAGTATTTCTTTGTAGTAATGCAAAACTAACTAATACACCTGGGGTCAGGGTTGTCATTTAAAGGGGCCAAAGACTTGGGAATGCCCAAGCAAAGAGTGACAAAAAAGGACACTAAGAATTTTCAAGGCAAAGAAGAATTATAAATCTTTCCCAAGAAAAAGGATAGCACAGAAACATGAAAGAATGTGATGTGACTGGGAGAATTGCAGGTCTTCCTATATGAACAGGTCTTAGGGAAAAGTGGAATGAGGAAAGAGATCAAGCGGCCAAACTAAGGGGTGTAATCCTCTACATAGTGATGGTGAACCTTTTAGAGCTTTCAGTGATAATGAACATCTGGTTGTAACATGTGTGCCAAAAGTTCTGCATGAGTGTTAAACTATGGGGTCCATAGAAGTGGTCTACTTGTATCTGAATGTTAGAAATATTGCTGAGTGTTGCAGGTATAGTTCAGAATTTCAGCGTGTACTTAGCATTTATGGGCTCTATGTTCAATCCCCAGCATCAAACAAAGCAAAACAAAAAAAAAATACTTCTCTATGCCAAATATTGTGGAAACATACCTTTCATCTCAGCTACTCAGAAGGATAAAAGAAAAGGATTATGTTTTCCCAAGGAATTTGGAACTAGCTTGGGCAATGTAACAAGAACTTGAATCTTAAAAAAAAAAAAAAAAAGGATGCCATTCACAAACAACAATAATAAAAATTGTTGGGTACCACAAATTCACAATTGCTAATTTTGTTTACTTCTCTAATGGATGATAAAATGGAAGCTTGGGATTATCGGTATCACCCATTTGAAATTTCCTTTTGACTCTTTTTAGCATAAGATCACATCTTCTTGAGTCATCCCAGGATTATACTCCAGGAGAAGATCCTTCTTAGCATATGATCATCTATGCCTTTTTGAGTCTGAGTATTACATCAAATTGGAATCTTTCACTAGCCCCACCTATCACTATAGAGAGTGACTGCTTTGAAGAGTCAGAGGAGGTCCCATTGGGGAGACATTGACTTCCCAGCCATACAGAGCTACTGTCTCTGTTTTTTATTTTCTCACCATACCCTTAGCACACAATTAGGGCTCTTTCCTGGGTCCCCGATATTTGGTACCCAACATGACCTTCAAGTGATAACAACCATTATCAAGGTGCTGACAATCCACCAGACTTTGATCAACTTAAAGATAAATGGAGCATTTTACTAATTATATAGCTCAGATAAGTAGCAAATAGGTTATTTGTTCTAGGAGTCTGTTCATCAAAGGTAACAATGGGGCAATTGTATTTTTTATCTGCAGAAGAGAGAGAATTTAACTGATTGATTATGAAGCTGTTAAATGATGCAGATGTCAAGGTCCCATCAAAACATATTTTTAGATTACTTGCTAAATTTTGTCTTTCCTTTCCCAAAGTGGTACACTTGATATAAGAGTTTGGGATAAAATAGGTGAGAGTTTTTATGTAGCTACAATCCAAAATTTTAAAAAAATCCACCCAAAATTATAGCTACATATAACCTAAGTGAAAATGACCCTCTCATCATTACTACATAATTTAGAAAAAAAAGCAGACCAACAGCTGGTTACTGTCACAATACACTCTAATTGTGCTGATAAAATGATTATGAATGAGGCAAATGAAATGGAAAAGAGCCTTGATATAAGCATTGTGAAAGAGCCAGATCACCACGATAATGTAACTCCCAGTAGGGGGCTGGAGAAAAATGAAGTGTATTTTAAAAATAAGGATAATCAAATATATTCACTTTTATAAGATATTTGTAATGAAATTAAAAACTTTTCCAATTTACTCACACATTAGCTTCATTCTCTACACAGCCATTTGGAAAATGATGTTTCTGTTGCTGTACTTTCTACAGTTTCCTCCTCCCCCATACAGAGGCAGAAACAATCCCTCTCTTTCCCCTCCCCAAGTAAGACATGAGACTATATTCACAGGCATTATGCTTTCCAGTCACTCAAGAGACAGATCTAGAACACTCAGATTGTAAATGCAATATACACACATATTTTAACATTGTACTCTCCAAAGAATTGAGGCAGGGTATGCTTGGTGATGGAGTCCAGGTTTCATATACTCTTGGTTGTTTGGATAACATAATTCAAGATTTTCAAATGGTGCCAGGTGATGTAACCTATCTCACCCACATGTTTCTATCATCAGCACAATTCCCTCATTTTGCATTACAACTAAATAGATCAAGGTCAGAATAATCAAGATAGCAAGGATGAAAAATTACAAGGTATTACTCAGAAAATGTTATCTGGCATGGACAGATATGCTGATTTGAAAGTTCAAGCACATGCCCACCCCATCTTTTCACACAGTGCAAAGCACTACTATGCCGAGCATGGATTTCTGTCCCAGAGAATGGCACATTCAGTAAGTCCTTTACACAGATACTCCAAGGTCCTACAGAAACTTACATCCAGTTTGTAGCTAGACTGCAAGAAGCTGTAGATAGACAGATTTCTCATGACATTGCAGCTAAAATACTCCTTCACTAATTAGTATATGATAACACCAGTGAGGAGTGTAAATGAGTCTTAGCCTTAGTGCTTTAGGGTTAGGGTTAGGGTTAGGGTTAGGGTTAGTACTAAAGACTTATCCACTTATATACATGCCAACATATTGGATCTATCACTCATACTTCTGCATTCACTGCACAGGCTATATCCCAATGATACTTTCAACTTGGGTGAATCCCACAAGTCTAATATGACTGAAAGAAGCCTGCAACAAAATAAAACAAACTGTGTGATTCCATTCATTAAAGTTCAAAATCATATTTATGATATTAGATGTTAGGGTAGCAGTTACCTTTCCAGGGTGAAGTGGCTGGAAGGGACACATCACAGCTTCTGAGGTACTAGTGATATTATATTTCTCCACATGGATGTTGTGTACAAAATGTGCACCTTTTGAAAGTTTCATTGAACTGTACCCTTATGATTTATGTATTTTTCTATGAAAAGTTATGTTTCTATTTCTATTTAAGAAGTTTGACTATGAGGATTGGGGATGTATCTTAGTAGTAAAGCATTGGGCTGATATGTTTAAGGCCTTGGGTTTGATCTTTAACACTGAAAAAATAAGAAGCTGACTTCTGAAAATGCATTCCAGCTTCCAGGTGGATTGGAAGGAGAGGTTCCTTGGGTAGAGAGCCCAGTGGGAAGTCTGTGGGACTGGTTGAGCCACCTCCGATTTTCTCATTTCCTACTCAGCATGTTGGACTTCTTTAATGACTGTTTCCTTCAGGCAGGTTTGCTAACCTATTGGGAGAAGAGTGCTGGATGGAAGTGGCTATAATAGGCAAAGATCCTCAAATAACTCAAGAAACAAAAAGCAAGGCTTAGAAATCTCTTCCATCCCCCTAGCTCCCCATCCTGAATCCACTCTGGCCATGGGAATGGATAGATGAAGGTCATAGCAAGTGAGTCACTTGCTTCCTTAACCCCTGAGAATATTGTTCTCACTCTCTTAACCCATCCTCCCAGACATGGAGGCTTAGTTTAGGATAAGAACATAATGCATCCTTTCCCAGAGACTCAGTCTTCTTTTCTCTCACTTCTTTTACGTCACCTAGGTCCTTCTGGATCCTCAGGAAAGGAACTTAGAGCTTGGGGCCCAATGACAAGGAAGGAACTGCTGAGAGAGGTCACTGTCCATTAGGCAGAAGGGATCTTCCAGATTAGAGTATGGCTGCACTCTTGGAAGCTGGGAAGTCAGCCAGTGTTTCATCTTTTGTTTTTTCCTCCTGGGGCTTCCTGTCCCAGATGTAGATGGAGAGGGGTCATGGGGACTTCCTGACCTCTACAAATAAACCTTTCCATTGTCATTCACCAGGCAATACTTCTAGGTCAGACAGGCCAGGTCTATGGGCAGTAACAGACAGCAATACTGCCTTCAGGAGAAACTCACCCCTGGTTCCATCAAAGGTCCACATAAGAGGAGGAGATGTACTCCTGGGACAGAAAGGGTGTTACCCTATTCAGGGACAGGTGGGAATTCTATGGAGGAGCATCAGAGAATGCTAAGGCACTCTCCAGTGATTTGTTCTCCAATGATTCTCATTGCCTAGAACAGTTCCCGGCACATAAAAAGAGCCAGTAAATATTCACACAATAAATGGGTAAATCTACTCCAGCATCTTCATTTAACTGAACCATGGAAACCTAGCCCAAGAATGAAAAAGAAAGTTTCTCAAGGACACAACAGTGAGTGTGCAACAGAGATACCAAGTTAGTATTAGAACCCAGACTAAGACTCAGGACTCCTGAATCTTATACCAATGGTCTTCCTAAGGGACAATTTGTGCATAGACATGGGAGCTAATATAAACAGAAAACATTAAGAAACTTAGTCACAGAACTTGACAAGTGACCTGACCCTGAAATTTGGAGATTATAAGGTAGGGATTTTGACCCATGCTTGAGGAATGTAAATATGAAGCCTGGATAGAATTTATAGGATAAGAGAAATGATTGTGCCAAGAACAAACTTTTCCTACTGGTCATGGGGCAAAGATGGGTGTTTCCTAGGGAGTGATGTGGACCTGGAAAAATGGAGCTGATTTATTATCAAAAGAGTAAAAGGCTCTTTTAAAAAATTCATGGAGGACACTATGATTCTGACAAATAGCAGGGACTGCTGACATTTCAGGGGCTAAGTAGGAGGACAGGCTTTGGCTTGTCAAGGAAAGAGCAGTTAGAGGCTTCAGGGAAGGAACCACAGAAAACCTGCCAAAGTCTTCTGTTATGGTTTAAATCTAGACTGTTCTCCATAACTCTCATCCACTCAGAGGTAGGATTTTGGAAGGTGACTGGATTCTGGGGTACCATATTCACCATTGACTTCACCCACTAATGAGTTCAGCAGCTAAGTGTACTGTTAGGAGACGGACTCTGGTTAGAGGTACATCGCTGTGGAGTGACCTAGGAGGGTGTATTTTCCCTCCCCAGCTCCTCCCTTTTCTCTCTGGTTTGTGGCTTCCATCACATAAAGCACTTTCCTGAACCAGGTCCCTTCTTTCTTTAGAGCCAGCCAACTATGGACTGGATCCAATAAAAACCAAGACCAAAATAAACCTCTTCTTTAATTTGAGTGTTGGGCATTTTGCCCAATGACAAGAAAATGACTACAACACCTTCCAAAGAGAAAAAATTTGTTTTGGACACCTGATCCACCCAAAACAGCAACAACATATTACAATCGACTCCCTTGTCCCCTCACCTTCTGTCCTTCTTGGAGGTAGAAATGGACTCATCTTGAAATTGTTGATGATCAAGTTTCAGAGGCCCTCACTTGCATAGGTCCCGATAGGTCCATACATTATTTAGGTATAATTTTGTAATTTTTCTTAACAAGTGTATTAGTTTTCTATCGACACATAAAGAATTACCTCAAACAATAATTTAATACAAACATATTATCTCCATTTCATTATGGCAGAAGTCTGAGCAGGATATGATTCAATTATCTGCTCCAGGACCAACTAGGCAGAATTTAAGATGCTGAATGTCTGGAGCTCTTTTAAGATCACTACTTACTGACAGAATTTCATTCCTCAGTCTGTGCAACTGAGGTTCATGTTTTCATGCTATCAGTTGTGGACCATGCTCAGTTCCTGTAGGCCACTCATAGTAAATCATTGCATGCCCATGTTATGGGTTGAATCCTATGTTCCTCCAAACTCACATATCGCAGCAATGGTATTTAGAGGTGGGGCTTTTGGGAGGTAGTCAAAGTTGAATGAGGTTTGAAAGTAGGATCCTGATCCAATGGGAACCAAAGGTATGGCTCAATGGTAGAGCACTTGTCTTAGCTGTACAGAGAGAGAGAGAGAGAGAAAGAGAGAGAGAGAGAGAGAAATTAGTGCTCAGCTCATTCTTTGTCTGCATGCATACACCAAGGAAAGGCCATGTGAGGTGACCACTGCAGCCAAGAAGAGAAACCCAAGCAGGAATTGACCATGGCAGTACTCTGTTACTTTATCTACAGATCCTTGAGAAAATAAATGTCTATTGTTTAAACTACTCATTCCATGGTATTGTGTTATGGCAGTTTGAGCAAACTAATACCCGCTTTTGCAGTTTATAACAGGGATGTCTGCTTCCTTCAGGTCAGCCAGAGCACATCTCTCTGACTTCTACTGCAATCACCTAGAGAAAGTCTCTGCTTTTAAAGGACTCACTGAATTAGGTCAGACTCACTGTGATAATATCCCTTTTTCCATTCAACAGAATCATTGGAGAGATGTTTCATCATATTCACAAATTCCAACTATACTCCAAGGGAAGACAATCCAGGAGCAAAGGTCACTGGGGTGTAATTTTGGAATTATATAGGGGCCACCTAAATTGTATAAGCTTCAGCTAATACACAGCCTGGAACCACCCTTACACACAACCTGGATGGGGTATAAAACACCTATTATGGTGTGTGGAGGAGAATGTTTTCCTGTCTGTAACAGGGTGAGTCCTGCTTGTTCAAGAAAATACACTTACATTATAGCAGGGGAGACATAAATACAATAAAACAAGCATACAGTAAAAAGCAAGAGAACATAGTTCCTCGGGAAGTGTCTATAGAGCCCTTCTGGACCTCATTGCAGTCTGAGAAGTTTACATTTGTAATGCCATAGAAAAGTGATTGGAATTCTAGCAAGTTAGTTCTAACCTACCACTTGCAGTGCAACCCACAGTGAGAATAAAGACATTAAGACGTATTTACAGTTATGGTGAGCCAAGGGGTCCTAAGTCTAGCCAGGGTGAAGGTTCATCGGAACAAAGGCCCCTACCCAGGCTCCAATCCATATTTAATTAATTTGTGACAAAAGGAGTGGCTTGACAATGAGTGACTATGAGAATGCTGGGAAATATGTGATTGCTGTGAGCTAGGCTGCTACAAGACCTAAAAGCACCTCTACACTATGCAGAGAGAAAGATATGTAGAAAGACCAATCTGCATAACACAAATGAGGTAGCATTTAATGTTTTCGGGGGGCTGGTGCTTCAGCTCTGATGTGCAAACTTTTCTGCCCTGGGAAGTCACAGCCTCTTATCTTGATGCTTGATCCCATTTGACAGCCCTGGAGCCATGGCTCTTCATCCTGCCCCAGCTCAACCACGCTTTTGGGAGTCATGGGGCAGGGAAATAGTGCCTGTCACTTAGCTTCAGAAACTATGCATCAGCACCTCAGCTAGCCCTATTTACATTGCTTAGAACCAATTGGAGGGAAAAAGAAATAGCTTAGGCAGCTTTTTACGTATCAGTACATGGGGACAGAGCCAGGTTTAGCCAAAGTGGAGATAATTGCTCTTTGTTCAAGGAGAGTCATCCAGTGTAGGAAAGTTCCTAGACTGGGAATTGGAAGGTTGGGCAGTAGTTCTAATTCTTTCATTGACTTTCATTGACCACAACTTAAGTTGCAGTATGGCATGTATACAAGGCAAATAATCCAAGAGAAAAAATGGGCGAATGATAAAATACACAATTCATAAAAGAGGAAGCACAAGCAGTCAACAGGCACACAAAAAGCTGCTTTAACCTACTAGTTGTCTGACAAAAGATTGAAAGATTAAGAGCATCTGATTCTTCTTACAATAGGGGAACAGGTTTTTCCTTTAGCTTTGTGCCTGAGGCACTAAAAGAAAAGACAGATGTGATAGTTAACCGATTGTGTCAACGGTAAGTAAGTAATGCCCAACTAAATTGGCTCAGCAGGGTATTCAGTGTGGAAGACCCACCCTAGGGAGGATTGTTGCCAGAATGGTATAAAGGAAAAGGAAGGAGGAAGGCTTGCCCCTGTTTCTTTGGAGGAGTGCCAGTCTTTACCTTCACCTTGAACACCATCTTTTGGCTTCTGTCTTAGACTCTGTCTTCCTGATATGAACTCACACAGAACACTATACTCCAGCCTTTCAGCTGGATCCTTTGGGATCTCCAGTATGCAGACAGACCTTTTGCACTCTTCCGCACCTAACTCTGTGGGCAACCATTGCAAACTAATCTTATAAATTCTTATATAGTTTTATATCTTGCATTAAATCTGTTTCTCTAGTAAGCACTGACTGATATGACAAACGAACAAGAGAAAAGTATATACATTTATTTGCTATGTCTTATGTGACACAAGGAACTTCATAAAGAAATGAAGACCAAAGAAAAGAGTAAACGTTGTAATTTTATGCTAGGCTGGATGAAGGAGTGGACAGTTACGGAGAAGTATGAGTGGGTAAAATAGTATGATCTAATGGTAATAAACTGGAAGGAACATAGCAAGCTTGTTTGCTTAGATTTTTCTCTGGGGCCACTTGTTTTCATCATTAGGAATGTTCTTTTCCCCTGGCTATAAGGAAAGCAACTCTCAAATGACAGTTGAATGACCTGTTTTAGAAGTGTACAAAATCTTTCCTAGGTTTTCTGTGAAACTTCCTGCTTTTGCTGTTTTCTCAAAATACCAAAGTGACACATTTTAGGGTGGCGTGTCCTGAATCCCATCATTACACAGTAAGGAAATGAGTATCATTGTGAATAGTTGGTAGAGGTATAACATTATACCATAATCTGCTTGGGAATTATGGGGGTTAAGCTTTGTTGTATCAACTTGATTAGCCTGGGAGCCACTTGGGACACACTTCTACAATTGTGCTTGTGTGGGTCATTGAGTTGTGCTTTAGGTTCTATATCTGGCCCCTAATGCATTTCTCTCTCTGGCACTGTTCTCTGCTCTACTTTCTAGTCACATGAACTATGCATCCTTGTTCTACCATGCCCATTGGCTGTAATATTTCTGCCTTGGAGCCAGTTAACCAGGAACTGAGTACCCCAAAACTGTGAGCCAAATTAAACTTCTCTTTCTTTAAATTGTGGGTATTGAGTATTATGACTCAGCAAAGAAATAACTAAGATGGGAAGTATTCTGGAAGAATCTATTAAAGTTTAAAATTTGTGTAATTTTGGCCCAGATATCTTTCTTCTAAGACTAAACTTTTGCAACAAGAGTATTAGTGCCTAAAGCTGTACTGGAAGGATTCTTATGAAACCTTCCTTTTAGTGGCAAAAGAATGGAAATAACCTGGACATCTGATAGCACAGAAATAATTTAATCTGCTTTTGGGCATTTGTATTACATTATGGAGTCTGACCTTAAATATTTTAAAAACAAGCTAAATACGTATAATCTAAATATATATCATTATTCCATAGTCAAGGAATGACTATGAAATAAAGTAAAATGAAAAAACAGGTTTTGCAATAATGTGTAACATCTATCCTCATTTTTGTTTTAAAAAAAGTAAAAACATTTTGTATTTCTATGTGTAATTTTTGTGTTATCAGTGCAGCAAGTTACATAATACAATTTGAATATTAGCTAATTGGGAATGGAGTGGGGAATCATGATGATGGAGTGGTGAAAATATGAATATTAAAGGAATAAGGGAGAAATTATTAACATGTATTTTAAATGCTAATTTTTCTGCTATTTTACTTGTAAGAAGTATATATTATTCTTCTAATTAAAAATATAGGATAAATAATAAGGAAAGAGAAAGTGTACAGGTCAGGTACTCAGAAAAACCTAAGTCTGAATCCCTGTTCTATCTTACTAGCTGGGTAACCATGAACTAATTATTTAAACTTCCATGAGCCTCAGTTTTCTCATCTGTTAAAATAGGGGTAATACTTAGTTTCCAAAGTTGTTGTATGATATGAGATACTACACTAAGTGATGAGACCATAGTAGATACACAAACATATAGTAGTTACTAGTTTCACTCAGGATTGGATTGACATGTGGAAACCCTGAACCAGGTTAATGATTTGATTTTTCAGCAGCTAGGTCTCTCAGAAAAACAGAATTCACACTAGTCACTCTAACAACTAGAATTTAAAACAGATATTTAGTTAAATTGGTAGTAGAGGGCTGAAAAAAAAAAGCAACAGTGAGATAATAGAATAACTAAGCGGCTACCTCTCCCTGGGATGGAGCAATACACACTGTCACTCGTTAGAACTGAGCCCCCCTGGTTTCTAGTCAACTCTACAATCTAGTGATTAAGTACTACCACATGGTTCCAATTATACCTTGGTTCATGTCATATTATTCCCCCTAGGGATTAGTGTAACTTCTGTAAATAAGTACTGTGGTATAAATTTCGCCTACTGTTAACCCTGCTGTACAAAGAGAGTCACCACTGAATGTTTTTGCAATACTGGAGTCCTTCTCACCAGCACACATCCTGACTTTAGTAAGTTGTACACACTTCTTTGAAGTATTGTTTTCTAGTGAGCCTTTTGGTGTTGTATGGTATATTCATCCAGGCATGCTGGCTTTCATAAGTTTTTTAATCCTTTCCTCCACTATTTGACTGATATGTATGGCTTTTTGAGACAGGGTTTCACTATGTAGTTTAGGCTGAACTTGAATTTACTATATATCACAGGCGGATCTTGAACTCACAATTCTCCTGCCTCAGCCTTCTGGGTGCTGGGATAACAGGTATGCCACACCATGGCTAGCTGACATGTATGACATTTTAACTTCACTTAATTTGGGTCATCACTTTTTTCATGCTTTAGGGGCCACTCTAGCAGCAAATTTGCTTGTTGGAAAAACTGATAATTTTTCCTATCCACTCTCATGCTCTGGTTCCACTGATTAGAAGCTCTTCAGAATCCAGGCCTATGTGTATCATGACTCATGCTAATAAATGATGGCTGAATTGTGTGGGTTTTTTAAATTTTTATTTATTTATTTATTTTGCTGAATAGTCCTTTCCTTCCCTTATTAGGCTCAGAACAGCCTCACCTGAGTTATATTATAACTTAACCCTAATTAGTAACCAGGAGTACATATGGAAACAGATTCTGAGAGAGGCATATTTTGTCTTGAGGGCCTGAATTCTCAGCACTGCTTTCAGATAAGAGGGAGAAGGGGAGTTCTATCACTTACAAGGAGATGAGAGCTACTTCTGTATATTCAGAGGCTTTGGAGGAGCCTGAGGGTTCAAAATACATCCACATGTTCTCATTCAAAGTGTCAGAGTCCTGTTAACATTTTAATATCTCTTACTTTTTCATATTTCACCAAAGAAGGCCATTTAATCTTCTCTGAAGCTTTGACTACTGTATTAATTCCCAGAGCACGTATTTAGCTTTCTGTGCCCTCCTGCTATGGGAGATGAGAAGCTTTAGTAAGCTCTTTTACTTGCTTTCATTACTTGTTAATTGCCTAGAGACTTTTTAAAAAGTGTTCTGAGGCAGGGTCTCAATATGTAGTTCTGGCTGACCTTGAACTCACTATGTAGCACAGGCTGGCCTCAAACTTGTGGCGATCCTCCCACCTCAGCCTCCTGAGTGTGTACCACGAAGGCTAACAATTGCCTGTAATTTTTCATCATCTTTTGAGGTGTGCATGAGCCTATCAAAAGTCATTTCCACTGTAATAACTCATTTCCATAATAGAAATAGTTTCTGTTTCCCCTATATCTCTGGTATAGTTTGAATATAGTTTGAGTATTTCCCCCAAGGGTTCACATTTTAGAACCCTAGTCTGCAATATGGCAATGTTGAGAGTTGACAAAACCTTGAGAAAGTACAACCTAGTACAAGGTAATCAGGTCACTGAAGGGGCTGACTGTAGAAGGAATTAACATAGTTCTTCATGGGATACCACTTACTAAACCCTTCTGAGAGAAAGGTTGTTATAAAAGAGCAAGACTGGCTCTTCCCTACTCTCCTTGGATTCTGTCTCTCCATATGATCTCTTCCTCTCTTATGTGCTTCTGTCATAATATCATCTACTATGAGATGACATAGCTAAGGGGTTCCATAAGAGTTGAACAGATGTCAGCACCATGTTCTTACAGCTCCAAAAGTATGAGCTAAATAAATTGATGTGTGTGTCTGTGCACTGCTGAAGACTGAGCCATTGAGGTACATCCCCAGCCCCTTTTATTTTTTATTTTGAGACAAAGTCTCTTAAGTTTCCCAGGCTGGCTTCAAATTTCAATCCTACTGCCTGTTTGCCTAGTAGCTTGGATTATAGGTATGCACCACTGTGCCTGGCTGAACTACTTTTCTTCATAAAATTCTCAGCTTCAGGCACTTTGTTATAGCAACAGAAATTGGAACTACTATCGTTTTTCCAATGCAAAATACATTGTATCAGCTAGTGCAGCATGGCAAACCTATGGTTCACACATCACAGTCAGCTGTTTGTTATTACTGAAAGCTCTAAAAAGTTTGCCTTCATGGGGTAGTGCATTTCCCTCCACAGCTATGCCACCCCCAGTTCATCACTAGTGAGAGGGTTTTTGTTTTTTGGGGGTTTTTTTGTACAGGAAATTGATCCCTGACCTCATACATTCTAGGTAAGTGCACTACCACTGAGATACATCTCCTTTTATTTTTTACTTTGAAACAGGACTATGTTAAGTTGACCAGGCTGACCTCTACCATGTGATCCTCCTATGCAGTCTCCCAAGTAGCTAGAATTATAGGTATGTGTCACCACACCCAACTGAGAGTTCATGATTGGATCATTTTGAATGAAGCTATCAAATACCAGCAATGAAGTTATCACCAGTCAGGGGGTAAATTATTCAGCTCTAAACTCTCATTTTACAACTTTTTTTTCCCCACTCCTAATACCAATTTCCACAAATTGGGTTTCTAGAACTAATTGGGTTCTCTAGAAATGCTGTTTGTAAGTACAGCCTGAAAAATATTTATCTGGGACACACATCTGTGAAAGGGATAAAAAGGAAGAAAAATTGAGCAAAGGGAAAAGCCCAAATGCCAAGCAGATCAAATAAAGCGTCAGTTACCTCATGAGGACCCCTGGAATACTTATAGCCTGTCTTGGTTACTTTTTTCTCTCATTGTGGGACAAAATACCTGACACCCAAAATTAAGGGGTTTAATTAAGGAAAGGTTTATTTAGTTCACAGTTTGTGGAGATTTCAGTCCATAATCAGTTGGCTCCAAGGCAGGGTGGCATGGCACAGGGGCAACTGTTCATGATGGCAGAAAATAACAAAAGTAACAAGAGCTAAAGGGAAGAAGCACAAGAGAAGACTCTTTCTGACCCTTATATTGTATGTAGGCTACCTACCCTAGAGTGAGTGTAGTACTCATACCCATAATCCCAGCATTGGACCATGAATCAATCACAGACTCTAGAAACCTGCCCCCATGACTGTATGAGGCTTTAGGGGGACATCCAGACAGAAACCATAGCATAGCCCATCAGAGTTGTTCCTTAGTGAGCCAAAATTGCTAAGCTCTAGCTAGATGTGGTGGCACATGCCTGTAATCCCAGCACTCTGGGAGGCTGAGTCAGGAGTTTTACAAGTTTGAGCCTAGCCTGAGAATCTTAGCAGCTTAGTATGACCTTTTCAAAATAAAAATAAAAGGGATGTGAATGTAGCTCAGTGTGAAGGCTCTAGGTTTAATCCCTAATACTGGGGGGAAAACTACCAAGGTTTTATACCTTTGCCTTGCTTGGGCATTTCACATGGCTCCCTTACAAAGGGCAAGGCCTTGGATGAAGCAGCTCTCTGTATAACTATGGCAAATGTGGAAGGAACTGCCAACTATCACTTTTCTGCTTGTATCATTCACCTATATTGTGTTAGCAAGTCCTTCTTGAGGGGGAACGAAGGGAAACATATCCACATATGTCACAGATCATTGATGAGTCATTTTAATACATCATCTCAGTCTTCACAATGACCATCAGAAATCAAGAGTATAGATTTTAATGCAATAAAGCTCAAAAAGGTAAAAGAATTTGCCCAACTGGTATCTGAACCTAGGTCCATCTTATTTTATACAAAAGTAGCAATTTCTGAAAAATTTTTTAAAATGAAAATACCTGGGAATGAGATGGGTAGTATTTCAATCAGTATCCAAACAGGAAGCTGCATAACCAAATTAAAATAATTTAAAGTTTGTTTTGTTTCATTTTTACAAAGGGATGGTTTTTTAGAAGAATAAACAATTTATAGAGGAATCACAAGGGATAGTGAAGTAACCATTTTAACCACAAGAGACAAAGGCAGAGAATATATATTAGTCTGTTTGTTATTAGTATAACAAAATATTTCAAACAGGCTACTTTTCAAAGGAAAGAGGTTTATTCTTGTTCATCGTTCCGGAAGTGATGGATAAGGGCCTCATCTAGTGATAGCATTCTTGCTGGCAGAGTTCCAAGATAGTGCAGATCATCACATGGTAAGAGACAAGGAACATAGAAGTCTACACCTATGTACTTTGTTTCTGTCTATCTTTTTTACAAAGTCACCAGGATTTATTCATGGGTGTTATGGTTTATATCTAGATGTCTCCCACAGCTTTCATGTGCTTAGTTAGGGATTTTGGAAAGTGATTGGATTATGGGGCTGGTTTGCTGTTAGAAGGTGGGATCTGGTCCGAAGAGACAAGTCACTGGAGGCCTGGTCTGGTAGGGATTTTTTCTTTCCTCAGCTTCTCCCTTCTCTCTGTTTTCTGTCCTCTCTTCCACTGTACCCTTCTGCCACAACATGCCACCTTGGAGCCAGCTATGGATTGAAATGTGAGCTAAAGTAAACTTGTCCTTCCTTAAGTTGTGGGTGTTGGGTATTTTGTCTCAGCAATGAGAAAATGACTAAGCAGTGACTAAGACAATGGAGTTCTACCCTTATCTACACCTGTTACTGGAAAGCCAGGTTCCTAAAACAGTGAGGTTCTAAGATTTCAAGGAGCTAGCAACACACCTTGATTGTTTGTGAATTTGATGAAAGATTTCCGACAAGACACATAGGCCATTGTATAGCATATAAGTAGAGTTTATTGTAAAAAGATAGATTTTCAGATGGGCAAACACCAAGATGGCAATTGCATTCAGTGAGGTCACAGGTTATGTTTATGATTAACTGAGTGGGTTTTCAAGAATTATCCTTTCCTTCCTCCAATATCATTGTTATTGCACAAATAAAATGGGCTGGTTTTTTTTTTTCTGATTACCTCTTTCAGAGAAAAGTGGGTCCTGTTTACTCCTTAGGGTGGATGTCTCTGCTTAGTTTGTTTTGAGACCTCCAGGTTTTTGTAACCCTTCACCATGATCTGAACTTTTTATATGGGCGCTGGACCTTTCTGCACACTTATAAAGTGTTACTTCTCTTGAGCTAAAGTTTGAAATCACAAAGTTGTGTGGATTTTACCTATTGGTAATTATTAACAAAGCAAAGAAAAAATTACGCCTTCTTTGCTTTTCAATAAACTCCCAAATGCCTGCCTCCAACTTACTAATTTTTTGCCTAACATAATCATTTTCCAAAGGCTCCCACATCTGCACATCATTATTTTTGTATCCTTATAATGCCATTAACATACGACTTTGAGGATTGAACTCCTGCATAAGTTTAGGTAACAAACCATAACAGAATGGACTTTCAAAATGAGAAGCAGGGAATCTTGCAAAGAAAGCTGTTGTCTTAGTTACTTTCTCACTGTGGGAACAAAATACCTAATACAAGTTAAAGGAGAAGTTTATTTTGGCTCAAAGCTTGTAGAGGTTTCAATCCATAGTCAGCTGGTTCCAAGGCAGAATGGCATGGCAGCAGATAAACAGTTTATAATGTGGTGGTGAGAAACAGAGATAGATCAAGGAAGAAAGGAGAAATGTATACACCTTGCCAGGCCATGCCCATGATGACCCACCTCCTGCCACCAGGTTTTTTCCAACACTATATCTAACTATAAACCTATTAGTAGACTAATCCAGTGATGAATATGACACATTCATGATCCAAACATCCAAAAGCCACACATATGAATGCATGAGAATTTGGGAGAACATCTAGATATATTCCATAACAGCTACAGAACTGGAGGGAACTGTGAAATATATACTGACCTTATCTTCCTTTCTCCAGTCTCCTATTGGGGCATCTATTGGCAACTGGTAGCCAGAGGGCATGGAACCTTATTGACAGCCAATGTGGGTCAGCCTCCAAGAGAAAAGAAGCAGGATAGATAAGGGTAAAAAGTGAGTTTTAAAAGTTAAATGAAAGAGGTTCTACTTCTAAAAGGTAGTGTAAGGAGTTCTTGCAGACCCATTCCTCAGTGAAATGATCCTATCTGGTAAAAATTATTAAATAACCAGTTAAAGTCTGTGAACTATCCTAATGTATACAACAAATGAAGAAATGCTTATTTGAGAAAGTCTCCCAAACCTCAGTAAAAACAATGAGAGTCAAACTGTTTCTAATTAATTTAACCATTTTGCAGAACATCACTAATGATTATTTATAAGAATATGAAAATATCTAAGATTTAGAAAGTAGAAATCACAATGTCTGACATCTAAGCAAAGATCAGCAGACAAGCAAAGAGGCAAGAAAACATACTCATAATCAGGAGAATAATCCCTCAATTAAAATGTACTCAAAACTGACATAGATATTAGAATTACAGAGGACATTGGAATAATTATAAATATATTCCATGTGTTCAAAAGTTAAATAGAAACATAGAAAACATAAAAGAGACTCAAATCAAACTTTTAGAAATAAAAATATCAATGAATATACTGAATGAGATTAATTATGGGTAAGGCACACAGAACAAAATATTAGTGAATCTGAAATATAAACTATACCAAATGAAAAGCAGAAATAAAAATGAATTGAGAATAGTGTTAATGAATAGAGCTAACTAAAGAGCATGAATGAGCTTCAGGACAACTTCAATCAGTTTACTATACAGTACATGTAATTAGAGTTCCCAAAAAAGAAAAAGAGTTCAGAAAAAATCTGAAGAGGGCCAGGCATGGTGGTACCTGCATGTAATCCCAGAATTTAGGAAGATGAAGCAGGAAGATCAACATGAGTTAAAAGTCAGTCTTGAACACATAGTGAGACCTTGCCTGCAAAAAAAAAATCTGAAGAAATAATGGTTCAAATTTTTAAAAGTTTGATTGCAACTATGAACCCTTTGTTCAGAGGAGAAAGCTCTAAAAATGCAAAACATAAGAAACGTGAAGAAAAACTACATCAAGATATGGCATATGCTGGAGATATAGCTCAGTGGTACAGTACTTACCTATCAAGTACAAGTCCCTGGGTATGTACTCAGGGGAAGGAGGGGAGAGAGAGAGAGAGAGAGAGAGAGAGAGAGAGAGAGAGAGAGAGAGAGAGAGAGAGAGATCTTAGCCAAATTATTCCTCAAAATAGTGAAAAAGGCAAAATATTGACAGCTGAAGAAAAAGACATTATATACAAAGAAAAAAGACATTATATACAAAGACAAAGATGATAACAGATGTAGTTTTGGAAACAAGGCAAGTGAGAAACCAGTACAGCAACATCTTTGAATTGTGGAAAAAAATTGTGAATTGAGAATTCTATAATCCATGAAGAGTATCACTTTTAAAAATCAAGAACAAATTTTTTTACCAAGATACAAAACTGAAAGACTTCATTACCAGGAGACATGCATGTCAAGAAATGCTGTATATAGTTCTTCAGCAAGAACAAAAATAAACCAGGTATAATCCCAGCACTTGGGAAGCTGAGGCAAGAGGACATCTGTGAATTTGAGGCCAGCCTGGGCTACATAGTGAGTTCCAAATCAGCCTGAACTACATACCAAGAACCTGTCTGTCTGTCTGTCTGTCTCTGTCTCTCTGTCTCTCTCTCTCTCTCTCACACACACACACACACACACACACACACAAACACACACAGACAAATTCTTTTTTTTTTTTTTTTTTTTTGGTACCGGGGATTGAACTCATGACCACGTGCTTGCAAGGCAGGTGCTTACGCCACTGAGTTAAATCCCCAGACCCCACACACAAATTCTTATTACAATATACTGCAGTTCAAAAACTTTATTCTTTCCATGATTCTAGTCACAAACCAAATTTGTTGTGAATCAAATCAAATTCAATGGTTAGGTACAATTCTTTAAAAGAAAGAAATATAAGTAACAAAAATTACAAGGTAACATGAAGTTATAACACATGTAAAGATAAAATGTGTTCTGGGTACAGTGGCACATGCCTGTAATCCCAAGACTCTGGGAAACTGAGGCAGGAAGACTCCAAATTCCAGCACAGATTGGGCAACTGTCTTGGTTACTTTTATCTCATTGTTGAGACAAAATACCTGATACCCAAAATAAAGGAAGGAAAGGTTTATTTACCTTACAATTTTTAGAGGTTTCAGTCCATACTCAGCTGGCTCCAAGACAGGGTTCATGGTGGCTGCAAGCAACAAGAGTGAAAGGGCAAAAGGGAAAAGCATGCCTCCTTCTTACCTTTATATTTTATGCTAGCTCCCCAACCCCTGGGCAGGTGAGCACTCACACTGCCAATCCCAGCACTAGACAATGAACCAACCTCAAACAGACTCAGCTGCTTCCATGACTGCATGAGGCTTTGGGGGACACCTAGACACAAACCACAACAGTCCACTCCTAGTCCCACAAAGACTCATGTACATTCTTTATATAAGAGACATTTAGTCTATCTCCAAGAGTTTCCAAAGTCCTAACAGTTTCAGCATTGCTGAAAAGTCCAAGTCTCAAGTCTCCTCTGAGATCCAAGGCAAACTGTTAGCTGCAAGCCCCTATACAAATAAAAACAAAGTTAAACACATCCAACATACAATGGCACAAGATAAACATTACCATTCCAAAGAGTACAAATGAGATACAAAAGATTAGGACCAAAGGAAGTCCAAAATCCATCAGGGCAAACATGAAGTCTTGGAGTTCCATGCTCAGCATCTGAAACAATCTGTCTGCAAGGTCCAAAAGGCTTCAGTGACTCCACCCCCACAGCATTTCCAGGGGTTTTAGCTCCCATGGCTTCTCTCTAAGGCCCACTATGTTCAATCCTTGCAGCTTTCCTTAGATGATCTATGCTCTTCACATTTTCAAACTTTTGGGTTCTCCACTGCACCTTTGGCTTCACACTCACAGCTACACACACTGCCCTCTCAAGGGTACACTGCCTGACCTCCCAGGTCTTCTGAAGTTGGGTGAAAGCTGCCTTAACCTCAGAAATCATACATTCTCCATGTGCCTAAAACCAGCACCATGTGGCTGCTGCCAATGTCTGCTGCCAGCTGGAGCACTAGCCAAGGTTTTCTCTCTCGGCTGTAGGGGTTGAGTGTCTGTATTGCTAAGCACTCTGAACCTGATTGTGAGGAACAGATTCTCTATGCTGCCACCATTCTGGAACCTGGTGCAGCTGCTGCCATTTTGGAACCTTGTGTGGCCTCTACTGCCATTCTGGAACATTGCACTCTTCCGTTTTCTCTTCCAAGCAGAATCTTAGCAGTTTTGAGGCTGCAAAGTGTGGGGACTCACTGCCTTTTCCTGTGATGCTCCCAGGTCATCTTTTTAATTGTTCTGTTCCTTCTCAGCAATCAAGATCTCAGCTCTCTATTTACAGTCCACAGCTTTCTGGCCAAACTCACATTTTAAATCACCCTACTGGACTCTTTGCTCTTGATTTACAGCATAAGTCTGGCTAAATGTCCCCCAAAATAGCCATGCCATAGCCTCAACATTTGATCACCTTGGAATTTCGTCTGCAAGATTAACCAGTCCATTGCCCCTAATCTCAGTCTCAGGCAAAGTTTCTGGGCATGAGCAAAATGCAGACAAACTTTCTGCCAAGCCATAACATGCATTATCTGTAGTTCAACAACCAATGCAGTCCTTCTTCCCAGCAGAAATCTCCTGATCCTCCTGATAGAAACATCCTGATCTTTCTATCAGCCTTCTGTCTTCTGAGCTCTGACCAGGATCTCCCATACAGAACAGCCTAAGCTGTTCCAGTGCCACTTTTTCAGACAACATCTCTGAATCTTTCCAAACTCTTCCCAAAGCTGTTTTCAAAGGCTCTGAACCACATGGTCAGATATAGTCATAGTAATGACCCCACTCCACTGGTTCTAAATTCTTTCTTGGTTCCTTTTCTCTTATCGTTGAGACAAAGTACCTGATACTCAAAATTAAGGAAGGAAAGGTTTATTTAGCTTACAGTTTTTAGAGGTTTCTGTCCATACTCAGCTGGCTCCAAGGCAGGGTGGCATGGCTGAGGGGCAGCCATTCATAGTGACTGCAAGCAATAAGAGTAAAAGGGCAAAGGGGAAAAGTGTGCCTCCTTCCCTCACTTATATTGTATGCTGGGCAGGTGCAGCACTCACACCACCAATCCCAGCACTAGACAACAAATCAATCACAAACGCTAAAGTCAGCTGCCTCATGAGTGCATGAGGCTTTGGGGGGACAACTAGACACAAACTACAACAGCAACTTACCAATTTAGCAACATCTTTTCTCAAAAAGAAAAAAAATGCTGAGTGTATAGCTTATTGTGAATGCCCTAGGTTCAATATCCAGTATATGAAAATAAATAAATAGTGTGATAGCAATGGCACAAAAGATGGGAAAGAGAAAAGGAAGTATACTAATTTTATGACACTTATATATAAAATGGCATAATATCACTTAAAGGTAGACAATGAAAGTTAAAGATATATATTTGAAAATCTCAAATATCACTAAAAGAATAAAAAGTGTTATAGCTAGTAAACTAACAAAAGAGATAAAGTGGAATTGACATAGATTAAGGCATGGCAAGGCTGAATGTGGATGGAGCCATGACCTATTAACGAAAAGATTCTGGAACACATGTGTAGAACAGTTCCCAGAGCTCTGCAAATAGAATTCTCATGAGAACACAATAAGGCTTTCAGTAGGATGTTTTAGACCTGACATCGGCCTGAGACATGAGATTCATTTGTAGAAGTCTTCATAGGTTCCCTTGAGATTTGGACAGTATAAAAGGACACAGATGATAAAGAGCTTGCTACCTTGACTTTCCACATGATAACCTGCCCTGATTTCTCTAGGATTTTCTTTTATCTTGCTTTTCCTCTTTTACTTGGCCCAAGCTTGCTCTGCAGCACCAGTTTTTCTCTCACTCTTCACTTCTACTTTTTCAAATAAACTTTGCTGTTGCCTTTGCTCATTTTGTTCACTTCTTTTTTCAAGATGAGAGGAACCCGGACCTTAACCCCAGAAGCAGAGGTGAGCAACCTAGAACTGGTAAGGTTTAATTGGCATGCCACTTTTAGAGGGAACTACCTGTTAACATTTTGGTAAGCCAGCCAGGAGATTCCACTAACAGAACAACAACAACAAAAAATTAATTATGGCTGTTGAAAGAATGGGAGAAAAAAACCTCACCTTTCACAATCTTGTCTTTATTGGCGAATGTGGCATTCCCTAGCGGGCAAACATGACTATGGTAAATTTTGCTTTCGATATCCATTTTTTTTTTAACCTTGCTACAATTAATGAATGAATATACAGAAATGTAATCTCAAGAAGTACCCTGCTGCACTGTTCTGAACAATGAGGAGTGCATATCTATATAATAATCCCAGCACTTGGGAGGCTGAAAAAAGAGGATAATCTCATTTGAGGCCAGCCTGCACTATACAGTGAGTCTAAGACCAGCCTGAAATACATAGCAAGACCCTGTCTCAAACAAACAAGACAAGACAAGACAAGACAAGACAAGACAAGACAAGACAAATAAGTACCCTGCTGCAAGAAGTTTACTCTGACCAAAGGTTTCATGCTGATGGTCTGACTACAAAAAAAGCACAGAATGTTAAAGATAGAAATGACTTCACCAAATACCTGTTCTACACACACCCCTACCCCATTTTACAGAATGTAAGGCCCAGAAACCAGAAACGATTTTTCCAAATCAGATGCCGCATTCAAAGAACAGAAGCTGGAGCCCAAGTCTCCTGGTTCTATTCAATTCTATTCAATGTAACACCTAATTGTGCCTCTGGGGACCCAGCCAAGGAAAAGGAGTGGTGGAGGTTTTCTAGGAAGAGGTTCTAGAAGTGGGTGACTTCACTGGGTGGGAGTTCAGTACCAGGGAACATCAATTGTTTCTAGACAGCCAATGATCTGTACCATCCTAACCCCACAGCTGGAGTGCAGTGGGTAAATTGCCCCCAAATAGTGCAAAGCTGGATGAAATCTCTGCAATCCATAATGCCAAGCAAAAAGTATAAACAAGCACAGGAGGAGAGCTTAATGCTGGCAAGAATTTTAAAAGGCAGGCAGGACTTCCGAAGGTGGACATACAGAGTTGAAGTCATACACGTGCAACAGTCATGGCAAAGGCAATTTGCATATCTCAGAGTTAGGTCAGAATTCCAGTTCAGCTACTTGAGCATATTCCTTTCACTTTTCTGTGTTTGCTTGCTGAGCTGTAAATTGAGATAAACCATCTCTCTCCAGATTTGTTGGGAGAATTAGAGGATTAAATGAGATAAAGTAGGAAATGAGCCTTAATATTAATGATGGCTGTTAGGCCTATTATTATATTCTAGGCACTTGCCCAATTAATCTAACAACCCTGAGGGGAAAGTATTATTGGCATGATTTTTTTTGAGACAGAGTCTTGCTATATAGTTCAGGCTGGCTAGAACTCACTATGTATCCCTAAATGGACTTCAACTTGTGGCAATCCTCCTGAGTGCTAGAATTACAGGTGTGCACCACTGAGCCCTGCTGGCATGACTTTCTTACAGATTAGGAAGCTGGAATTTTGAGAGATGAAGGACTTTACCAAGTTGTTTAGTAAACACTGGTAAGGTATTAACCACATGGCTGTGGCAGAGTCTATACTGGAAAGTAATAAAGTACATATCAGCTGTACTTGCCCCTGGAAGATGTGCACCTTTTTTTGGAACTTTGTGACAACAGGTTATGATTCATCTCTTTGGAGCTCATTTTAACCCAAGGTGGCAATAGAAAATACTCCCTTTCAGCTCAAGGAAGAAGTTCTGAACAATGAGGATTGCTCACCAAACAACTAATAGAATGTTTCTCAGACACAAGTGATGTATGAGCTGTTTAAAATGATTATAGACCCACCCCAAAGTTAAATTATTTTTATTTTAATACCACTTCCACTGGGGACCACAAATTCATAATGACTAATTTTGCATACTTCCTTAAGTGATCATACAGATGGAACCAACAACAAATGTGCTAGACTCCTTTCACTGGGACCCATCAGATCAACCTTGTAAAGACAGTTTATAACTGCTAAACCACAACATGACATGTATCTGAGGCCTGTTACATTAGTTCTCTGGAAAAGGCCCCTGACTGCAGTTGTCCCTACACTGACCCTTTTCAGCTTGAAGCAACTAGATGAGAACAGTGCCCATTCTCCCCTTATCACAGTTAGGGGTGCTTCTGTAGGGGGAGAAATATTATGGATAGCTAATTTATTTAGAAATATTGAAGGTAGTCAGATAGGGCTGGACCTTGGAAAGATCAGTGCAGAAGACAACTGTGGTTGGTGGTGCAATTACAAAAACAGAAAGGAAAATAAGATTGATTACCTCCACATGCATAATTAGATCTTGCTATCTTTACTTTAAATTAAAAAAGAAAACACCTGGTGGCAGAAAGTAAATACCCTCAGAACATCATTGGCAAAAGGACAAATCTGACAAGCATGCCTAGGACTCAAGTCCTATCAAATGACATCTAAACAGAAAGTCAGGTGGCCCAGTGCATTTAAAAACATGGGTCCAGGGTAAGCTTATGTTAACAGACAATGGAACACCATTATGGCTGCCTTACCGGAAGGTATGATCATGGAGAAAGGAATATCCCAGCCCCATGGTGGAGCCTGTTCCTGTCCAGCCCTCTAGTGCAAGCATTCTCAAGGATGATCCTGGAGAAAATCTTGAAACCACAGGTACTGAGATCCACACAGGATCTCAAAATACATGATGTGGTGTGGTGACAACTAAAAAAGACCACACGGAAGGCTCACATCCTGGTGACATGACAGGACCTCCCACAAACTCTTGAAAATATATTTGTTGCTATGATGGCTAGCATAATTTGTATGCTCTTTCAACTGCTGCAATTACAAAACCAAAAACAAAAAGGGGGATATGTTGGTAACCATAAATTCACAGTGGCTAATTTTGCACACTTCCCTGAGGGATAAATGGAGGCTTGGGATTATCAGTATCACCCTTTTGCAATTTCTCATTAACTCTTTAGGGTTGGGACATTGTCTCCCACCTACTAAGACCAAACTGAAAACACAAAGATTTTTTTAAAAAATGCTCCAGGACAAGATCCTTCTTACATGGAGTCCTCTCTGCCCCTTAGGATTAACTGTTGTCCCTGAGTCTTCCACTGACCTTGAATCTTCTGCGACACCCTCCAATCATTGTATACACCCAATAAATAGTGACTGGCTTGGAATGTCTCTCTCTCTGCCCATCCTGAGGCATTGACCTCTCAGCTTCCCTTCATGTATTATTAAATTTGTCTCTGTTTCTTATTTCATCCTTTCCCTGTACCTCTCATACTTCATTTGGGGGATCTTGGCTAGGTCCCCAATAAAATTCCTTCTGTTTATGGTTCTTCTTAAACTCTAAGGCAAGACAAATGGGAAATAACCAAACTGCTAACCTTACAAAATATAAGCAAACTTTTTAATTGTTTTTCTGAAAGTAAATTATTGTTTGCAACCTGAGTGTGGTACATATTGCTCTGGCACAAGTTCTTTTGAGGCTTGGTATGCCCCTAGCACTGTGTACTACAGGCAACTCCCACTGCATATCACTGAAATGAAGTAGACCGTTTAAAAGTTTCCATAAACAAGTGCCAAGCACATAAAAATAGATTAACCTGGTGAAGGGTCTACTGACTTGGAGAAACTATGGCCTAATCATTTCCAAAACCCTGGGCCGTCTTCACCTGAAAAGCTGTAAATCAGGACCTTGGTGCCCTGGGATGGAAGACTGAGTCACCCAGCAACATCTGTGCATCTGCTATTTTCTCCTTTATCTACTGGTGAATGTCAACCTACTGAGTAGATTCTTCATCTAGAAGCCTTTTTCCAGTCTCTGCAAGACAAGCAGGTCTCAACCACTTTGTGTCCTCCAACTCAGTTCCCACATCCTAGATCTCAGTAGCATAATCATTCATTCAACTCTTGCCTCTGTCCTCTGAGCTCCATGAAAAGAGGAATTGAGTCTCATCATTTCTGGTCCTCACTTCCCTACACAGGGCTAGGCTTACATAATATTGTATCTGGGGTAAGCAGCTAGTCGGATAAAAAGTCAGCACCCATAAGGAATTAGAGGGGTACAGTTTTAAAAAAGGAAAATGCTTTGTAAGTAGGAAAAAGAAGACAGAGACAAGCTGCCCTGGAGAGAGGGCAGGGGGTCTAAATGGATAGGATCTTTGTCCTCAGCTTATTTTTATCAGGTTTTAGGGACCCCCTCCTCCTAGGTGTGTACTTGGAACTTGTCACAATTTGATTGGCTGTCTGGATTGTCCTAGATGATTCCGGGCCACCACAGAAGGTAGGGGTGGGGTGACTATCTTGGTTTTCCTGCACCTGCCTTCCTTATGCTCTGCCCTCTGGTCTTTGATGTGAGTTCTTAAGCCATTTGTGCTATCTGGTGTCTTTCCATCTCTGGTTTTCTTCTCTACCTTTGTCCTTTTAATTGCTTTCAGAGAAATTCCTTTAGTAAAGTTTTAACTCCTAGTCAGGATTAGCCTGAAAACCTAATGAGGCCCTTATTCTATTTTTCTCTGCCCACAGACCTCTTATTAAATAAATAAGAGAGTGAACGAATGAATGACTGAATGAGTGAATGAGCAACTTGACCCCTCAGATTTTCTTTTAGTTCTGGGATACTCAGTTCCATCATCCAGCTCAGCATTTTCTTTCCTCTTCTTAGCTCCTATTTTTGTCCCTGCAAGGGGCTTAGAAAGGACATTTATCCCTGACAGAAGCACACTTGGGTCTTTTGGTGCCTGCCCCTCATTTTGCACATGAAACAGCTAAAGGGCAGAGGGAAAGTGACTTGCTCCAGGATGCCCAGCTCAGACATAAGCAAGCTAGACCAGGAGCCTTGTGCCCTGCTAATCACTTTAGTGTTTCTTCCAGGATATTGTCTGGGTATTATTTACTCTTTTACAGTTTTAGTCAGGGTAATCATGGGGGAAAGCAATGTTCCGTATGACCTCACCTCCTACATGGCAGTGTTTTGAGAACAAACTGGATTCTCACGGTTCTTCCAATGGTGGCAGGGTGCCCATGTCGGGCAAGGTATTTTTCATACTGAAAAAGAAACAAAGATAGCGTCAGGACTCATTTGTAATTTCCCCAGAGCTGCTGGACTCTAAAAACTCTTTGTTTTCCTCCTCAGTTTATAATGCTACCCTCATTCTTGGTAAAGCAGAGCAAAATGGTAGAGTCTTTCTTTTTTTTTTTAATCTGTACTTATTTATTTATGTACATATTTTTTCCAGATGCATTTATTTTTGCAACAGGCCAATATGGACATCCTGCAACTCCCAACCCCTCTTCCTCTGTATTTTAGACATTTTACTTCTCTCCCATGGCCAAAAACACTAGTGTCATCCCTAACCCCGGACATCCTTCTTCCTTCCAGGCAGAGAGGCAGCCAGCATTCTCATGCCTGGCCTTCCCAGGGGGCCCAGGCTTTGACCTCACAACTGTTAGACCCTCATTCAACATTTAATCACTTCCTTTCTCAACACCCTGCCTGCTGTCCTTCACCCTGTCTCTTGGCCATGGCCTTGGAACCCAGGTGGAAAGAATCTAGAAGGAAAAAAAAAAAGGGAAATGAAGAATTATGTTCAAATATTATTATAGAAACAAATAATAAAAATGCATAATTATATTTATGTATTAAAACAAATTTATTACAATTGTTTTATTTTGTCATATGAGCCAGTTCCATTTACAGTTTTCAGCATTCCTTAAAGCAATAGCTGAGTTTATAATCAGGTATTAGCTTCACACATGCTACAACTAGACCTTCATATAAATAGATGTAAGAATTGTTTAATATTACAAAATACTTATTAGTTCCCATGCAGACACCAGACAATTCCTGATTTCTTTCCAGACCATAAGTTAAACTACAAAAAGAAGCAAGAAAACAGATTCTGCTACTCTGGGAAATAGTAACTCATTATGCACTCACACTGTCAGAAAGAAAAGATCTCAGAGGACCAGTTAGTTGATGTCTTTGTCTCTTACCCAAAAGCTCTTGTCACTCACGTACTTCCCCATACTCCAGATCAGTAACTGTTTCTTGTGTGGGCAACAGACAACCCACCAAATCTCAATCAAGGCATGGAAACATCTATGTCCATGCTTGAGAGAGTAGTAGTTGAACAGGTGTATACATCCGTCCAAGCTGTTCAAATTAGGCACTTACATGTTTTCATTTTATTTTATGTGTATGTAGTGTGCTTAATGTACTTGGGGCAAGATACAGAATGTCTTCCTGGGGCCTGAATGGGGTTAGGCAGGAGGAATGCTAAGTGGGTACAACACACAGTGCCAGTGCTGAGTACCAGCTCCTGAGTGTCAGAGTTATGAGAGAGAGAGAGAGAGAGAGAGAGAGAGAGTGTGTGTGTGTGTGTGTGTGTGTGTGTGTACACAGGCCTCTAAGGCACAGGACCTAAGGAAGGATGCTCTCTCGTGCAGGACCATGGATGGTACTGCTTCCTTGATTCCTTTTTCTCACTTCCCATAACCAACACACAAGCTGGTCCTGTGGATTCAACTTTCAATATATAGTCTGAATTTCTCTTCTCCATCCCTGTTACCACCCTCCCCCAGCCAAGGAAGTCATCTTTCTTCACTTGTACAACATCTTCTTGATTGGCCTTTCTTTTTCCATTCTTTCCTTCTTTCAGCCAGTTTGCTAGAAAGCAGTCAGCATGGTCTTAAAATGTAAATAGTATAGCATTGCTCTCTTGCTTAAAATCACTCAGTGGCATTCCTTCTGCTCTGCTGATAAAGACCAGTTACCTTAAAGTGACCTTCAGGGCTTTTCATGACCTAGCCTCTGTTCTCACCTCACACCAGCCTCACCAGTCTTTTTCTTGCTTTCTTCAATCCACCACTCTTGACCTTCACAGAAGCTCTTCTCTCTGCCTGGAATGTTCTCCTGGCTGACAATGGCTTGTCCTTCAGCCACCTCAAAAGAGGTCTGTCCCTATTACGTTCTACTTGTGATCCCTTTTCCCCAACTACCCTAAACCACTGAGTTTTAATTGTAACAAAGTAAACTGAACATGCTGGGTGAGGTGATACATGCCAGTTATCCCAGCACTCTGGGAGGCTGAGGCAGGAGGATCCCAAGTTCAAGTCTACCCTGGGTAATTTAGCAAGACCCTATCTCAAAATAAAACATTTTTTAAAAAGCCAGGGAATTAGCACTACAAAAGTGTGTTCTTTTGTAATGTTCAACATATTTACACTGGTGTGCAATCTCTGGAACTTTTTCACTTTCCAAAACAAAAACTATTACTCACTAAACAACTTCTCTACCCCCTCACCCCAGCTAATCTTTATTAAAAGAAAAAATATATATAGGTTTAATAGAAGTTACTTAAAGGATGAAACAGGGATAGAAAGAGGCTAAGAAAGTGATCTTTGGATGCCCTACCTTGCAAACAGAGCCATGCTGCTTTGTATAATAGGGATTTATATAAGACTTCAAACCTAATCCTATAACAGAAAGAACAGTAGACTAGAGGTCAGGAGTCCTGAGTTCCCATTCTCTTTCTTTTTCTGAATGCCCTTTGGACAAGTGCCTTCCCTGTCCTGGGCAGGGATGGGCAAGAATTTGGACAGTTTCTGAGGGTAGGCCAGTGCTAACAGAATCTGTGTATCATCATTGCTCTAGTTGGAGTCCTTGCACAGTGTGACTTGTGTCTCCTTAGAAACTGAGGGTAAGGCCAATGATACTGGAGATCAGGAAACCAAGATCCCTGGTTTATCTTATCCCAGACCCAGAGTAGTTGTGTGAGGGGCAGGGCCAGGGCCAAAACAGAGGGGAAGTGGCTCAATCTAGGGACATGGTAGCCAGCAAGAACACCAGGATTCAAATCATGGACAGAAGGATGGATCCTTGGGGAAGGACTGCAGGCAGCAGCTACAAGGACAGGTTATTTTGTCCCTAACTATGTGAGTTAAGATCAGGCAAGATACAAAAATGAATCTGTCCTACCAACATAAGAACTATTTCTCAACTTTGCTGGGCAGAATTAGTGGCTCCCTCTGCTATGTACTGTACTGTGTGCTATACTATAATTGTCTGTAGACATGTTTGTACCCCAAAATTGGCAGTTTTAAAATCACATTTCTGTTTTTATCCCTGGAATCTACTGTGGGTTAAGGGAAAGTGGGGTAAGAAAGTAAATGCTCACTGGATGGATGGAGCAACACATTATTCCTGTATGTTAGGGGAAAGGCTGAAGCAAACAGGCACATAGGCATTTAGGGGAACTCTATGCTATTCCAATATGCAACTTCCTAAATTACTGCAGTCTTTCATTTATCCAGAAAACATTTATCACATGGCTACTATGGGTTGAACCATGGGATGTGTGTTACGTGATATTTAAAAATCAGAAAGGGAGGGTCTTGGTTAAGTTAAAGGACTCGGGAGCCTGATCACTCAAATTTGAATCTTTTCCCTGCCACTTTCTAGTAGTTCAGTGGTAAGCAATCCACTCAACCTGGGCCTTGGTGTTCTCATCTGTGAAATGACAGCAAGAGCATTTAATTCATAGATGTTAGATATTAAATGCACTAATGATTTTAAAGCTTTTAGAATGTTCAGTACATTGTAAGGGCTACCTGTTAGCTATTAATCTGTTCCCAGATTACAGGAATGGGATGGGAACATGGTGGTGGCAATGGGGGGATGGGGTAGGTAATGACCCCAACTCAGAATAACCAATGCAGAGTAGTGTTAGCAGAGGTGCAATTCGTTGAGGGAAGGGACGGGGAGGGCAAGTGGAGTAACCAATCTCTTGAGCTGAGCATTGTAGTTTGAATTTAGATTTGATTCATCATGCTACAGATTGAATGCTTATTAGCATGATGTAGGCAAATATCAGCCTTAAAGTCCTGAAAACTTGGAATTGCTAGACACCTATAGGCCACCTTGACCCTACGTTTCCTTCTCGTGAGACTCTTGGTAAAAAAAAAAACAAAACCTTAGTTCAGGACATACAGCAAATTATTTAACAAAATATTTGCTCATTCTGCAAATATTTACTAAGAATTTACTGGGTGCCAGGACTTACACTAGATGGGAACCCAGGAAGAAAACATTATCTTCCCTAAAGAAGCTCCTATTTTCAAACATAAACCCAGTTCCCTGGACTCACCACATAAGACTCCCGCTTCTTGTCAAGAATAAATCTTAGGCTGGATCATTGAAAAAATAAATTTTTTTTGTACCAGGAATCGAATTCAGAATGTTGCATTTGCCAGGCAGGTGCTTGTGCCACTGAGCTATATAACTCTGGCAATGAAATCATCTTTTATAGGAACACAGTCGTTTGAGTTATTTTCCTCACCTCAGACATATTTATAGCCTTAGTTGCCCTGGGACAGGAGTTCATAAAATCCAACTGGTTTCTCTCAGAGCCCAGAGCTATCTAAATGCCACGTTTTTATTTTGTTTTGTTTTTTAATCACAGCACTGCCATTGGTGACTCATAATGAATTTTCTGATCTCTGAAACCTACACTGTTTACATTTGTCCATGCTAGTTTTTTACTTCTCCCGATTTCTTGGCCTTGAGCATCATTCTGACTTTATTCCATTTTTCCTCTCCTTACTTCCTGTCCTACCCACTTCTGGTCTATTTCCAAACTGCAGGAGAATTAGCTAGCATTTGTTTGAGCATCTATGCTCCTTCAGCCCCACAAATTACACACTGGTTCTAGCTACACCCTCTGTGCAGGGGCTGTCTTCCTCCGTGGTCGGAGAGAAGCGATTACACCAGCTCTGCTTCCTTATCTCAGCTAAAGGCTCATCATTCAAATTAATATTGTATCCATTAGGCACAGTACCTGAAGTAACAAGTTTTTCAAGGACCTAGCAAAATATTCAAGAATAGTACCCCTTCCTTTAAAAAAAAAAAAAAAAAAAAAAAGCAGATTTACTTACATGGCCCCCTAAGTGCCACACAGTATATGCTGTGGTCTATCGCTCCTTTGAGGGTCTATCTAGTCATTCCCATAGCTTCTGGGAGCGGGTTACTGACTTGCACCTGAAATAGTTCCACTCCCTCTGGCACCTGCCTTCCACTGAAAAGGAATCAGCCTCACCAAAAGTTACTGTGCCTTCCAGGTATTTGTAGTCTGTAAACGTTAACCTAGTCACACAAGGATAAAAACTTCTGCCCCCAAGGGTCATACCAGGCTCACAGCATTCCTTGGATCCTGCTAACGTCTGTGATCTAAATGCTCAGTTTCTTCCTTCAACTAATCCTGCTTCTCACACGTGTTGGTCTGGAGTACTATTCACGCTGCTGTACGAATGTGAGCTCCTCAGGACATATTTTTAACGCCTCATCGACTGTGCTATTGTTTTATATACTGTACTATTTATCCCAAGTCCAACAATAGACTATAGGGCCTATAGAACATACCACAAACTAAACTCTGGCTGTTGAATAACTGGGTGACGCCAACTTTGCACTGGGTCTTGGTGGTGCTGAGAATCAAACTCAGAGCCTTAGGTATACCAGAGAAGCGCTCCACCACTGAGACGCATCCCCAGCCTGTGCTGGCTCTTGAGATTTTATCACCTCGCAAATGCTTCTACCAAGATTGGTGTGAACCCGAGTCCCCGCCCCCAGACCCAAGCAGAGGGCGGGGCCCGAGGACGCCGCAACCCAGGCGATGCCTAGACCTGCGGTCCGGGTGCTATGGCTGGGCCGGCTACACTACGCAGAACTGCTGGGGCTGCAGGAGCACTGGTTGCGGCGCATGCAAGCCGAGCCGGGCACAGAGGCCTCGCTGGGGACTGAGGCAGGCGCGCTCCTGCTCTGCGAACCCGCGGGACCCGTGTATACAGCTGGGTTGCGCGGCGGCCTGACGCCCGAGGAAACTGCGCGGCTACGGGCCTTGGGCGCAGAGGTACGAGCCACAGGCCGCGGCGGCCTGGCTACTTTCCATGGCCCGGGCCAACTGCTATGTCACCCCGTGCTCGACCTGCGTCACCTCGGCCTGCGCCTGCGCACCCATGTAGCCGCACTGGAGGCGTGCGCAGTGCGCCTGTGCGAGCTCCTAGGCCTGCAGGGAGTGCGCTCGCGGCCCCCACCATACACCGGCGTCTGGCTGGGCGACTGCAAGATCTGCGCGATCGGTGAGGACCACGGGGCGGGCCCGGGGCGGGGCCCGGGGCGGGGAGAACCAATGGAGACGAGGGTAGAGTAAGCGAGGGCTTTGAGTCAGTGCTAACCGTTGCGTTTGCAGGGGTGGTATACGGGTCCTCAGTAGTTACCTAGTTACACTCATTGTTAGGGCTGGAAATTCTGTAATTGAATTAGCTACTTCCTGTGGGAAAACGGGTTGTTTTTAAAACGAAAGAATCGCTGTTTAAGAAATCTTTATATAAGGGCATCCGATCCGATGCAGAACCATACAGCCCCCATCCCACCACCAGTTTGACTTCCTCCCTCATTCTGTGCACAATCCGTGTTGCAGAAAGAAATAGTGAAAAGCAGTAATTGCACCTAGAGGATCTTGAATGCTGGAGAAAGAGAGCGGTAGAGGATCTATATTCTAAGACCCTTTGGCTTTCCTTGCAGGAGTCCGCTGTGGAAGGCACATCACATCCCATGGCCTGGCTCTGAACTGCTCTACAGACCTCACGTGGTTTGAGCATATTGTGCCTTGTGGACTGGTTGGGACAGGAGTCACTTCCCTGAGTAAGGAGCTCCAGAGGCATGTTACTGTGGGTGAAGTAATGCCACCTTTTCTTACGGCCTTTAAGGAAACCTACAAATGCATGTTGGTCTCTGAAGACAACCTCAATTAAAGGCATTCATGTCAGCACAGCTATGATGGTTCTGTACCAGAAAGCACCAAATCTGACTTCAGGCACCCGAACCTCAATTCTAGAGCTAATGTATCATTTTATGACCATGATACCGAGGGCAAATCATGAGCTCTGAGACATGGTTTCCCTAGGTATGTTGATATTACCCCAATCTACCTCAGAGGTGCTGGATGTGAACTCACTGCAAAAACCAACACATGCTGTATAAAATAGGATTGGTGTCAGGTTTTCAGCATAGAGAAACACAACTATCATAGACTGTTGTTTTTCAGTTGTTACTTTCTCAATATTGTATCTAACTGAGCTATTCTGGTCTGTAGTTTTTTTGTTTGTTTTTTTTTTAATTTTGTGGGAATCATTCAGGAGGCTGAGGCATGAGGATTGCACGCCAACCTGCACTACAAAGCAAGACCACCTCAAAAAACAAAAAAAAAAGGATTTTTTTTTTTTTTGGTGGGACTCAAATCTTTGAATGGCCCAGATAAAAGTGACATGATGTTTTTGTTACTTTTTCATTCTCAAGAGACCGCTGTAGGTCCTTTTTGTAATAAAGGGAAAAGCATCTTGAAAGACTAAGATGGGATCCTGTCATCCTGCATTGAAGTCTCCAGATTTGGTAATTTACCTGTTTTGGTTAGGGTACCCTGAGCTAAGCCACAGGCTATAGGAAAAATAAATAGTTTCTCACATTGCACAAATACCTAACGGGCGTTTTCCTTACATGTGATCCGTCCACTTGAAAGACTGTACTAGTTACCTACTTCTATGCGAGAGGATGAGAAAAATGAAGAAAAGACAAAGCTGGGGTCAGGTGGAGCCCTTATCTTCCTGATGGGAGGAAAGAAACCGCTCAACCACTGTAGCACCTTTATTTATATATTGGGAAAGATGATATCAATTTCAGGCCCTCTACCTAGCAACCCATTGTTTGGCAAGCCTGCGCCCCTTGCCTTCTTGGTGCTGGAACAACTTGTTTACATAGCTTGTTTTGGTCTTTCTGGGTTTTTTTGGGCTTATTCGGTTTGGCCCCACACATGTGATCAATCTCCAGCTTCAATAGCTCCCAAGACTTCTACATATAACAACAATAAATATTTATTATATTTTTTGTGAGTGAGAAAATTGAGAGAAGGTTAGCTAGGTGTCTAGGCTGGGGTCTAAGCTGCATTAAAACTTCAGAGGGAATCCATTCAGTTGTCTGGTTGGTTCTGGTTGTTGATGGGGAGGCCTTTGTTCCTCACTTTGTAGGCTATCCATAGGGCTACTGGCATATTCTCATGACAGGTTACCTGGCTGACCCTGAGCAAGTGATGTCAGAGAGAGGCAATATTGGAATCGCCATGTTTTTTATGACCCAGTCTTGGAAGTTGCCTGGATATTTTCTGCATTCTTCTAACAGATGAGACCAATTTTAGTATGCAGGGACCATCATAGGAATTATAAGGGGTAAGATCTTCAGGCCTTCCTAGAGACTGGCTCCCACAGCCCATTAAGAGTGGAAAGAGTAGACTCCTTCACACTGAGGAGTCAAGGGATCCTGTTTCCAGTCTTTGCTCTGTGGAAAGGTCATTTCCTTTCTGGGCTTCACTTTAACCTTCAAGTGGTACCATGCCCTACAAATATAATGGGAGCCACATTGCTTCATTAAAATGTTGTGTTTTTTTTTAAATAGAGTGATGCTAGTTTAAATATATTTCTCATCATGTATTAAAAATATGAAGCATTACAAGTAATATTTTACAGTTTTTCATACTAAGTCTTCAAAATCTTGTGTGTATTTTGCTTATATAGCATACCTTTTATCTTGGACTAGCCACTCTTTTTTTTTTTTTTTGAGACAGGGTCACACTATGTATTCCTGGCTGGGCTTGAACTCACTGTGTACCTCAAGCTGGCCTCCAACTCCTGGCAATCCTCCTGCTTCAGCCTTCTGAGTGCTGGGATTACAGGTGTACACCGTCACATCCAGCTGTACTGGCCACGTTATGTAAATGTTCATTGGTCACATGCGGATAGCCTTAGACTGATTATTGTGTATAAAGTCCTCTTTAGTTCCCAAGGTTCTATGACCTCCCTGGCTTCTATGAAAAAAAACAAGTTCCCATGCATCTGAGGTCTGACTATTGAGTACAAATAATTTATATTCAAGCTGTTGTTCAAGCTCAAACATTAAAGGTAATATTTCTATCCCCTATTTACAGGGATGAAAAACAAGATTATACAGTAAATTAATGCCAAAACCAGGACCAAATCTCAGGTCTGAACCCTTTCTCATGCTCCTTTCCTGCTCTACACATTGACTTAGAGCTCAGAACAGTGTGCTTTCTGTGTCATAGATAATCAATATTAGTTAACTAATGGTTTGTCCACCCATTATTTGGCTCATATCCTTAGTTTCACATCCAGGCTGCCATTGTCAGGGTGCGTGAGTTCAGAAGTAGTTGATAATTACCTTCTAATATTACTGCCAAGAAGGGAAATAATTATTCCAGGAAAAATGTAATTAGATACTCATGGTTAGATACACAGTGTTTCTACCCACCTGATACTTGGCCTTCCTCTAGCACCCCCTAATAAGTGATCATATAATTTATTCTTGAAGGACTCTAGACACAAAGAAACATTTACTAAAAACCTATTTATAGTGCCACATACTACTATATTAACCCGCTTAAGTATATTCTTTCATTGGACAGCCTGTCTGGTACTAAATCACAGAATCGCTGCATGGCGTTGTGATTAATTTACTCAACTTTCCTGAGCCTCAGTTTTATGACATGAAACAAAGATGTTTAATCCACTTCCCTCAGCATAGCAAGAATTAAGTACCTAATGACAGATGAAACACTGAGTGTAGTGTTGACACAATAAATGCTTAGTACATATCATCATCATTAAATTTTGTTCTAAGTCTTCTTGAAGAAATTATTCCCAGTCCCTTTAATGTCCTCCTAAGATAGTAGGATCTTTATGAGTGGAGCTGTGACTGTCTTACTTCCTTCGTATTCCGGCATATAGCACTGGTTCTATCATACAGGAGACTATTTGTACATACTGATTAAGTGGAATTGAACTATATGAAGTCTTCTCCCATCCTGCCTTGTTGTATACCAGCCACAGCTCATGTGTGTCCCAGTAGTTTCTGTTCCCTTGGTACGAACTGACCACTGAAAAGCATGGCAAACTATCATTTCCTCTGTTGGATTTACAGGGCACAAACTCATGGGCTGCTATGAACCTACAGGTGTGTTCGCTTTGGTCTTTGGCAGGTCTGTATGAGTTTATGTGTATATTTAAGTTAAATAGTTGTCAACTTTTAAAAATGGGCTTTTACCTGATAATTGATCAGAGCTGGGAAGTATTTGTGTTTTAAGTTGTACTCTCCAGTTGGCTGCACTCCCCTTTTTCCCCATTGGCCTACCTGCTGACATTGGCTTTCATGATCCCTGGAAGCATTTGGGTTAATGACCCCTAAGCTACACATTTCCTTGTTTGAAATCCAATAGGATGCAGATGACTGTATCAAAGTACCACTTTTATGCCATCGTCATGGGAGGCCTTTACAAAGATACCATGCTGGGCTCGCAGGAGGCAGAGACAGAAGAATCAAGTTTGAGACCAGCCTAGATTACATAGTGAGACTGAGAGAGAGAGAGAGACAGAGAATATGAGAGTGGGGGAAATCTAACAAGTATGTGAAAATATGCTCAACATCGTTAATCATCTGGGAAGTGCAAATCAAAACCACAATGAAATATCATTCTAGCCAAATGAGTATTATTGAAAAGTAGTTAGCTTTTCCATTGCTGGGACAAAATATATAACACCTGTACCTTAAGGAAAGAAGGTTCATTTTTGGCTTACAGTTTCAATGCATTCATTCCATGGTCAACTGGATCCAAGGCAGAAGAGGCATAATGCACGAACCTGATAGAAAAAGGCTGCTCAACCAATGGCAATTGGGAATTAGTGAGAAAGGAAGAGCCAGAGAGGAAAAAGCACCCTCCAAAGGTAGACCCCCAGTGATCCACCTCCAGCTGGATCCCACATACTAACAGTGCATTCAGCTATGAACTCATCAATGGATTATTCCACTGGTGAATTTACTACCCCCAAGATCCAGTCACCTTCCAAGAGCTCCAATTTTGAACACAGATTTTTGGGAGATGTTTTAGATCTAAGCCATAACAATGAAAAGGGAGATCCAGCACACTATGGGAATGTAAATTAATATAGTTATAATAGAAAACAGTGTGCAAGAATCAAAAAATTAGAATATTGGACTTTTGGGAGAGTGGGGGAGTGGTAAACAGCAGAGAAAGAACCTCTCTGGAATATAGCAACATGAGGATGACAAGGAGAAAGTGGGTTGCCAGGACCCAGCAAGAATCTGAAGAGAGAATTGATCTCCAGAGGGAGAGTGATGAGAGACTTCAATGAAGAAGAAGGTGGAGGGAGTGGCACTTTCTTCCTGAGCCCTGACTCATTGTTTGGGAGGTGTGACTTGAACCTGCAGATGCATGGTGACCCCAGAGGTCTCCATGGAGAAATGCACCAGTGGAATGGAGCAGTGGACACAGTGGACTGTGGACTGTGGCTGATGTTGTGGCTGATGAGCTATTTGGAGTCAGATGTCCCTCAAGAGAAGGCAGTTGGCCAGTAGTCAACTTGAAGACAATTGAGTTCAGAACTCAGAGCACTACAAGCTCACTCCATCTTGTAGCTCCAAGTGTCAGGGTGAAGTGGACCTGAGTTCAAGCCAGCAGGAGACATATGAGTATTTCAGGCTGAACAAATTGGGTTCTAGCCTCCCAGCCAAAAAACAGCCTGAACTTTAGTGGAACTAAAAGTGCAGGTTTGCTGGGATTATCCACTACTCCACTGTAAATCTACAGCTGGCTTACTGGGATTAATCAACATGGATCTGGACTCTGCCTACTTTGTCTACCAGTGACAGCAGAGACATGCCTTGAAGTGGACACTGTTTTTTCTTATTTTCTTCTTTTTTTCCTCTTATTTTTGCTTTTTATTTTGTTTCATTTTATTCTTGATCTTCTTGTTTTTGTATGAGTGTGACCATTATCTCCAGTTTTTTTGTTGGTGGTGGTCTTTTTTTTTTTCTTATTTTAAAGAGACTAAAACAAAACAAAACAGAATAAAGCTAATCAGAACAGAATAAAGCAAATCAGAACAGAAAAAGGAAAATGATACAGGACTTCAAAACAAGATAATAGGAAATCTACAATGGCTATCATAATGTCTCTTGTTTTCTTCAAAATAGCTGTCCATACCATCAGACATAATAAAATCAAACAAAACAAAGCAGAATAAAACCAATCAAAAGAATCAAAACATTACAGGACTTCAAAACCAGATAATAGGAAATCAAAATGGCTACCATAATATATCACATTATCTTCAAAATAGCTGCCCATACAATCAGATACAGTAAAATCAAACAGAACAAGACAGAATAAAACAAAGCTATGAAAACAATACAGGAATTGAAAACAAGGCAATAGGAAATTAACAATGGTTACCATCTTCCCTTTTTACACGTCTCCTCCCTTATTACTTTCATAATATCTATTGTACATTTTGGATCCCACCAACTCCTTCAGTTTTTTATACTAGGAGATAACATGATGCTCATCCTTATGAGATGAACCATTTCACTCATGAGCATGATCTCAAGTTACATCCATTTACCTACAAGAATCCTCAAGATTATCCTTCTTTATAGCTGAGTAGCTTTCCATTGTATGAAAATACCTTATGTTTCTTATCCATTCCACAGTTGATGGGCAAGCTACCCCGGCTTTTTTTCTGGTTTCCTGTTGCATGGAGCATTGTTTTCTCTCCTTTGACTTTGTTGATGAATTTCCTTTTGAGTTAAATGTGTTTCTTTTATATAGCATATTGATGGATCTTGATTCACTTTTATTTCTTTTTATTGGTAAATCGAGGCCATCTACATAAATGGTTACAACCAACATGCATTGGCTTGTCTCTGCCATGCTATCCTCCTGCTGTTGGCACCCCACTTTTCCCCTTCATTCAATTCCCTGCCCTGTTTGGCAGTCCTCCTCTGCTGCTATTCCTGGAACTGTGGTCATCTTTAGCTCTCTCTAGAATATCCTTTAGCACTCTCTATAGGGTTGGTTTGGTGGGAATGAATTCCTTCAGTTGTTCTTTATCATGGAAGTATCTTACTTTTCCATCAATTTTGAAAAATAGTTTTACAGGGTACACCAATCTGGGTTGGAAGTTGTTTTCTTTCGGTATTTTAAACACTTCACCCCAAGCTCTTCTTGACTTGATGGGTTGTGTTGAGAAGTCTGCCATGATTCTGATGGGTGATGTTTCTTTTCTCTAATGGTCCTTAATATTCTGTTCTTGTGCTGAATTTCTGGGATCTTTATTCTCATAATCAAGCATCTCTTGATTATGGTATAAGCAAGCATCTCTAGTGGTGGCCTGTGGGTATAGATTTATTTTGGTTATAGCCAGTTGGAGTCCTATATGCCTCACATATCTGTATGCCAAGTCTTTTTCTCATGTTTGGGAATTTTTCTGCTATTACTTCTGTAAATAGTTTTTTTATGTCATTTGTGTTGTCCCCACCTATTTTTCACTGGCACCTATCATTCTTAATTTATTTTTCTTTGTGTTGTTTTGCAGCTGTTGAATTGTTATTTCCTGGTTCCTTGTTATTTTTAAGAGATCATGATCACTAGCTGAATCCTGTCTTCAAGGTCTGAAAGTCTATCTACACTCTCTTTCAAATGGTTTTACCAGCTTTTGATGGAGTTTTTAATTTCTTGGATATCTCTTTGAATCTGTTTCATGCACTGTAATTCCTTCCTATATTGTCCAATCAAGGTTTCCGTCATTTTCCTACGCTCTTCTTTTTTATTTATGTCTTCTTTAAGTATACTCAAAAATTCTTTCATTATGTTTATTATTTCTTCTTTTATCTGAGATGTTAGTTCTGATTTGATTACTTTTATAGCCTCATGAAATTGTTTCTTTAATTTTTTATATATTTTAAATTTTATTTAAAGAAGAAAAAAAGCAAAACAGAAAAAGGGTAGAAGTAATACAGAATTTCAAAAAAAAATAAACAGTAAGAAATCACTAGTTGATAGATTATATATTGTCATCTTAGAAATAGTTGTTCAAGTTACAGAATTAAAGCATACAAAGTGGATATTCAAACAGTGAGGCTGCAAACAGTTCTGTTCAATGATCCAACAAAGACTTAGTAATATGGTTATCTATCTTACACACTTACATGCAGTTATATCCTTTTAGAGCACTTCCTTTTCCTCTCTTTTTTACAATAACAATTACACATTTTGGGTTTTATTACTCCTACAGTTCTTACTACTTTTTTTTAAGAGAATAAAACCAAATGTGACAAAACAAAATAGAGTCAGTCAAAACAAAAGGATGGACATAGTACATGATGTAAAAACAAAATACAAGGTGATCGACAGTGATTACCACAATGCCTCTTACTATCTTCAAAAGAATTGCCCATATCGTCAGGTATAATAAAACAGTAAAACAAAACAGTACAGAACAAAACCAATAAAAATGAAACATTGGAAACATTACAAGACTTCAAAAGAAGATAATAGTCAAACCAGAATGGGTATCATAGTGAATCTTATTGTCTTTGAAGTACTTGCCTATCACCTCAGACTTGATACTATCAAACAAAATAGGATAGAGTAAAATCAGTCAAAACAGGACAATGAAAGCAATACAGGGCTTCAAATCAAGTTAATAGGAAATCAAAAATGGTTACCATAATATATCGTGCTATCTTTAGAATAGCTCTCCATGCCATCAAATCTAATACAAGAAGAAAAACTGGAATAGAATAAAACCAAACTAAACAGAATGATGAAAAGAATATGGGTTTCAAACCATGATAAAAGATTTAACAATGGCCACTGCCTTCCCTTTTTAGACAATTCCTCCCCTTTCACTTTCACAGTGAAATGCATTGTACATTTTGCATCCCACTAACTCCTTTAGTTTTTAGATTAGGGAGGCAGCCCACTATTCACCTAAGTGATTCTGAAACTTTTTACCTCTGAATATGATCTCAAGTTGTATCCTTTTACCTACAAGAGCCTCAAGGTTTTCTTTCTTTATAGCTGAGTAGTTTTCCATTGTATAAAATTGTTATGGCTTTCTAGCCAATCTGCAGCTGATGGGCAAGCTACCCCACTGTTATCTGGTTCCCTGTCACACAGAGCATTGTTTTCTCATCTTTGACTTTCAATCTATAAATTCTCTTTCAGGTTAATTGTATTTCTTATATTGATAGATGCTATCTCCTGATCCACTCTGCCTGTGTTTCTTTTTATTGGTGAATTGAGGCCATCCATATTATTGATTATAGCCATCCTTCTCTGCCTCATCTTTGCAATGTTATTTTGCTATCAGTGGTTGTCTACTTTTCTCCTTCATTTCACTGTCTGCCCCATTCAGTGAGTACCCTCTGCCACTGTTCCTGAAACCATAGTCTTTTTCTCTCTCTCTAGAATGTCCTTCATTACTTTTTGTAGGGTTGGTTTGGTGGTCATGAACTCCCCCAGTTCCTCTTTGTCATGAAAGTATCTTGTTTCTCTATTAATTTTGAGAGACAGTTTTGCAGGGTACATCAATCTGGGTTGGAGGTTATTTTCTTTCAGGACTTGGAATACTTCACTCCAAGCTCTTCTTAATTTGATGGTTTGTGTCGAGAAGTCTGCCGTAATTCTGATAGGTTTTCCTTTATAGGTGACCTGTTTCTTTTCACTGACCACTTTTAATATTCTGTTCTTGTGTTGAATTTCTGGGATCCTGATTATTATATGTCTGGGTGTAGATCTATTTTGGTTATAGCTGGGTGGAGTTCTGTATGCCTCATATAGCTGAATATCATTTTTTTTTCCTGTGCTTGGAAAGTTCTCTTTAATTATTTCTGTAAATAGCCTCTGTATTTCATTTGTGTTTATCCCTGCTTCTTCACTCATGTTTTTTATTCTTAAGTGATAGATCCTCTTGTCATCTTCTAGCCTTTGTATTTTTACTTCCTGGTTTCTTGTTATTTTTAAGAGATCCTTCCTTTCACAATCACAAGCTGCAAACCTGTCATCAAGGTTTGATAGTCTATCTTTAGTTTCTTTCAAGCAGTTTTGCCAGCTCTCAATGGAGTTTTTAATTCCCTGGTAATCTCTTTGAATCTGTTTCATGTATTCTAAATTTTTTTATATTCCTCATTGAAGGTTTCCCTCCTTTTTCTATGCTCCTCTATTCTTTCATCTGTGTCTTCTTTAGAGGTGCTTAGCAATTATTTTATCATGTTTCTCATATCTTCTTTTACCTGTAATAGTATTTCTGTTTTAAGTTCTTTTATAGCTTCGTGGAGTTGTTTCTGTATTTCAGTTGCTGTTGCTTCAAAAAACATCAGGTGTGCAACTCCCGACCTCTTCTGTGTTTACCTCTCCTGGACCAGTACTGCTTGGGTTGGAGGCCAGAGACTGCGTTTTGCTTCTTGTTGTCATGTTCCTGGTTTCTTCCAGACAAGTGGGTAGTGGGGTCCCCAGCACTTCCTGTATTGGTTATAATTACTCTGAAGTGTGTTGGCTAGGTATTTCTGCTGTTTGCTGCTTTCCCCAGTCTGCTGGTGGCCACTGGAGTGTAACCAGGGGCAAGGTAGGCTGGCCCCTCCCTTCTGAGCTGGTTATCCACAGGAGTCTTCACCAAGTTAGTGTGCACTAGGCTGGTGGGTTTGGTTAGGGATAGTTTTAGGGAAAACTCGGCAGTGGCTATTGGATGGTACAGAGGGGCAGGACTCAGTCCAAGCAATTTCCACCAGTCTGCTCCAAGCTAAAAGTGGGTGAATGAAGCCAGCTACTGTTCTGTCTCCAGGCTTATCCTGCCCAACTCCAAAATGATGCCCAGTCAATCTCCCACTCCCAAGGGAAAACTGAGTCCCACACACTCACCGCCAGCCAGTGCAGTTCTCTGGTCTGCTGCTCCCCTCTGCCACTGCGTCTTCCCACCAAGGCCTTTGGGCTTGCTAACCACCAGCTTCATTGTGCCCATGCATCTCTGGGTTCCAAAAGCACTTCTGGCACAGTAGTTCCAGCTCTGGTGAAAAGTGCCACCAGCTACCACCTTCTTCTGTTTAAGTTTTTCTTTTTCTTTCTTTCTTTCTTTTTTTGTTTTTATCCTCTCAATGCACTTCAGTTCTCACTTTAGTTTCTTCCTGGGTTGAGAGGTCCCACTTCTTTCCTTCTTGTCTTCTCCAGAATGCTATATTCCAGCATCTGGACTGTTTCTCTCAGAGAGGCTATTTACTCTGCTGCTTACTGTTCCACCATCTTTAAGTTCTGAAATTGTTTCTTTACTTTAGTTGCTATCCTTTCAGAGATTTTAGGTGTGTGACTTCCATTTTCTTCCATGTCTGTATCTCTATATGGGCTGCTGGGCTGGAGTTTTGAGATTGCCTTTTGCTTCTTCATCTTTACATTTTCCTAGGTTCCTTCTAATAAGCCAGTTATGAGTCCCAGGTGCTTCCCATGTTGGCTGCTCCTCCATAGTATAAGGGAATCAGCCAGGCATCTGGATTTCTCCAAACCCAGGTTTCCAGGGAGGCACTGGGGCATGGGGAAGGCTTCTCCGGACCTGTGCAGCTACGCTGAGGCTTCCCCAATGGCCATGGGTGTGCAGTGGGGGTACTGCTTCTTTCAGTCTGTGTGGCTACACTGGGACTACCCTAATGGTGGCAGGTGCATAGGGCTGTGTTTATGATTCTTTTGTCCCATGCTGGCTGCCCACAGGAAGCACGCATCTCTAGTGGTGGCCTGTGGGCACACGGGGCATATCTGGCTGTTTCTCCCTGTCCACACATTACCTGAGTGAAGCAAGCATCCCAATGGTGGCAAGTGTGTAGGGGCAAGTCTAACTGTTTCTCCCTGCCTGTGCTGTCTGCCCACAGGAAGCAAGTTTTCCAATGGCCTTTTTTTTTTTTTTTGTGTGTGTGTGTGTGTGTGTGTGTGTGTGTGTGTGTGTGTTTTAGACAGGGACTCACTATGCAGTTCAGGATGGCCTTCAACTCACTTTTTAGCCCAGGCTGGCCTCAAACTCATAGCCATCCTCCTGCCTCGGTCTCCCATGTACTAGGATGACAGGTGTGTGCCACCATGCATGGCTTATTTTTTAGATTTTTGTTCTTATGTTCTGTTCTTGTTTTTTTTCCTTCTCTTTTTTCTTCCTGTCTTCTTCACCAGTTTCCCAAAGTTTGCATAATCTTTCTTTGTCCTCCAGACTTGCTTCTAATCTCTTCCTTTTCTTATATTTCTTAAACTTTCTCACAAACCCTTTTAAATTTTGTCCCCTGAAAGTAAAATTGCTATACTGATGGAATATTTACTGTATATGATTTTTTGTTTGTTTTAGATTTTTTATATATATAACCACAAATCTAGTTCACAAAGTTAAAGGTAGAAAATTAATAGTTGTCACAGTTTGTCATTTTCTAGGATGTGTTTAGAGCTACTGTTATTACTGATTGTACTACTTTAGCCAAGGCGACATAATTGTTCTAATCAGTTGTTCTTCCTGGTATCCTAAGACTGAGATTGCCTTAGAGTCATAAAAATACCATTGACCAGTGCCAAACAACCAGGGCCTAAGCCAGATAGACAATAACTTCTCAAACCTAATAATTTGAAAAGGTAGGATCTTGCAACAGACTCAAAACTTAGCTACACCTGGATGACATCTCTGAGAAGTAGTCATTTCCTAAGGGTTATAAATAATAGTAATTAAGGTGTTTTCCATAATCAATTTATAAGCATCAACCCAGAAAATGAACTTTATTATTTTTACTTTATTTAAAGAAGGGGGAGCAAAACAGAAAATGGGTAGAAACAATATAGAATTTCAAAAACAAATAAACAGTAAGAAATCACTAGTTGATATATTACTTATTGTCTTCTTAGATATAGTTTTTCAAGTTACAGAATTAAAGCATACAAAGTGGACATTCAAACAGTGAGGCTGCAAACAGTTCTGTTCAATGATCCAACAAACACTTAGCAACATGGTTATCAACCCTACACACTTAAATATACATGCAGTTATATCCTTTAGAGCACTTTCTTTTCCTCCTTTTTCTTTTTAAGTCCATTATCTGTTTAGTTATATCATGTTTCAGGTTGCTCAGTACCTTACTGATCTGTTTTGTTGTTATTTATTTTTTACTTTTTCTTTATTATTATTTTTTATTTTATTTTATTTATTTTGAAGGTAGTAAAATACAACAGAACAAGACAGGACAAAGCCAATTGAGGCAATGCAGTGAAACTGGTACAAAACCTCACAGCAGGTTACCAGGATAATAACAATAGGTACAATAGTATATCTGGTTTTCTTCACAATAGTTGTTCCTTCAATCAGGTAGAGCAATATCAAAGGAAATACCAAAATTATAAAAACAGAATATTGAATAGAGCAATACTATTGATCAGAACAGAGCAAAACAGAGATAAAAATATTTGCCTTCAAAAAGATGGCAGAAGAAAATCCCCCTTATTTGCTATATTGCATATAGTCAAACTTGTAAGAGATGCTCAGATGTCTGACACTCGCTTGCTAGTGGGGGGCGGGGGGCGAGATGGATGTTTGATTTTTAGCCCATGTGCTGGTAGGCTCACAGCCCCCCACCAGAACAGTGAGCTGGCTGCCTGTTTTCCCAGTGCCCCAAGTTCCAACATGGTGCTGATCTCAGGAAACGCTGATATGGTTCTCACCCTGGGGCAGCTGTGGCTTGGGAGGCCACAGCCACTTACCAGAGCAGCATGTTGGCTGCCTGTTTTCCCAGCTAGAAATTAAACTTTAAAAAATAGAAAACAAGACACTTTTGCAAGGTACAGCCCCACACTTCTAGCCCTCCAAAGGCAAACCTAGGAGGAATAAAGTAGAACAATTCAAAAGCCACCAACTTGGACTCTCTGAAGTGGTAACAGCAGAAGTAACAAAATGAATGAGTCTCCAGAAAAAAATCAAACCTGAAATAAATTCTCAGATAACTAGAGAGATGGTGACCATAATGAAAGAAGAGGTTAGTGACTCTAGAGCCGATACAGGTACAAAAATAGAGATACTTAGAAAAATGATGAAAATCATGAATGCCCTAATTGGAAAGAAATGGAATCCATGAAACATATTCAAACAGATATCCAAGAGATTAAAAATTTCATTGAAAGTATATGCAGCAGAAAGAGTCAATGTGAGGACAGAATACCAGATAGAAAAGACAGGATTGTAGTTAGCGATCATGAAAAGAAAGATTTCTTTAAAATAGCATAGGGCTATGAAAAATCAATCCAACAGCTGCTTGATAATGCAAAGGAGAATAACATAAAATTGATCAGAATCAATGAGCAAATGATATAAAAAACTTGTTCATAGAAGTAGTGGCAGAAAATTTCCCAAGCAGAGAAAAAGAATTTAGCATACAGAAGAGGCACATAGAACTCCCACTATCCATGATCAAAATGAATCTACTCCAAGGTATATACCAATCAAGGTTCCGGAAATTGAACACAAGAATAGCATAGTAAAAGCTGTTGGAGATAAGAAACAAGTCACCTGTAAAACCCATCAGAATCACAGTCCGTCAGAATCATAGCAGACTTTCAACACAAATTCTCAAGTCAAGGAGAGCTTAGAGTGAAATATTTCAGGCCCTAAAAGAAAACCACCTCCAATCCAGATTGATATACTCTGCAAAACTATCTTTCAAAATTGATGGAGAAATAAGATACTTCCATGACAAAAAACACCTGAAGAAATTCATGACCACCAAACCAGCATTCCAAATTGTTCTGAAGGACATTCTAGAAAAAGATAACAAGTACTCAAATTTCATGAACCACCAGGCAAGGCAAGCAATTAAACAGGGGAAAAAGAGGAACCAACAGCAGGAAAATAGCATGATAAGGGTAAATCAATACAAATATGTATCAGTTATAGCCATCAATGTTAACGGTCTCAATTCACCAATGAAAAGAAACAGACTAGCAGAATGAATTAAGAAGCAAGATCGCCAAATGCTGCATACAAGAAACACATTTAATTCAAAAAGAAATTCATAGACTGAAAGTTAAATAATGGAAAATAATGCTCCATGCAACAGAAACCCAGAAAAAAATAAGGGTAGCTATTATATTTGCAGAAAAAGTGGTTTTTAAGCCAAGACTGATTAAGAAAGACAAAGACAATCTCTACATTCTTGTAAAATGAAAGATCCAAGAGGTAGCGATAACAATCATCAATATACATGCAACAAATACCAGCATATCCAACTATGTAAAACAAATATTAACAGACATGAAAAAATCAAATAAGGACTAACACACTTATAATGGAGGACCTCAATACCCCACTGTCACAAATAGACCAACTAGACAAAAATCAACAAAAAAATATCAGAACTGAACCAAACTTTTGAACAAATGGACTTAGTAGACATCTCCACAGTGTTCCACCACATACCATAATTACGCATTCTTCTCAGCTGTATACGGGATGTTCTTGAAAATAGGCCACATACTAACTTATACAACATATTTAAGTAAATGCAAAACAATTAAAATTATCCTATACATATAATCAGACCATAGTGCAATGAAATTGGAAAGCAATGACAAAAGAAAACAAAAATTTCATAAACACAGGGAAATGAAACCCTCTTGAACAACCAATGAGTCACAGATGAAATTAAAGAATTTAGATAGCTTCTATAATTAAATAATAATGCTGTTACAACATATTAGAACTCATGGAAAATATTCTTATGAGGGAAATTTATAGTGGTGAATTCCCATAGAAAAACACAGTGAGCTCAAATGGACACTTATGTTGAGCTCAAATGGACACAAATGTTGAACCTCAGTCTTCTAGAAAAAAGAAGAGCAGATGAAACCAAAAGCTCATACAAGGTAGGAAATGATAAAGATCAGAACAGAAATTAATGCAATGGAAACTAAGAACATAATACAAAGAATCAATGAATTGAAACGTTGGTTCTTTGAAAGATTAAATTAAATTGAGAAACCCTTCAGCCAACCTTATCAAAAAAGGAAACAAAAGACTCAAATCCATGAAATTAGGAAGGAAAAGGTGAAATCACAACAGGCCCTGCAAAAATGAAGAAGATCATCAATACTTGACTTGAAAATCTGTGTTCTAATAGATGAAAAACATAGAATAAATGGACAGATTCCTAGATACATATCAATTACCAAAGCTGATTTAAGAAGATACAAAAATTCTGAACAAACCAGTATTAGTCAGTGAAATTGAAGACATAATTAAAAACCTACCAGCAATGGGGATTTAGCTCAGCGGCCTAAGCGCCTGCCTCGCAAGTGCAAGGTCATGTGTTCGAATCCCGGTACAAAAAAAAAAACCTACCAGCAAATAAAAGGGCAGGCTAGTCCGGGATTTAGCTCAGCAGCATAAATGTCTGCCTGGCAAGCACGAGGTAATGAGTTCAATCCCCAGTACAAAAAAAAAAAAAAAAAAAGTCAGCTAAATGTTAAGTGTTCTGGGGTTTAGCTTAGTTGGCTAAGGGCCCAACCTGGTGAACTTGAGGTCATACGTTCCATCCCAGGTGCAGCAAAAAAAACAAAACCTCAGGCTGTCCTTTTAGAAGCTGGGCATGGTGGCTCATGCCTGTAATCCCAGCACTCGAGAGGCTGAGGCAGGAGGATCCTTGCAAGTTCGAGACCAGCCTGGGCTACAAAGTGAGCTCAAGGCCAGCCTGAACTGCATAGTGAGACCCTGTCTCAAAAAAAAAAAAAAAAAGTGCAGGCTCTGACAGATTCACTGCTGAATTCTACAAGAAATTTAGAAAAGACCTAATGCTGCTACTTCTCAAACTTTTTAATGAAATTGAAAGGAAACAATACACCCTGATACTAAAGTCAGAGAAGAATCCAACCAAAAAAGAGAAGTACTGGACAATTTCCCTAATGAACAAAGACGCAAAAATCCTGAATAAGATACTGGCAAATAGAATGCAGCAAATCACCAAGAAGATCATACACCATGGCCAAGTAGGATTCATCTTAGGGATTTAGAGATGATTCAACATAGGCAAATCAATAAATGTAATGCATCAAATTAAAAGAGACAAGGACAAAAACCATATGGTCATCTCAATAGATACAGAAAAGGCATTTAATAAATCCAATTCCATTCATGATAAAAAAAACTACAGAAAATTGGAATGGATGGTATTTATCTCAATCTAATAAAAGACAACTATAACAAAACAATAGCCAACATCATACTAAATAGACAAAAACTGAAAACTCTCACTCTAAAATCAGGAATAAGACAAGGTTGTCAACTATCATCACTTCTATTTGATGTAGTTCTAGAAACATTAGGCAGAGCAGTTAGACAAAAGAAGGAAATAGGAGCACTGGGAAAACAAGCAGCCAGCTCGCCACTCTGGTAAGTGGCTGTGGCCTGCAAGCCATGGCCACTCCAGGGTGAGAACCATCAGTGTTTCCTGAAGTCCATGCCATGTTGGAACTTGGGGTGCTGGGAAAACAAAGCAGCCAGCTCACCTCCCTAATAAGCAGCTGTGAGTCTACCAGCGTGCTGACTAAGAATCAAACATCCATCTCATTCCCCGCCCCAGCAAGTGAGAGCCAGAGATCTGAGCATTTCTTATGAGTTTGACTATATGCAATATAGCAAGTAAGGGGGATTTGCTTCTACCATCTCTTCAAAGGCAAATATTTTTATTACTATTTTGCTCTGTTCTGATTAATGGTATTGCTCTATTCAATATTCTGTTTTTATAAGTTCAATATTTTCTTTGATTTTGCTGTACCTGGTTGAAAGAACAACTATTGTGAAGAAAACGAGATACAGTATTGTACCTATCACTGTTATCCCAGTAACCTGCTATGAAGTTCTGTACCAATTTCACTACACTGTCTCAATTGGCTTCGTTCCATCTTGTTCTGCTGTATTTTACTACCTTCAAAATAAATAAATAAATAACAATAACAAAATAGATCAGTAAGGTACTGAATAAGCTGAAACATGATATAACTAAACAGATAATGGACTTAAAAAGAAAAAGGAAGAAAAGAAAGTGCTCTAAAGGATATAATTGCATGTATATTTAAGTGTGTAGGATTGATAACCATGTTGCTAAGTGTTTGTTGGATCATTGAACAGAACTGTTTGCAGCCTCACTGTTTGAATGTCCACTTTGTATGCTTTAATTTTGTAACTTGAACCACTATATCTAAGAAGACAATATGTAACTTATCAACTAATGATTTCTTACTGTTTATTTTTTTTGAAATTCTGTATTATTTCTAAACCTTTATCTGTTTTGTTTTTTTCTCTTTAAATAAAATTTTTTTAAAAAAAAGAAAGAAAGAAAAGGAATAAGGATAGGAAACAAAGAAGTTAAATTATCATTATTTGTAGATGACAAGATACTCTACATACAAGATCCCCAAAACTCCACCTAAAGACTTCTAGATTTATTTTATTTTATTTTATTTTATTTTATTTTTGGTATTGAGGATTGAACTCATGACTTTGCACTTTCTAGGCAGGCACTTATGCCTCTGAGCTAAATCCCTGGCCCAACTTCTAGATTTAATAACCAAATTCATTACCATAGCTGGATACAAAGTCAATACTCAAAAATCTAGAGATACTGTACACAAAAGCAAACTCATTGAGTGAGAAATCAGGGAAATAACACCTTTCATAATAGCATTTAAAAAAATGAAATACCTAGAAATCAACCTAATGAAGGAAATAAATGACCTTTACACTGAGTACTTTACAGTACTCTGGAAAAGTATATCAAAGAGGATATCAGAAAATGGAAAGACAGAGGTAAGAAAAGGTGGCAGATTGATAAGCAGCAGGATACGGATCCTCCCATGAGAGAGAGAACTCGTGCCATAATAAAACGTCCTGGACAGATCCGGACAAAGGGAGATGGATCCTCTTGACCTAGGAAGAAACTAAAGGCAAAAGAGCTGGTCAAACACACAGTCCCGGGTCTACCATTGGAGAAGCTAAGATTAGTGGCCACAGCACTCTCCAGCTGTCTGAATTCATGCAGCTGCCATGACTGGCCAGAGCGGCCCAAGCTTGCTCAGCCACAACCCACCTCGACTGGCAGGAGCAGCCTGAACCTGCTGGAGCACCCAAAATCATGCCATTGCAACTAACCAGTCACACTGAAGGCAGAAATTGGCAACCCCAACAGAGAACGGAGCCGGTGAGGGACCTCCATTAACCTGCGGTGAGTTCTGGGAATAAGAGCCCCCCACGCACAGGAAGGGGGCAACCAAATAGACAACATGTTGGAATCGAGCAGGAGGAGGCTGAACTAGGAACCATAGTGACTTCAGCTGGTTGCTCCCTTCCCAGAGCAGATTAGTGGGATCTGCTTGGCCTGGGTCATGCCCCTGGCTGGAGCCCAATAAGCCATCCCAAACTGATTCCCTACACGTAGCACACACTAACCTGATGAAGGCCCCTGAAGGTTGACTGGCCTGGTGGGGAGGGGCCACCATACACAGTCCCTGCTGCATATCCCTGCTGCAAGAAATCCCTTGCCAGCATGTTTCAGAAGAACCATAACCAACAAGGAAAGGAGCTGGGACCTCCACTATACACCTGTATGGAAAAAAAACAAAAACATGACAAGAGAAAGAAACAAGAAAAAGCCCCCAGCCCAAAACCCTGAGAACATTGATCCAGGAGAGGGAAATACAAAAGAGACTGAGAGCAGCAAATATGCAACATCAGACATGACATCAATGGACATCAAGAGATTATCTTCGGGACCTTGTAGACGAGCTCAAAACTGAAATATTAAATTAGGTAAAGCAAGATATGAGTAGATTAATAAAAGAAATGCTAAGCACCTCTCAAGAAGACACAGACAGAAGAAGGGAGGAACACAAAAAAAAGGAGAGAAACATTCAATAAAGAATATAAAGAAAACCTAGAATACATGAAGCGGATTCAAAGAGATTACCAAGAAATTAAAAACTCCATTGAAAGCTGGCAAAACTCCTTAAAAGAAACTAAGGATAGACTATCAAAACTTGAAGACTAGTTTGCAATGTGTGATCATGAAAGGAAAGATCTCTTAAAAATAACAAAGAAACAGGAAGTAAAAATACAAAGGCTAGAAGATGACAAGAGAATCTATAATTTAAGAATAAGAAGCATGAGTGAAGAAGCAGGAATAAAAACAAAGGAATTATAAAGGCTATTCATGAAAATAATTAAGGAAAACTTCCCAAGCATAGGAAAAGAAAATGATATTCAGATATATGAGGCATACAGAACTTCAGCCACCCACAACCAAAACAGTTCTACACCCAGACATATAATAATCAAGATACCAGAAATTCATCACAAGAACAGAATAAAAATATTAAAAGCCATCAGAGAAAAGAAACAGATCACCTATAAAGCAAAACCTGTTAAACTCACGGCAGACTTCTTGACACACACCATTAAATCAAGAAGAGCTTGGAATGAAATATTCCAAGCACTGAAAGAAAATAACCTCTAGCCCAGATTGATGTACCCTGCAAAACTGACACTAGAAATTAATGGAGAAACAAGATGCTTCCATGACAAAGAGGAACTGGGCAAATTTGTGACCACCAATCCAACCCTGCAGAGAATACTGAAGGACATTCTAGAGAGAGAGAGAAAAAAAATACCAGGATTTAAGGAACAGTGGCAGAAAGGCCTCAATGAACAGGACAGGCAGTAGAATGAAAGAGAAAAGTAGACAACCAATGGCAGAAAAATAGCATAGCAGAAATGAGGCGGAGAAGGTTGGCTATCATCTCTAATATAGATGGCCTTGATACACTAAAAAGAAAAAGAAAAAGAAATATAGGCAGAGTAGATCATGAGGTAGGGTCCATTGAGATGCTCTGTATAGGAAATATAATCAACCTGAGACAGGGTTTCTGGACCAAAAATCAAATATGAGAACGCAATGCTCTATGTGACAGGGAACCAGAGAGAAATAAGGGCAACTCGACCAGCACCTACAGATAGGTTGGAAAGACGGGATACTTATGTGCAGTAGAGAACTACTCAGCTATAACAAATGAAAACATTGAGGCTTTTTGTAGGTAAAGGAATACAACTTGAGATCAAGTCCAGGAGTAAGAAGTTTCAGAACCACTTAAGTAAATAGCGGGTTGCCCCTTCCCAATCTAAAAACTGAGGGAGCTGGTGGGACCCAAAATGCACAGCACCCTGTGGGAGTGAAAGGGGAGGAATAGTCTAAAAAAAGAAGGCAGAGGATATTGTTAATAGTGTATCAGGATTTAAAACCCACATTACTCACACCGCTCTGTTTAGATGGATTATATTCTGTTCCAGTCATTCTACCTATACTAGATTTGAGGGCACAGACAATTATCCCCAAAATAGCAGGATATAGTATGGTAATCATCCTTAATTTTCTATTAACTTAATCTGAAGCTCTGTATAACTTACACTGTTTTACCATGACTGATCTTAATTGAATCTGGTTTGTTAGATTGCTGTTTTGTATTGACAGATTTTATTCAAAGCTGTTTTAATTGATAGTATCAAGTCTGAGAGTATACGCTACTACACTGAAGATGACAAGATTCACTAGGATACCCACTCTGGTTTGATTATTACCTGCCTTTGAAGTTTTACACTGTCTACAATGTTTTGTTTTTATTAATGTTGTTATGTACTGCTATATAATTATACTACTATATTGAAGTATGCCTGGTGATATGGACAATTTCTATTGAAGATAACAAGAGACAACATAGTAACCATTGAAGATCATCTTGTACTGTGGTTTTATTCGACTTTTTGTTTTTATGTTTTTATCAAAATGTGTTTTGTTTTGTCTTACTATGTTTTGTTTTTCCCTCTAATACAGAAAGTATAGAAATACATGCAGAGACTCAGGTATGCATAGGTGTTTACAGTCTCACTGTTTGAATGTCTACTTTGTATGCTTTAATTTTGTAACTTGAACAACTATTTCTAAGAGGACAATATGTAATTTATCAATTACATATCAATTAAAAATTTAGTGATTTTTTTTACTGTTTATCTTTTTTTTGAAATTCTGTATTATTTCTATCCTTTACCTGTTTTTTTCTCTTTAAATAAAAAAAGAAAGAAAATGGAAAGACATCCTTTGATTATGGATAGGAAGAACCAATATAGTGAAAATAACTATACTTCCAAATTTGATATGTAGATTAAGTGAAATCCTGATCAAAATACCAATAGCATACGTCATAGAATTAGACAAAAAATCCTAAAATTCATCTGGAACCAGAAGAGACCTAAAATAGCAAAAGCAGTCATGGGCAACAAAGGCAGAGGGAACACAATCCCTGACATGAAATTATACTATAAAGCTACTGTGATAAAAACAGTGTGGGGCTGTTAAAACAAAATGAAATAAAACAAAAAATGAGACCCAAGGATCAATGGAACATATTAGAAGATGCAGAAACAACTCCAGACATACTCAGCCATCTGATTTTTGACGAAGGAGCCAAATACCTTCACTGGAAGAAAGATAGACTCTTTAGGGCCAGAGAGTTAACTCAGCAGCACAGTGCCTACCTGGCATGCGGGAGGTCCTGAGTTTGGTTCCCAGTACAAAAGAAAAAAATACAGCCTCTTTAATAAATGGTGCTGGAAAAACTGGCTTTCCACACACTGAAGATTAAAACTAACCCATATCTTTCGCCATGCACTAAACTAAAATTGAAGTGGATCAAAAATCTAAATGTTAAAAACAACAACTAAATCTGCTGGAAGATAGAATAGGTAGAACTTTTGAAGACATTGGTGTGGTCAAAGACTTTATAAACAAAACCCCAGTTGGACAGGAAATATCACAAAGAATCAACAACTGGGATCTCATCTTATTAAAAAGGTTTTGCACATCAAAAGAAACTACCAGCAAAGTGAAGAGACAAGCCAGAATGTAGGAAAAAATGTTTTCCAGCTGTTCCTTAGACAAACCTACTATCTAAAATATGTAAAGAACTCAAAAAAAAACCAGAACCCCCCATAAGTTTAAAGACCCAACCCAAAAATGGGCATCTGAGGTGAATATATACTTCTCAAATAAAGAAGTAGAAATAGTAAATAAATATGTGAAAAAAATATTCAACATCACTGGTCACTTGAGAGATACAAATTAAAACAATGCTGAGATTCCATCTCACTCCAGAAAGAATGGCTATTATTAAGAAATAAACCAATAACGCTGTCAAGGCTGTGGGGAAAATGGAGCCCTTCTCCACTGTTGGTAGGGATGTGGGAAATCAACATGGAGATTCCTCAAAAAACTAAAACTGGAGGTTCCATTTGACCAAGCTAGTCCCCTTCATGGTATCTTCCCAAAAGAATTAAATACATAATACCACAGCAATATATGCACATTCATGTTTATATTGGCACAGTTTGTAATAGCTAAATCTTGGAAACAACCCAAATACCCATCAATTGATGAATGGATAAAGAAGATGTGGTGTTTTTAAAAACTACAATGGGGTTTATCCATAAAGAAGGATAAGCTTGAGACATTTCTAGCTGAATAGCTGTACCCTGAGACCATACTCTTAAGTGAAATAAATTGGGCACATGTGTAAATATATTGGGAACCAGGCCAAGAGTCCCAATTATCAGTCTCAAGAATGTCGCAAGAAAAAAAACAGAGACAAGTATCATATTCCAACAATGGCTGGGAAGTCAATGTCTCTGGATCTGACTTCCTCCACTCCCCAAACAGCCACTATTTATTTTGTTTATACAGTGATGGGTGGGGCTAGCAAAGGATTACAATTCATCCAAAAACTCTTGACACCAGAGGGCGTAGATAATCTTATGTTTGAAGTATCTTGACTGAGTATAATCCTGTGATGATTTAAGAAGGTGTAGATGATCTTATGCTTAGAAGTATCTTGCCCTTGAGTATAACCCTCAAATGATTTAAGAAGGAGTACATGATCTTATGCTTAGAAAAGTCAACGGGAAATCTCAGATGAGTGGTACCAATAATCCCAATTCTTCCTTCTATCTCATAGGGAAATACGCAGAACTAGTCATTGTGAATTTGTGGTCCCCAACATAAATACTTCATTGTTTCTCTGGTGTGAGAAACCAAAAGTGTACATCAGGATCAAAATGTATAATAGATATTGGGAAATGGGAAGAAAATGCTCAAATGAAAAGGTGAACAAATGAAGGGGAAAAGGGGAAAGAAAAGAAAGGACATGAAAAAAAAGAATAGAAGGGGAAAATGGAAACAAAGCTCTTGTAAATAAGAAGGGTAAGTGAGTTGAAGGGAGGGGAGAGGAATGAGAAAAAAACAAGCAACAAGATATATCACATACACATACAAATTCCCTATGGTGAATGTTATCATTATGTAGAGCTAAAATGTACCAATAAAATTTTTTAAAAGAAAAAAAAGCCTCCAATATTTTACTCTAAAAAAAGTTAAAAATAGATGCATCATATGATGCAGTGTTGACACTAATGGGTGTATATCCAGTGTAATGAAATCAACATGTCAAAGAGAAATTTGCACTCCTGTGTTCTTTGTGGCACTGTTCAGAATAATCAAGAAATGTAAACCACCTAAATGTCCATCAACTGATAAATGGATAAAGAAAAAATATATAGTGGAGTTTACTATTTAGTCCTAAAAAAGAAGAAAATTCTATTTTCTGCAACAACATGGATAAACCTGGAGGACATTATTTTAAGTGAAATAAGGAGCTGGTTATGGTGCATTCCTGGAATTCTAGCACTTAAGAGGCTGAGGCAAGAGAATTAACATGAGTTTAAGGCCAGCCTGTTCTGTATGCTGAGTTCAAGGCCAGACCCCATCTCAAAACACAAACAAAAAAAAATGAAATGAAATAAGGCAGAAAAACAAATGCTTTAAGAACTCATTTATATGTGTAATCTTAAAAAGTTGATCTCATAGAAGTTGAGACTAGAATAATGGCTGCCAGCGGCTGTGGAGGGAAGGGGGACAGAGGGGAGAGAGGAGTGAGGAGAGGTGGGTCAATAGATACGATCTTTTTGTTTGCTCTTTTTTTATTTGTCTGTTTGTTTGAGACAGGGTCCATGTAGCTTAGGCTGACCTTGAACTCACTATGTAATCCAAGCCTGCCTCAAAGGTGCAGCAATCCACCTGCCGCAGCCTCCCAAATGCCAAGACTATAGGTGTCTCTACAGCCAAAAATAGATACTACTTTATAGTTAGATAAGAGGGATAATTTTTGGTGTTCTATTATTGCACAGTACAGTGACTATAGCTAATAATGTAGCATATATTCCAAAATGGCTGGGAGAAAGGATTTCAAATGTTTTCACCACAAAGAAATGATGCTTACATAATACCATATGAAAATGTACAATTGTTATGTGTCAATAAAAAAATAAAATAAAGCTTAGTATGAAAAACAAGAACAAAGTAGGGGCCATGACATACTCATTCCTGTGTCCCTTGTCCCTAGCTAAGGATCTGGCACAGAACAGATAGCAGGAAATGTGTGACAGTTATTCATGTTCAAATATTTATGGCTCTTTGAGTTCTGAACAGAGGGCTGGATTGTCCTTCATGGCCACTGCAAGGTTGGGAGAGGCCGAGTAACTTGTTCTGGTTAATGAGTTACAAATGGAGGTATTGTGTTCTTTCTGAGCTGCAGCATTGCATAGCTGGTACCTTTAGAGTTTTTCTTGTCCTCTGGAACAGTAACCAGTGACATTAAAGACAGGGGCTGCTTCCTGAGGGACTCCAGTGAGTAGAGCCTCCTATTGCTGATGGACTTCTAGGGGTGTTAACCCACCTCAAATGGAGGTTGTGAATTAATGCAGAATAACCAAGCCTACCCTGACTAATACATTTATATTAATTAGGGCTCTTGTATTTGCAGATATAGGAACCCAACTCTAATAGTAAGACAAAAAAAGACATGGGTTGGGGTTAATGGAAAAGGTTCTAGGTTCTCATAGAGCAAAAGGGCACTAGCCTGGCTCAAGAACAAAAACAGAGCACAAAGCACGTTACAGAACTGAAATAGCCTTTTCTTTCCTATTTTCTGCCATATTTCCAGGTGTGAGTTTGCTTCATTCCATCTTGCTTCACTCCAGCCTCCTCTATCTGCCAGACTACAAGGTAGAGAATGGCTGCTACTGCAGCTCCTACTCCAGTTGGCATCCAGAAATCAGGATAGAGTCAGTGAAAACCCCCAAACTTTGGCTTGAGAAGTGTGTGGAAGAATACTGGGAGTACTGGTGGAATGGAGAACAATGGATGAGGTTTTGTTTGTCTGCTTACTGAGACAAGGTCTTGCTATGTTAGTTCAGGCTGGTGTTGAACTCACTATGTAGCCCAGGCTGGCCTTGAACTTGCAGTGATCCTCCTGCATCAGCCTCTTGAGTACTGGGATTGCAGGTGTGCATCCCTATGCCTGGCTGATAAAATTTGAGACATCAGTGGAAGATGCAGGTGGAGAAAGACAAGAGGCAGTTGGGTGTATAGATCTGGAACATGGATGTGATGAGTGATGGTTTAGATCCAGGTGTCACAGAGAGAGCGAGAGTGAGAAAGAAAAATAGAGGGAAAAATGTGAGGCACAGGATGAGGAGGTGCAGATCAATGAGACTGAGAAGGAAGGAGCACAGAAACAGGTAAAATGACTTTCATTCAGTCATCAGCAGGGTGGGTGAGTTATCTGATAGGTAACAGAACCAAGGGTCACACAAGCTTAATGATTTGTATGAGGTCGTGCAATTGATATGGCACAGAATCAGTCCTAGGCACCCAGACTGGGATCTGAAGGGTGAGGAATCTACAATAACAAGTGGGCAATGGGTGAGCAGAGCTGGGAAGGAAGCAGAGCACAAGGTCAGAACGTGGCATGTGGCAGTGTGTCAGACCACTGCTGTGGTTTCCTTACTCTCCTTCCTGCCTGGACAAATCCTACCTCTGATTTCCTATGTGGACCTTTCCTCAAGGAAGGAAGCTTAGTATATGAAAGAGGATATTTAATACCCTTGAGAAAGACTCTTTTTGTTTATCCAAAGTCTTTTCCTCATAGATAAAAGATTACTCACGGCCCAGTGAACAGGTGCTGAGAATAAAGATGTGACCCACTGCAGTTAATGGGCCAACACCAAGTTCCTCCAGAGAGGCAGGCAGGAAACCAGACAGAACCAGCACTGGCAGCATGACCAGGTACACTTTCTCTGAAAACTATGAAAATTAGATTTTTGCAGTCTAAATCTAAATCTAAATCTGATTTTTAACCTGTCATTCACCATACCATTCCACATTATACCTAAAATTAAAAGACAAAAACCCCAGTTGCATTCTCATCTAATACGTGAGGCTCATTTGTGTTTCTAGAACTGGATTTTGAGCAGACATATTTGCATATACTTCTAATTATTACTGTATATGGATAAAATTGTATATACCTTTAAAAGCCAAACAACATTGCACTATGGCCTTTATATTTTTCAATACCTTACCTTTGCATTTTAAAAAACCTTTTGATCATTGTTTTAACATGGATAATGCATAAACATGGAATAAAATTTAAAGGTACAGAATGATAACTCTAAAATAACAGTCTTGCTCCATTCCATTTTCCCTGTGACCTAGTTCCTGTCCCTGGAGGCCTCCATGATGATATTTATATATTTTAGTGGTATTTCATGCACAGGTAAGCATATATGACTATTCACATTTTCAAATAATAGTTTAATATGTGCATGGTCTTGTGCTTCAGTGATTACTTCAGTATATAAAAAGCATCCTCATTCTTTTTTAATGAGTACATAGTATTCCACTGAATGATTTACCATAATTTATTTACCTGGTCTCTATTGAAAACATTTAGGTTATTTCTTATCCTTGGCTTTTACAAATAGGGCTGTAATGAGAAAATATACGTGAGTGAGTGTGTATTATTTTACACACGATGAGTACAGAGGTTGCATTTCTAGAAATGATTTTCTGAATCAAAGTATGTTTTTATTTTAGTAGATATTGCTTTATTGCTTCCATAAACATGATACTAATTAATGTTCCCATCACCTTATACAAGAGAGACACCTGAATTTTATCAGTTTGGGTCTTTTCTTTTTGTTTTTGAGATGGGGTTTGCCATATAGTTCAGGCTGGCCTCAAACTTGTGGCAATCCTCCTGCTTCAGCCTCCTGAATGCTGAGATTATAGGCATGCACCACCATATATCCTGAATGTTAAGTGTCTCAGCATCTTAGAACTTTCATTCCTTTTTATGACTTTTTATTATAAAATATCTTCAGATTTCAATGGTAAAAACCTGTGTGTCGGCTATGCAGCTAGAAAACATCAACTTCTGTCAAGTTTCTGCTTATCTAAACTGGTATTCATTTCCTGCCTCCCTCCCTACTGGATTACTGTGAACAAATCACAGATACTGTGTTAATTCATCCATAAGTATTTCAGTATGCATTCTCAAAAGAGAAGGATTTCTTTTTTAACTTTGCTTAACCTCAATATCATTATCACGCATAAAAACATCTCTTCAACATCAACAAGTATTTATTTACTCTTCAGATTATTTTGTTCTTTTCTGTTTGGGATTTTGTTTCTTCTTATATATGTAGTTTGTTCAAATCTGGATTTAAACAGGGTTCACACACTGCAATTGGTTTATAAATGTCTCTTAAATCTCTCTCTCTCTCTCTCTCTCTCTCTCTCTCTCTCTCTCTCTCTCTCTGTCTCTCAGGGTCTTGCTATGTAGTTCTGGTCTTGCACTATGTAAACCAGGGTTGCCTTGAAATCATAGTTATCTTCCTGCCTTAGTTTTTAAGTCTTTTTTCCCCTAGAACCCCCCCCATACCTTTTAATCTTTCCTCTCTTGGTATTTGTTGAAGAAAGTGGGATATTTGTCCCTTAAAGTTTTTCATAACCTATACTTTGTATTGTAATCTTGTGTGATCATTTAACATGCCTTTTATGTTCTCCAATTCCTGAAGATTAAAAGGTAAATCCTGATTCAAATGTTTTGTTTTGTTTTTTGGCAAGACTACTTTGTAGGTGTACAATATGTTCTTATATCAAGAGGCATGTTATATCTTGTTTTCTCTCCATTTTTTGTGATGACCATTCCTTTGATTCCTTACTTTACTAGGAGTTTGCAATATGTGATATTCTTTCTTCACTTACTAGCCAGAATACTATATAAGCAGCAAGCAGAGCTCAAAATAATGCAACATTACTGGTACTATTAGTATTGTTACTAACGTCTTATTCTTTTCCTTTTCTTATTTATTTATCTGGTGCCACTAGGAAGATATTAACCTAGGGCCTCATATATGCTAGGCAAGTGCTCTACCACTGAGCTAAACTGCTAGTCCTTATATGATTTTTAACTTTATTTATATTCAATAAACATTCATATTGAATACAAGTTATTTATTTAAAAGATTTGATTTTACAGTTTCACTGGAGTCTATACTGAGCTTAAATACAAACAGCATGTTAAGATTAAGTCAACATTGAATACTTCAATATTTTTTTTTCTTTTGAAAAGGGATCCATTGATTATTCAAGTTCAAGAGACACTGGACTAAGACCCGATGTTACATTTCTTCAATTTCCCTTAAGCATAGGATTTTCTACCCCAGAGATTGTTTCTGGTTTTGTTTTGTCTTTTTATTCTGGTACCTAACACACCGAAGGGAGCGATGGTGTACTAGCTACTTCCAGCCGCCACATTGTCCTTTTTGTTGTTAGATGTTAGTAACCTGTTTGTTAAGTGGACATCACAGCCCTGTTCACACACTGCCAGATATGGAGGGAGCACTTACTTCCTCCTAAGCAAACCTTCCATTCTTACATAGTTTTGATTGTTAGAAAGTTGTCCCTGATCCCAGCTGGGCACAGTGGCTCATGCCTATAATCCCAGTACTCTTGGAGGCTGAGGTATGAGGGTCACAAGAATGAGCAGCAGCTTAGAGACTTAGAGAAATTCTGGATCAAAATTTTAAAAAAAAATTTTTTTTTAATGGGTTGAAGATTTAACTCAGCGTGAGTGCCTTGGGTTCACTCCCCTGTGCTGCAAATTAATTACTTCAAAAAACTTATTCCTCATCCTAAACCGAAACCTACTACCAGCATTTGTCATAATTCTGCCCTCCTATGAGGGCTCCTGTTAAGAGGTATTCCCTGGCCTTGCTCTCATCCCTCACTGGTGGCTCTGGCCACATTGTAGTTGAAGTTCTTCGCTTCTATGTCTGACCCCATTCAGACCATGAGCTTTACAGGCACTTTCTGTAGCTGTGTTATCTGTGGTCGCCTCAGCTCCAGCCCAGGGCCTCATAAAGAGGAGATAGATGCTCAGAAATGGGTCTGTCAAATTAGTGAATGAATTCTGCTTCAGTGTTCTGTTCTTTAATTTAAACATTCTCGATTCTCTTCTGTTCTTCCCATAACATGGCTTCCAGTCTCCACACCACCTTCTTTTTAACAGACTCCGTTGGCTCATGTGCCCATAATCTGTGTTGAGTGGAACTGATGATAGCGTGCCTGATATGGTCTGGCTAGGGTAAAGTGAGTCCCACTGTCCTGGGCCCTGAGCACACAGAAATGAATCAAACTTGATCATTGTTTTCTCTTTCTTTCTTTCTTTCTTTCTTTCTTTCTTTCTTTCTTTCTTTCTTTCTTTCTTTTGTTTTTTCTTTTTCTTTATTTCTCTCTCCTTCCTTCCTTCCTTCTTTCCTTTCTTTCTTTTGTTTGTTTCTGACACAAGGTCTCACTTTGTAGATTAGGCTGGCCTAAAACTCCAGATGATCCTCCTGCATCAGCCTCCCAAATCCTGGAATTACTGGTGTGCACCACCACACCTGAATTTGATCACTGTTTTCAAGGAGCCCACAGTATTATGGAAGAGACAAATATGTGCAATATAAGGTTACCTGGCCTGAGAGAAGTGTGCATAGAAAACTGGGAGAACATAAAAAAGTCATAACTCTTAAAAGGAGGAGGGGACCAGAAAAGACTGAAGGTGACACTGAATTACTTAGAGCTCCGAGAGAAAACCTAGATCACATATTCAAGTGAAGAAATAGTATTTTAGCTCTCATAACTCAAGAGCTTTTGAATAAATTTCAGACATGATTGATTTTGGATCCAAGCAATAGCATCAGGGCCTGGTTTTTCTTCCTCTGTTACCCCTTTTTACTTTGGAATTGGCTTCTCTCTGTCCTGGGTGACAGTGAAAACTGTTGGTAACACCACAGCTAGATTTTACAGCTTCGTCACCACTACTTTCATATATGTTCAGCCTGAGGCCAAGGAAGGATTCTAAAAAAATCCTTGTGCCAAAGAGGGCCAGTCTTGCCCAATTTGGAACTAATAAATTCAGCCCCATCTGAACTACAAGGGATAACAGCAAGAGAGTGAGGGGGAAGTGACTCCCTAAAAGGAAGAGAGAGGTTCTATCCCCAGAAGAAGAGATTTAGGGCAACCAGCTACCAAATGTCCACTGAGCCCTCAGAAGACAGGTAAGAAATTTGAGGATCTACTAAAAGCTGATTTGTATTTTATCAAAGGGAGAACATGCAAGTTTCTGAAGTGTGAAGCTGTGTGGGGAACTCAAGTGCTTGCTTTAGTCAATAGCAGTACTTTAGGTGCCACATGTATATTCTTCTGGCTTTTTTGTCTTTGTATTGTGGGTCTGTTTTTAACTTCCAGCACCAGCACATTTTCTCTGAGGACTTTTCATGAGGCAGGAAATATTGAGCCACAAGTTGGACTGGACAAGCTGGACAATTAATATTCTCTGGGATCAGCCCTCAACCAATGAGGGCTAGCCTCTTTCCTCTAGTGGGACATATTCTATATGGGCTTCTAGGACAGTGGTAGTGACATAGGAGATTAGGGTGTGGCAAAGCTGGATGGAGAAATAGGTGTGGCCTGTTAATTACAAGATTCCGAATACATCTGCAGAGCAGTCCCAAACCCTGCACCTGGACATCTCATGACAACTCAAGCATCCTTCCATAGAATGGCCTAAGCCTGACCTCAGCCTGATGCCAGCACTGCCTCTCAGGACCCATTTGTAGAACTTCTTGTGGATTTCCTTGAGATCTGGAAAGTATAAAGTGACACAGATGCCCAGCAGACTTTGCTAGTGTGGTTTTCCTCATGACAGCCTATCCTGCTTCCTCCAGAAAGTACTTTTATCTTGCTTTTCCTCTTTCACTTGGCCCAAACTCACTCTGTAGAGCTAGTTTCTCCCTCACTCTTCACTTTTACTTTTCAAATAAACTTTTGTTTGTTTCATTTAATTCTTCATTCCAGCCAAGAACCTGGACTCTAACTCCAGGAGGAGGGGTGAGCACTCCAGAACCCAGTAACAGTAGAGTCACTTTTAGAAGGAGCTACCTGATGACAGTAACACATCTATGACATGTATGGTATTGTGCTTTTCTTTTAAGATAAAGGATGTTAATGTGTGAGTTGTTTTTTTTCTAAACTAACACCTTAGTATTAGTTGGTGTTAGGAAAACCTAAGTCAGTTTGATTGCAGTATTATCACTTTGCAATAAAAAAGTGGGTTTGGGGTTGTAGTTTGGGCATATGGTCTCTAAAATGTTTGCCATCACTACTGGGTGGGAGAGGCCCCTAAAAGGACAGATCTTGCTAAGGGGACACCTTATTATAAGCACCTCCACACATACAGACATACTTTCTCATTCTGGGGTCACTTCACAAATAAACCAGTCTTGCTCAGATCCTTATACCAGGGTCTACTTCTGGGGACCCAAGTTTTCTCAGACATGTTCTTCTACAAGAAAATTCAGTGTCAATATTTTTATCATGCTGCCACATTCCACCATTTTCTCATGTGATTTTACAAAGATCTGAAACCTCTGAGGCATGGCTCCTCCTTTGAGAAGCTTCTGGTCTGATGAGGAAGCCAGGAATACTCTTCCCATAGTTTTTAAAAACTTTTCTACCATGACTTCATTTGCTTCTCAGAACCTTATGAGGTTCACAGAACCAAGATTTCTGCAGCTTAAAGTGGTGAGTGGTGACTTGGCCCAGTGCCCAGGTCTCAGAGCTGGTGATATCCTCCTCTGACCACTCTCTTGACAGTGGCTGTATCATCACCATCCAAGTGACCTCTTCTCACTAAGAAGAATTATGGAGCCCTCCCAAAAAAGAACTATGGAACCCCACATTTCTTTGTGGGTTCATGTGGTCTAAAGACACCCACATCTGTTGTTCAGTGACTTTGGAGGTGAAAGATTAGAAGTACCAAAAAACAAAAACAACAATAAAAAATAATACACTGATAGCCCTTGGGGTTAGTTATCACCTCAGCCCCGTTGGCCCAGGAACACCCCCAGTGAGAGCAATGTTTTCCATCACTTTGGAGGCTTATGAAGTCATTTGGACTTCATGCGTCAGACAGTGCTCTCCTCCAAGAACAGGAATTTATACAATGATGGAACACGCAAAGAAGGGGGAAACAGAGGCATGGGAGGGGAGTGTAGAGGCACATATAAGGTGCAGAGGAGATTCCTGGGAGGAAAAGTGTTCCATCCAGAGAAAATAGCATAGGCAGGAAGCCTGGAAGTGATGGAGAGGCTCTTATTTTTTCTCAAAATGTTTTCGTGGAAGTATAATTCCTAATGATATTTCCTCTCATACTTTTCATCTGTTTAGCAAATTCTTACTAAGCTTTCTTCTGTGCTAGGCTTAGTGCCCTCAAGGAGCTTATGTTCTAGCTGTGGAGTCAACAAATAAAATTGACAGGGAAATGCAAGGGGCAAGAACACCCCGAATGGGCCTCTTTTCAGTCAGGTCCATGCAGGAAGCACATGGCCATCTCATATCAGTAATCTGAGATGGCTTTATTCAGATATGGCCAGTGAGTGGGAGGAAGCTAGTGAAACATCCAGGAGCTTGAAACTCTTGAGCTTGGTAAGAAAGAGAAAGAACCAAGAAATCCAGAGTCAGAGAGACTCTGAGCTATAGCTGGTGGGCAAGTGGGAGTCTCAGTTGTGGTAGTAGCATCAGGAACATTAACAGATTAAAAAATAAGCGTCAGGTGTGGTGGCACATACCTGTAATTCTGGCACTCAGGAGGGTGAGGCAGGAGGATCACAATAAATCTGAGGCCAAGTTGGGCTACATAGTGAGTTCAAGGCCAACCTAGACTACATAGATCCTGTTTCAAAAACAAAACACAAAAATTAAAAATCAATAATAAAATGTAAAAGCAAGTGAAATATATCAGAACCATGTGCCATGTGGTTAAGTGACGTAGGAGGTCAGGAAAGGAGGTTAGAGAAAACAGAAGAACGGGGATTAGAATTTGAGAATAGGGTACTCAAGGAAAATCTCCCTCAAGATGATGGTATTTAAGTAGACTCCATGCAAGTACAGTCCTGAAGGACTGAAAAAGGACAAAAAAAAGATTAGGATTATGCTTTATTTGTCCAAGAGGCATGAAGACCAAAGGGTAGGTGTCAAAGGAGGCAGTTTTTGTTATAATGTGAGACCATCCTAAAAATCAGAGCTTTTGGGTTGCCTTCAAGGCAATGAGCTTCCTGTCACTAGACCGACACCAGCTTCATGTGAAACATGAAAAATATAGAATGTGTTAGACAAGGGCTTCAGCTACAAAACTGTAAGAGTTCTGGGCTATGTGGTACCAGGAAGAGAAACAAGAAGATAATTCACCCTTCCTGCGAGCTAGCAAGCAGCCATGTGGGGTCAGGAAGAAAAACAAGAAACTGGAGACAAGTGGAGCCCCACCCCCACCCAGTAAGTAGTTGATTCAGAGGATCATAGGCTGAGTTGATAGCAACTGAGGTACAAAAGCAACTTAATTCTTGTATTGTTTAATTGACTTTGCAGGCCAAAAGCTGGTAGTCTGAGCATCTATTTAGAGGGTAACAATATAGCAATGCAATATAGCAACTATGGAAGATTTCCTTCTGTCTTGTTTTTGAAATCCAATATTGTTCTCACTGTTTTGTTTTGCTCCATTTTATTATTTTGCTTCCTTCAGTGTTCTGTTGTGTTAGATTTTATTATGTCTGATGGTATGGGCAGTAATTCGTAAGATAACAAGAGGCATTATGGAACCACTGTTGACTTCCTATTATCCTGTTTTGGAGTTCTGTATCATTTTCACTGTTTTGTTTTGATTGGCTTTATTCTGTTTTATTTTGTTTGTTTTTATTCTTTTTAAAATGAAATTTTTAAAAAGTGTAAGAGTCCTTCCCATTTGGGTTCTGTCACTAAATGAGTATACAACTCTAAAATGGTTTAAAATTATTAATGTAAGGTTTTAAGAGGCACTATGGTAGCAATTGTTGATTTCCTCTTATCCTTTTTTGAATTCTTGTATCACTTTCACTGTTTTGATTGGCTTTATTCTGTTTTACTTTGTTTGGTTTTATTCTCTTTTAAATTGTTTGTTTGTTTGTTTTTGGTACCAGGGATTGAATACATGATCACATACTTGCAGGCAGGTACTTATACCACTGAGTTAAATCCCCGGCACACTTTAAAATAAAATAAAATAAAATAAAATAAAATAAAATAAAATAGTTCTATTACCCAAAAGACAACCCCTATTTTTAAAGAATCCATAATCTACTAGCTGAGATGGGCAAGTAGTTACTTTCCATAACTGTAACAAATAGTCTTACAGAGTAAATGCAAGGCCTGGTAGGATCAGGGAGGGAACTCTAACTGGGCCAGAGTTATTTCCTCAAGGTTGGTCTATCAGGTACTGTTTAGATCAGAGTCTTCAGAAATCTTGTTTTTAAAAAATGCTTATTTCTGGGCTCCACACCAGAACTGCAGAATCAGGACCTCTGAAGTGAAGCCCAGACATCTACTTCATCAGACAAGGTCCCTAAATGATTCTTTGGCAGACTGAAAATTGAGACTGCATGCCTAGCTGACTTGTGTGAGTGCGGACCTCCAGACTGAGAAGAGGGAATGGAGGCAGCCACCAGCATACTGCTCTGGTAAGTGGCTGTGGCCTGGCAAGCTGCGGCCACCCAGGGGCGAGAACCATATCAGCGTTTCCTGAGACCAGCCACGTGCCATGTTGGTCCTTGGGGCGCTGGGAAAAAGGGCAGCCAGTTCACCCCTCTGGTGGGCGGCTGTGAGCCTGCTGAGAGCTGGCGATCTGAGCATGTCTTGCGAGTTTGATTATATTCGATATAGCAAATAAGGGGGATTTTCTTCTGCCATCTCTTTGAGGGCAAATATTTTTTTGTTTTGCTCTGTTTTGATTAATGGTATTGCTCTATTCAATATTCTATTCTTGTAATTTCAGTATTTCCTTCGATATTGCTCTGCCTGATTGAAGGAACAACTATTGTGAAGAAAACCATATATTGTGCCTATTGCTGTTGTCCCAGTGGCCTGCTGTGAGGTTCTGTGCCAGTTTCACTGCACTGTCTCAGTTAGCTATGTCCTGTTTTGTTCTGCTGTATTTTACTACCTTCAAAATAAATAAATAAAATAAAAATAATAAATAAGAAAAAAATTTAAAAAGTAAATAACAACAATAAAACAGATCAGCAAGGTACTGAGCAACCTGAAACATGATATAACTAAGCAGATAATGGTCTTAAAAAAGCAAAAGGAGGAAAAGCAAGTGCTCTAAAGGATATAACTGCATATATATTTAAGGGTGTAGGATTGATAATTATGTTGCTAAGTTTTTGTTGGATCAGAGAAAGGAGCTGTTTGCAACCTCACTGTTTGAATGTCCACTTTGTATGCTTTGATTTTGTAACTTGAACAACTATATCCAGGAAGACAATATGTGATGTATCAACTAATGATTTCTTACTGTTTTTTTTAACTTCTGTATTGTTTCTACCCTTTTTTTCTGTTTTGCTTTTTTTCCCCCTCTTTAAATAAAAATTTTACAAAATTTAAAATAAAAAAAGAGAAGGGGAAATAGCTAAGTCAAAACATGTAACCACAGAAACAACACAGAAGTAATATGTTTTGATGGAGAGTAACAATTTTATACAAAATGCATATACCTTGGTAGGTCTTTTTAAAATAATAGCTATTCTTTCAGACTATATTCTGAGTCCCTGTGATTGAGGGTATGTACCTCAGACATCCTGTAGCAGATCTTTGTTTGCAGGGAATGAGAGGTCTGGCCTGGCTTTATTAATTATTGCAAGGCCCTAGGCTGGAAAATAGGGCTTGGATAAAGTTTCCTTACCAAGACCCTGAGAGGCTATTCCTGTCTCTGACCATTCTGCCACTGGCCTCCTGGTCCTCATTTTTCAGCCATCGCTGGCTATTTCTTTTCTCTGGAGCCTGCAGCCACAAGCAAAGAGGCAACGAGTAGCGTGAGAGCCTGGTGAATGGAAAATGAAGAGTGTTCTGCAACAAAGGGCAGTTAAAATGTAGCTGGACACAAGTTGGTTAGGTATCTGAGGGACTCCTGGGGTGAGTGAGACACCTGCTGGGCTAAGGAGAGAGGGGTGTGGTGGATTCTGAGTCTGAGCTCTGCCTTTGACTTGTTTGGTAAGGATGGGCAAGTCCCTTTCCCAGTCTGGGCGTTTGCATCCTGTCTGCAAAAGATTTATGTTACATGTTTTCTCTGGTTATCTTCCAGTTTTACATTTTTTTTATTTTTTGTCTTTTTGAGACAGGGTTTCGCTATACAGTTCAGGCTGGGCTTGAACTCACTTTGTAGTGCACGCTGGCCTTGAACTCTGGGTGATCCTCCTACCTCAGCCTCCTGAGTGCTGGGATTAAAAGTGTGCACCACCACGCCCGGCGACCCTCCAGTTTTAATATTTTGGAGACAAAGAACTCAATTGACCCCAACAATAAGCCTATCAAGAATGCATGCAAGAAATGGTATTCATTTCACAGAGAGGAAGCCAAGACCAAAGGTGGAGTAGTGGCTTGCCCACCACCCCACCCTAAGGGAGCAACGCCTGTTTCCACTAGCACCCAGCGCTTAGCTTCGCCTTCTGAAGATCCGCTGAAGCTGGTCTTGCTAGGACTAGCCTAAGAGTGGTCTAATGTCCAGGAAGCGGGCGATGCAGCAGGCAGTGCAGGGGATGGAAAGGTGGGAGCCCACAACCGGTTGAGGCTAAGGAACAGGGCGGAGGCGCCCTAAAACAGCCCCGAGCAAAGTGGGTGTGCTGAGAGAGGCGAGGCGGAGCCGGGGGAGGGGACGCCCTGGGGAAGGGAAAAGGGAGCAGACGCGGGTGTGAGAGCAGAGCCGCCAAGGGGCCGCCGGAGGGCAGAGAGGCGCAGTGCCCGGGCCACCTTCCCCAGCAGAGGGAGCAGCGTCCTGCGAGCCAACAGGGGTCCTCCGAGACTTGCCTAGAGGCAGGTAAGGCCACACAGACAGGATTGAGAGAGCTGAGCTGCAAGAGGGTAAAAATGGGGGAAAGCGTCTTCCCACCTCCCTTTGAGGACTAAAGCTTTTTCTGGAGAGGGCAGACCCAATAAAGGGGTGCGATTCAAACACCGCACTGAGCGGATCCTTCCCAGGACGGAGAGCAGAGACCCCAGTGCAGGACATGGGCGTGAGGAGCTCGGCTTCTGGCAGGTTAAGCCTGAACCGCTGCGGGGAGGACGGGTTGCTTTGGCTCTGCTAGGGACTCTCAGGCGACCTAAAGTACTTCCGCGCCTGTATAAATATGCACGGGAACACCTGCTGGTCCGCCGCTGATGCACCCAGAGCAGTCGGGGACGCGCGCAGTCTTCTGACTAGCTCTGTTGCTAGCTCTGTAAACTCTCACCTTATCCGACACAGATCCAGCAAAGGTATCTTCTGCTAACAGTAGTCTGCAAGAGTCAGGAGACTTGGGCTCTAGTCTGTAGGTTGTGTAAACTTGTACAAGACATCTGCCCTGTCTAACTTGTGCTTTCTTTGCCTGCGTAATGGATCTTCTGCCCATCTACCCCATTCAACATGGGGGGAAAAAAGAACTGAACTGGGAGTCTCTTATCTAGAGAGTAGATTCGGCCCTTGTGTGAGAGTTCACTGAGAGTTCTCTTAATCCTCCTCCTAACTCTCTACCAATCTGCATACCAGAAAACGAAGGCCTTGGGTTAGATGCTTTACCTAGGGTCACACCAGGGATCCAAGAGAGCTGGAACCAGTATTTCTTCACTTCTAGCTCAGGGCCCAATACTTCATCTACAAAGAGATGTTGTAAATGTAGAAACTCTTTCTTATCTCTTGGCCTCTGTTCCAAATGAAAATGATCAATACTATAAGTATGAAAGCCACTTTCAGATTTTCTTCCTCATTTCTTGCAGTGGATATCAACAACCTTCGAAATCCCTCACTTTACACTTCTCAAAGCATTATTTCCAACTGTGAACTAATGTGTGGGTGCTCAAAATACCTTCTAAGGAGGTAGCCAGACAAGAAAACCTACCTTACTGATGAGAAAAGTGAAGCCAAGAATGGGAGAGTGAACTTTACCAAGATAGATGGCAAGACATATTGGCAAAATGGACAGAAATCCAGGTCTCTTGATTCCCAGTACTCCAAATAGTATCTGTAAGGAGTAAGGGATCTCAGGAATGATCAGAGAGGGTAGGAAATAAGGAAGGGTTTTTAAAGTGGTATTTCCAAGAATCAAGAAGAGTAGTAAGGACCCTAGTTTCTTCTGAGGGTAAGAGAGCTGAGGTGGAAAGGAGAGGTGGCTATTCTTGGAAATAGGGGGTAGGGGCAGATTATACAGACAGAAAAGGAAACTGTGTGACCAAGTTGCCCAGTAATTTTATGTTTGTAGTTTCTATGACACTCCCACCTATCGTCACCTCCAGTTCTCATGTGAGATAAGCAGGGCAGGGGTAATTATCCCCATTTTATAGATGTGGTTCAAAGGAAATACATGCAAGGTCACGCAGCTAAACATACAGCCAAGATTGGAATCATGAAAGAAACCCTTGAAAGGCAAGATCACAGGCAATATGGACTTGGGCTGTGCCTGCGCAAAAAGTATGGGTGTGGCGGCCACACCCTGAGTTGGTACACAGGGAAGAGAGTTGCAAAGCCATTGCTGGTGTGTTTGGGGGCCAAGAATGTTTGCCCTTTGGATTAAACGAGGTTCTGGTGGAGGGAGTATCTGGGCTTCTGAAAGAGACTCAGAAGTCCTCCTCTTCTCACTCACACCACCTGATTGAGGCAGCTTCTTTTCTTTCCCAGATTAAATGGGATCTGTTTTGGCCTGCCCTTGAAGTTGCTTTCCTTCCTTTCCTTTCTTTTTTTTTTTCTTCTTTTTTTTAAGCATTGTAAACTGTTTTTGATGAATGTATCTGTATGCATTTGCACTCCAGATGGGATGCCGTTATAGAAGAAATTTTGATTCATTTATTCCCTAGTGCCTGCTAAAGGAACTCTTGTTTTTTCTGGGCCTGATTTTTTTCAGACCTGGAGAATAAAGAAATGCATAAGGCACAGGTCCTTGCCTTCACCTCACAACACACACACACACACACACACACACACACAATTTTATTGCAGCCTAGTGTTCTAAAAGGACTTTGGGTAAAACATTTTGGGAACAGAAGAGATGGAGTTCTCTAGGGAGCAGAGAAAGAGGTGTCTCAGGAAAGCAGGTAAAGAGTTGACATTGGTTCTAGGACCTGTGGGATGAGTAAAAGTTTACTGAACAGATAAAAAGGCAAAGGAAATTCCTGCATAAGAAAACAACATGAACAAAGGCAAGAGATATACAGGTGCAAGGAATGTTTGGAGAACGACCAAGAATAGCTCACTATCAATCATGGCCACAGAACAGTGGGAAAACTATAATGATGAGGCTAGTGTCAGGGCCACGTTGAAAGGAGTTAATGATAATCAGAAGAGTTTAGATCCTTCTTGACAGACAACAGGGAATTTATAGTAAAAGGATCTGTGCAAACCAAGTCAGAATTCCTGGTTTCAATTCTGCCTGTACTGAGCTGTGATATGATTTCCTCAACCAGAGGGCTGCACTGACGGTGTGATTCCTAGCATCCCTTCCAGCTTGGATTCGATTCCTGTTTCTTCCCAGTTTGTTATTAAAGTTCACTGTCAGCCTCCTACCCCCACCCACACTGCTTTCTAGGCCATAACAGTGACAAGACCCCTGAGGGGACAATGGCAACATGATATGTCCCAGTTTGTTTTTAGATCTCCTGTCTGTTTTATACCACTTTTTTTTTAAATAACAAGACAATATATATTTTAATCTATAGATGATCAAATGCAGTGACATTAAAAGATGTAAAGAAGAACAGGGTTGGTGAAAACCGGACTAGATCATTATCATTTTCTTATTTTTATATTTTAAAGAGAAAAAATAAAAAAATTTCAAAACACGATAAGAGGGTTACAATGGTCAATACATTGCATATTGTATTCTTTAAATTAGTTATTCAGAGTCCAAGATCTCAGCATTAATTGTATATAACTTTTTCTACTTACCTTTTTTTAAAATAATTTTTTATTTTATGAAAAAATTTCAATACAAAATAGAGAACAATAGTTAATTCACTGAATATCGTTATCTTCCAAGTATAAGACATAGACAAAAAAGATTATCTTTTAAAGAAACAGATTAATAGCACAAGGCTTTATTTTAAAGAAACTAAGAGAAACTAGTAGTGTAAATGAGACAAATTAACATACACGTTAAAATGTCTTTGAAACAATGAAGTGGGTAATTTAGGGAATTATTTGAACTTCTCTCTATGTGTCTTTCTCACCTCAACTTGGGCTCTTAAGATATTCAGAAAGAGTAGCTTAAAAAGCAGTGGAAAGTCAGGCATGGGAGTGCATGCTTGTAATCCTAGCACTCTGGAGGCTGAGGTAGGAGGATTACAGTAAATTCAAGTCCAGCCTGGGCTACAAAGTGAGTTCAAAGCCAGCCTGAACGGCATTGTGAAACCCTGACTCAAAAAAAAAAAAAAAAAAAAATGCAATCAGTGGGAAACCAAAAGAACCAGTGGTAGAATTTCACTTTTCTCCAGAGAAACCTGGAAGATAATCTTACCAAGATACTCAATTCATTTTTTAGATCATAGCTTTATACCCCAACCCCCAAGTAGAAGCTGGGGAAGTTCAAGTCAAGGACATTTGATGAGAACTTGTTAATGTGAGGGAAATAGCAGGAACAGCGTATGAGGAAGAGAGTAACCCTGAAGATCCAAGAGTAGGTCTGGAGGGGAGGAGTTATAGAAAATGAGATAGAGGGAGGCTCACTCTCTTCCAAAACTTACCAGCTTCCCTTACTGGAGTCTCAGCTAAGATTGACAAGAATATATACTGCAGGAAAGGGCAGTTAAAACGAAGTTAGAGAAGAAGATCCCTGCGGCTTGAGGACATTGTGTTTAGTGTGATGTACAGCTCAGATGTGAGGCAACACTACCATTGGCAGTGTAAAGAGCAGCTGAACAGCACCCTTGAAGACCTGAGTTCTCATCCAACCTCTGCCACTTACTGGCCATATCATTTTGCACATCAGTTTCCCTGACTGCAGAATGGAGGTATGGGCCTAGAATCCAGATTGTGAATAATCTTTAAAAGTCCCTTGCTCAGGGTTGGGGATTTAGCTCAGCAGGCATTAGAGCCTGCTTGGCAAGGGCGAGGTTGTGAGTTTGATCCCCGGTACCAAAAATAAAAAGTCCCTTGCTCAGTAACTGTTTACCTTCCTTCTCAACTGGGCTATCCCTGTTTTAAGTCAAGGCCTCTCCAGGGCAGAAGCTCTGTCCCCTCTATTCAGGGAGACTGATAATCAGTATCTTAAAGAGCTTAATAAGGAGGAGCAAAATGGTAGCACACACTTGTAATCACAGCTACTTGGGAGGCTGAGATAGGAGGATTGCAAGTTCAAGGCCAGTCTGAGCAACTTAAAGGATGAGGATATAGCTCAGTGATAGAACACTTGCCTAACGTATTTCAGACCTTGGGCTCAATCCCAGGTACTAACAACAACAAGGCAAAATGCCCAGCGTTGCTGGCGGCCAATTTGGGACCCAGAGGTAGGTTATAGAGAACCAACTTAACTCTTCATCAGCTCTCTGCCTCTTCTGACCAAACCAGGATGCCTGTACCCAAGCCCAGCACCTAAGGATATGTGTACCCTCAATGGCCTGATGGAGGAAAAGTGTTGTTAATTTTTACTTCCTTTAGTGTATCTCCTACTTCCACTTTCCAGAGTCTGTTTATTCAATAGACTAAGTCACCCTGGCAGGTGAGCTGCCAAGAGAAAAATGAATAAATAAATCTATTTGCCCTTCAATTTATCTAGGCTGAAATATTAGGTATAAGTCAGTCCCAGGGCGTAGGAATATCTAAAATGTGAGGAAAACATCTGCAGTCATCTCTTGAGATTTGAGGGGCTCTAGAAAGCTGTTAAAATACCTTTCCCATTAGCCAGCCTGTCCAAACTCCCAAGATCTTAGCATGGTTTTAGGATTTGTATTGTAACAGGATGTTAGAGCTGACCAGGGCTCCTTCATTTCATAGGAACTGAGGCCCAGGAAAGGGAAGTCACATGCCCAAAGTTACACAAGTGCCCCCTGAATCAAAACAGTTTCCTGGCTTTCTTTTACCTACATTGCAAAATGAGGGCTCTTAGGCTATGTGGACTCTGAGGCCTTTCTAGCCTCTGCTGTACAAAAATAAAGCATCTACCACCATCTGTGACATATCCAGCACCATACACTGCGTGAGATTCTCCTTTAATTTTCACAACAACTATGATACAGACAGTGTTAATAGTGTTAATTCTGTACTATATTTATAGCTGTCAGTCCCAGGTATAAATCTGATTTGATTGGTAGCACATCATTTTTTCTACTAAATGCCAACTGCCATTCTTCTGCTCACATCATTCCCTTGGGATTCCAAAAGATTCCTGTTAAGGCAGCAGTATCTTTGGAAAAAGGAATGTGTTGGGCTGTGCTCTTAACTGATCCCTAAGCAGGAGTCCATGTGTTAAACTAAGATTTTTCACAAAGTCACCCAGTTGAGACATTGTGACCCTGGAGTTGGGAGACATTAATCAGATGCCTCTTGGCCATTGCATGGTTCTGTGTAACTGTAACCCTACCCTAGCTTGACCCAGCTGTTGTAAGAAGGCAAGGGGAAGTGGGAGGGGCCAGAGCCCACAGTGACACTATTGCACAACCCTTAGGAACAGCCTTTGGGTGGTCCACCCTGGTTTTGAAGTTTGTTCTGTATGTGTAGTTCCTTGTTTTTCTGCCTTCTCATTATTTTCCAAGTGTGGGTAATGGAGTCAATCCTGAGACTCCAGATGTATTCAGAGATAGCCTGAAGAGACTGAGGGACTAAAGACACCTTGTGGGGTATCCACAAGGAAATTCCCAAAACTGTCTCATTGCTGTGGAATTTCTCTGCTGTTTGGTGAGTTTTCCAGATTGAGGTTACCCTCCCTTTATCCTGCCCTTTAAGACTCCATTTCCAAGTATACCTCATGCCAGTCAAGTGGAGGAATAGATGAGAACCTATATCCTGCATCTTTACTTAGCCTTTGTTCTTCCAGGTAAGACAGCACAAGTACTAGATAGCAGAGGCCCCAAAGGCCTTGTATGAAATATGGGTTAGTCCTTGGAGGCTGCATTATTATTTAGATTCTTCCTGATAGCATCTGCATTCATAAAGCCAATCATAAATATTTATCATGGTCAAAACTATCATCTTAGCTTGGGAACGAGACGTCATAGTTAATAATCATTGTTAACTTCGGTTGTTGACAGTTATACTTAGATGAAGAAGGACTTTGGAACCAGACAGTGAAATGTGGATGTTTGACTGGTAGAGAAGTCCTGAAAGTAGACTTTTGAGAGAAGAATAACACCCATTCAGTCTCAGAGTAGTTTGTCTTCTGGGAAAAGAGAGTACCCTGTCATTCTTGGGACAGAATACCTCTGGGAAAGAATAGTATTCCCCAGACCTATGGGAAAGATATAACCTTTCTGACCAAAAGTATTTGGTCTGATGATAATGCTTATTTTTTTTAAAAAAGTGCAGCCACAAATTGCCTTATATATAAGTGTTGTGGTGAAGGAAAGGCTTAGATAATAAAGCCTGTGGAGCTTCATTAAAGACTTCCTGATAGAAGTAGGTATGAAGCCTTGTTGAATGGGAATGACATGTTTTTTCAGAAACAAGAATGCAAGTTGTCTTAGCAAGTTTTTCTGCAGTATAAATTAAGAATCCTTGAGAGGAAAGAAAGGGAGCACTTATCACCTATTAAATGCCAGGTACATTGTGACTTTGTTCTGAAGGCAGTGCATTTGAGGCATCTGTGTCTTCTGTCCCCAGGGCAAGTAAATCTCTTTTTTTTTTTTTCAAATCCATTTTATTTCAAATATAAAAAAAGAGAAAAACAATTAAAACAAAATTTCAAAACACATCAGTCAGGGAGGGGTAATAATGGTATATACATTGTGCATTGTCATCTCCAAATCATTTACCCAGAGCACAAGATATCTGCATTCAATTGTCTGAACAATACCAATACAAATATTTCTCTTCAGTGAACTCAGAGAAATCAGTAATATAACTATCTTAACTATTTTTATATACACATATATATAATACATACACATGGTATTTTTTTCAACTTCTCACAATAGTGAGACAATAAGATATTTACATGTATGTCTAATTTATTTAACTTATCAATATGGCCTCAGATTATATCCATTTACCTATAAAAGTCTCCCATTTATCCTTCTTTATGACTGAATAGTACTCTATTATATAAAAATATCACATCTTATTTATCCATTCCTCAGTCGATGGGCATTTAGATTGTTTCCAAGATCTAACTATTACAAATTGTTCTGCTATAAACAGGGGTACACATATATTTCTGTAGCACGATGTTTTTAATTCTTTTGGGAAGATACCCAGAAAGGGAATAGCTGGGTTGAACAGGAACTCTAGTCCTAGTTTTTTGAGGAATCTCCACATTTATTTCCACAATGATTGCACCAGTATGCATTCCCACCAACAGTGGAGAAGGGTTCCTTTTTCCCTACAGCCTCTCCAGCATTTTGTTATTGCTCAATTTCTTGATGATAGTCATTCTTTCTTGGGTGAGGTTTTTTAAATTTTCATCTAGCAAATAACCAATGATACTGAACATTATTTTCACGTATTTATTTGCTGTTTGTATTTCTTCATCTGAGAAGTGTGTATTGATTTCAGATGCCCATTTTTGGGTTGGGTATTTAAGTCTGAGAGGACTTATTTTTTGAGCTCTTTATATGTTCTTGATAGTAATCCTTTGTCTAAGAAATAGCTGGCAAACATTTTCTTCCACATTGTGAGAAACCACCACTCTGTTAGTGGTTTCTCTTGCTGTGCAAAAGCTTTTCAGTAGGAGGAGATCCCAGTTGTTGATTTTTTTGTGATAGTTCCTGTGCAATCAGAGTTTTGTTCATAAAGTCTTTGCCTACACCAATGTCTTCAAGAGTTTTACCTACTCTATCTTCCAGCAGATTTAATATTTCTGTTTTAATATGAAGATCTTTCTGATCTATTCTGATTTTAGCTTAGTGCATGGTAAAAGATAAGGGTCCAATTTTAATCTTTGGCATGTGTAAAGCCAGTTTTTTCAGCACCATTTATTAAATAGGCTATCTATCTTCCAGTGAATGTGTTTTATCAAAGATAAAGGTGGCGTAGTGTGTCTTGAGTTGTTTCTGCATCTTCTAATCTGTTCCATTGATGATTGGGTCTGGTTTTTTTGGCAATACCACACTTTTTTTAACACAGTAGCTTTATAATATAATTTCTAGTCAGATTGTGATGCCCTCTGTCTCATCTTTGTTCAAGGCAGGTAAATCTCAATTCAGACTGAGTACTTCTTCCGCTTCCTGTCCTCAGGCCCAGCTTGTTCTCTTCCCCAGTGTCAGCAGCAGTCATCAACCTCCCTCTGCTCTTCCAGCCATCCCTTGCCAGCAGAATTTCCCTTGAAGAGTTATGAGTACCTGAAGTATTTGGGACCTGGATATTTAAGAGGTCAAATGAACCAGCCTCTAACTCTAGATTGATGAAAACTAAGCCACCTTCTTCTAAATGAAGTCTGTGGAGTATAAAAAAACAACTGTGCCAAAAGGGAAGGTTTTTTTGTTCTCTTTCTTTCTGTTTTGTTTTTTGGTGGTGCTACTGAGTGAACTAGTTGCTTCACACATGCTCTACCAGTGAGCTACATCCACAGCCCTGAAGGGAAGTTCTGACAAATGTCTTCTAATGGTGCCACGCAGTCCTACTTAGACTGGGATGGAGGCAGAAGGAACTCCAATCTGGCCATCAGAGACTAGGGCTCTGTTTTGCCATATCTCCAGCATTCTCTGTGATCAAGGACAAGTTACTTATTCCTTCTAGGTCTTGATTTCTCTGTGCATAAAATAGAATGTGTTAGATTAAATAATCCCTAAGACCCTTCTTGCCTAAAGTTCAGTGACTTATACAATTCAAAGAAAGGAGAGTTAATATGAGTTACAATGATTAGGGGAAATTTTATTCCATATTTATTTACTTATTTTTGCAGTATTGGAGATTGAACCCAAGGCCTTCTTACTGCGCTTTGGTCTCAGACATTTTAAATTTTCACTTTGAGACAGTGTCTTACTAGGTCACTAAATTGCCCAGGCTGGACTTGAACTCATGATTCTCTTCCCTCAAATGCTGAGATTATAGGCCTGAGAACATATGGAGAGCTGTCACAAGTGCTTGTATGTAGCAGTAAGAAGAAGAGATGTAGTCTTTGCCTTCACTGAGCTTGAGGTCTACTACAGAAAACAGACAAACTAGTAGAAAGAATAATCTGTGATATTGAGATTCTGGCTGGGGTCTGAAGAGTGGGAAGATCATTCAAGCCCCAAGTAACAGAATTCATCCCCTCCCCCCTTTCTTCTTGCCAGCAGAGAATACTCCAGTTCTTCAATCGCTTTGATTTCTGTTGCTATGGAGACTACCAATGGGACTGAGACCTGGTATGAGAGCCTGCATGCTGTGCTAAAAGCTCTAAATGCCACACTTCACAACAACTTGCTCTGCCGGCCAGGACCAGAGCTAAGACCAGAGCCAGATAATCAGACTGAGGAGCAGCAAGCCAGCCTCCCTAGCCGTGATGACAACTCCTACATGTATATTCTCTTTGTCATGTTCCTATTTGCTGTCACCGTGGGCAGCCTCGTTCTGGGATACACTCGCTCCCGAAAAGTGGACAAGCGTAGTGACCCATATCATGTGTACATCAAGAACCGTGTGTCTATGATCTGATGCAATGTGGTCAGGGATGGTAGAAGATCAAGAGACTTGAAGACTGTCAGCTGGAGCCTCCAGAACTCTGCTATGGATCACATCAGACCTCAGGTTATCTAAAATCAACAAGAAATAGTGCTAAGGGAGGTCATCATTTGAGTGGCAGACGTGGACCTTGAGGATAAGGCTCTTTACAGGCAAAGACAGACTTTATAAACAGTGAGAGCCCATGAACAAACACATAGAAGTACAAAAATATAATTGCCAATGACTGGTCCAGTGTCTATGGTACTGGTAGTTGGGGACTGAAGAAAGAGAAGAGGACATAGTCACAGAGGGAAATGAAACAGGAAGATACTCTGGGGACACTTTTATTTTTCTAACTTCAGCAACCATGAGACTATCCTGTATCACAGATAGGAAACATGAATAATGTTATTTATTTATATTAATTCACATTTTACATTTTAAAAAACCTATTTCATTATTGTAATTTTATCCTCCCTGCAAAGAAAATAGCGCAAGTGCCACAGGGCCCATTTGGGCCAGGGTGGTACCATGATTTGAACTTAAGAGCTCTGGTATCCTTGCCTAGAACTTTTCAAAACTCAGTGCTACACAAGTATAAATCCAGATCTGAAGCCCACACAATTCAATGGATTCTTTTTAAGGAAAAAATTCATAATTATTTTACTTTTTCAACTATTACAAAAATGTATCATCACTTAAAATTGTGGCTAAGGCCCTTCTGAGGACGTTAAGGAGCTCATACAAGTGCAGGGCCCTGAATGTTAAGTCTTACTAACTCCATGGCCTCTGTCTCTTGAGCCATGTCACAGGGCTCTTCTCGGCTGCATCTGCAGTCATGGGGTTTTCACTGCCTCCAAAGCAGCTTTTTCTACTTTGACCGAATTCTGTGAGGAGTTAAAATCTGCTTTGAGATTATTATCCTGACTGGGTGATTATCACATTAAAAGATGCAGAGTGTGATAGGCAAGGTATAGGTTCAGTAGGAGAGCCAGCCCTGACTCTGATGTGGTTTATAACCTCAGGCAGGACACTTCTCTCTGGTTCTCTTTCTTATTTACACAATGGAATAGTTAGAACTGACAGTCTTCAAGGGAGTCTATCAGTTTTGATATTCATACACATTAGCTTGAACCATATAAAACCACGCTGTTTGTAGATCAAAGATAATGAAATAGTTTCACATGGTTCAGGTTCAACCTAAATCATGCAATGAATTTTTTTTTTTTTTTTTTTGTATTTTTGAGACAGGGTCTCACTATGCAGTTCAGGCTGGCCTTGAACTCACTTTGTAGCCCAGGCTGGTCTCGAACTCGCAACAAACCTCATGCCTCAGCCTCCCAAGTGTTGGGATTATAGGCGCATCCAACGAATTCTTTACAAGTCATTTTCCCAAACCCCAGACTGGAACCACCCACTGTTTTGTTTGTCTGATTTCATTTTAAGGGATCTCTATGGTGTCCACAGCATGCCCCATTGTAACATACACATTTGTATATAGCAAAACTCTGAAAGAATATTTTTATAGCGGTTATCTCTGTGGAACAGGGTTATGTGTAATTTTCCCTTTCTACTTTATACATGTATGTAACATTTGACTTACCTGACCATAAGTATATGCCTTGAAGCTATTTCCACTTTGAAATAAAATAAAAATAAACATCTTTGTGTTCCTGGAGTGGAGGCTCACAGAACACATTCTCCTTCCGACAGAGTTATGTGGAGTCCTGGAAAATCTGTGCCTAGCTCCATGTGTGCTTCCTCTTTTTGAGGGAGAAAGGGGACCTCTTTAAGGAGATATGAGATATTGGTAAGACAACAGAGTTTTGGTTTTGGTTTTGTGAAATATGGTCTTGCTGAGTAGTTCAGACTGGCCTTGAACACACTATGCAGCCTAGACTGGCCTCGAACTCATGGTTAGCCTCCTGCTTCAGCTTCCCAAGTGCTAGGATGACAGGCATGCACCACAACACCCAGCATGAGACAGGAGATTTTGAAGCTGATAGCTTATAGAATTATAGACACTACCCAGCCCAAAATCCCAAACAAAATATGAAATGTAAACAAGTGTAAAAATGAATGATCAGGTGATCAATGCTGAAAATGAATGTAACTCATTACTTAGAGTTTGACCAAATGTTAATCTCTTAAGCGGATATATTTAAACATTCTAAATATGCCATGACATAGGCACTCCCTGGAGCCCTCCCTCAGATCTGTGTTCTCTGGTCTAGGAGCTTTGTCCAGTTACCTTACACAGCCCACCAGATCTTTGTCTGTACATGTTTGCCCTCTGCTGGCCATATCCTAGCATAGTGCTTTAGGCCCCAAGCAAAACTTCAGCAATCAATAATTCATTCAATTGGACATGTATTGAATGTACTCTATATGCCAAACATTCACTTAGACACACATGGAATATACACATAAACAAAAGAATTCCTTGCCTTAACAGTTAAGAGTATTTGCTATATGTCTAAGCACTGATCTAAACATTTTCATTTTTATTAACTCATTTAGTTTAAAAAAACCCTCATGATGACCTTGTGTAACAAGTATTTCTTACAATTACTTCAAAAGAAGCCAGTTGTTTTTTATCTAGTTGCAGGTATGTTCCACCTGCAGTCCACTGTTTTTCTTCCCTCTTATTTTAAATGTTATAATTTTTAAAGTTTTAAAAGACATTTATTACTCATATACATTATATTATCTCATATTATCTCATATTTTATATGTGGCCCAGGACAATTCCTTTTTTCTAAAAAAACTGAGGGAGAAAAATGGCAGGCTACAGGTTGGACATGCCTGATGGTGCCTTCGGAACTCACCTTCAACACAGTTTAGGTCCTGTGGGACTCACAGCCCAGAGTGTGGATCTGAAATTCTCTAGAAATGAATGAGAAAGTGGTTCAGGAAAATAAGAATATTGACACCAGTAGCCTGATGTTAGGTTCTTTAGAAATAATCTGAGATAGGCATTTATTGATGATGAACACTTTGTAGGAAAATACTTGCAAAGGACTGTGTCTCAGGTCATGTCAAGCCTCGGTTTAATCCATATGGAGCTGTTACATATGGCTGGGACATAAACCACATAGAAAAAAATGTACACATTCTTGATGCATGGAAACTTTTACATCCCCAAATCAGTCAGTCATTGTTTGTGAGGCACCCTGCTAGGTCAGGGACTAGAGGAGGGCTGCCAGGAGGTTGCCATCAGCTAAGGGTAATTCTGGGGAGAAGAGTGGTAGCAGTGAGTTATTGCAAGATAGTACAGTAAAAAAAGAAAGCTAAGCAAAGAAAACCTCCGTGTTCATTCTGTCTCTCTCTCTCCCTCTCTTTCTCTCTCTCTCTCCTTTCTCTTTGACTAGGGATCAAACTCTACACCTTCACATACTGAGCTATACTACATCCCCACCCATTTAAATTTTTTTTTTTTTAGATAAGTAAATTGCCCAGGCTGGCTTTGAACTTGCAATCTTTCTGCATCAGCCTCCAAGAGTGCTGGGATTACAGGTGTGTACCACCATGCCCACCTCTAAAGCTCAATTTCTCTCTGTCTCTCTGTCTCTCCATCTCTGTTTCTCTCTCTCTCTGCCTCTCTCTCTTTGGTTTTTTTTTGGGGGGGGGGCTGTTTTGTTTTTTGTCTTTTTGAACAAGGTCTCACTATACAGTTCAGGCTGGATTTGAATTCACTATGTAGCCCAGGCTGGCCATGAGCTCCCATCTATCCTCTTACCTCAGCCTCCGAGTGCTAGGAGTAAAAGTATTCACCACCACAACTGGCTTTTTAAGCTCGTCTCTTATCACAGAGTTGGGATCACCTTTTGTGGCTGTCCTTTTTCTACATCGTAGGGCTAACTAAGAAGAGCACACCTAACAAAGAACAAAAACAAGGTAAGTACCAGAAAACATGATGGACAGATACTAACATGATGGTCAAGAAAAAGGAGTATTCATAAATGTGTCTTAGAGGAAGTAGGATTTGAGGTAGGATATGAATAATTGGTAAGATTTGGTTAGAAGGTCCAATATAATATGGCCCAAAGCTAGTGTTCAAAGTAGGCAGATGGTTCTGCTCTACTTGGTCATTCAGGGACTTGGGGCAATGACTGCATCTTAATATGTAATACCCAAGGTCTCTTTTGTTAAAGCATTTCTGGTTAGTGAGGATAAACAAAGAACAGAAAGTCCAACACCAGAGACTTACTCTTAAACAAGAATGGCAAAATCTGCATACATCTTCTCTGCTCAGATCTATAGAGGAGGGCTTAGGCCACAACCAGCTACAAGGGAAGCTGTGAAATGAGTTGCCCAGCTGAATAGTCATGTTTCGGCCAAATATCCATTACTATGGGGAAAAAAAGAGAGTAGATTTTGGTGGACACATTCAAATTTAAGAGCTTTCCCCTCCCATCCTCTTTCCTTACCAGGACCATCAGGATCAAAGCATTCTGTACCCTGCCAATAAGGGAGAAGTGCTGCTACCCTCACCTAAGAATGGAGAAATACAGCAACAGATCTTATTTTGTGGGGGAGCCTTATAGATATAAATAACTAAGCCTGTCCTGGCAATGTGACTTGCCTTTGTTTGTTTTTGTTTTTGTTTTTTTGCTTTCTTTTCCTGGCACCACTGAGTCTGGTCTCTTCTCAGTGAAATGGCAATATTAAAATACTGGTTTAAACTTAGGAGAAATAGACAAAGCAAGGCCTTCTGCCAACCTTTTATAGGAAGAATCCTGTTTCAAGTGCCACCCAGAAACCAAGAACATGATCTTCCTGGATGAAATCAGATCCCCCATCTCTGGCAGTGGTTAAACTGTGGCAGCAAATAAGCTCTTGGGAGGAAGGGAGTCAGCAATAAGTGAAAAGGAAAGAGAAAGAGAAGAAAAACTAATACCTGATGAACAGCTACATGCTTCACCTTGCACTATCCTAAGCCACAAGGAAGTGTCTCACAAGTCACACCGCTCCTGGGGCTTCCCAACCAAAGACAGACTGATACAGGAATACAAATGTCCGACGCCATCACCTCAATTTGGGACAACTCTGAGGGGCTGTCTCAGCTCTGTAGGGTCAGCTGAGCCTTCAGATACCACCATATTATTGAGTGGCTTTTCCTCTTGCCATTTCTGTGCCTTCATTTCCTTACTCATATCTTTCAAATCACTCACCCAAAGAGCCTTCTGCCAACAATTTTCTCCATCTGTCAGTTTCCAAGGGAATCAATCTTTCCATCAAAAACTGTTCCCTAACAGTGAGTCCATTCTAAAGTTGGTACTCTATCAGTAATGATAAAAGAATGGGACAGAATATGGATGAAGGCAGATGGTGGCTCAAGAAAACCCAAAGGAAAAGACAGTGATAAAGACTGGGGTGTAGAAAACAGCCAATTTTACTCACTAAATAGAAATTAGCCACTAGAGGGCCCAGCACTACAGCTCTACAACTCTGCTACTATTCCAGCAAACAGAATTTTGCTCTTGACCTGGCAGGCGCCCAGCACATTTATACTAAGGGAAAAAGTTGTTGGTTCGTTATTTCCTTCTCTTTTGCACCAGTGTCTTAGCCTGTTTCAATATCCTATCACTATGCCCTCTGTGTCATTACATATGCTAAGTTTATTTCCATAAATCAAGCCTCCTAAAGTCTTGTTATTTTCTCACCCAGTGCTCTTGTTGTTCTCAAGGGGTTCTGAAGTTATGAAATGTGAAATTGCAAATATGTGATTGTGACAAATCTCACCTAAGAATGGAGAAAAACAGCAACATAATCTGCCGAATTCTAACACACACACACACACACACACACACCAGTTGAAATGAGGACCAGACATATAGATTTAGATGCAAAATACAGTGGCAAGGGAAAAAGGTCACAGGAACATTCATAGAAGATGAAAAGTTTAAGAACATTGTATAATTGAATACAATAAATTGTGGACTTAGTAAAAATGCTTAAAGAAAATATGCCTTCATACTCTATTTGGAAGGACATTTGGTCCTCTGGAAATTGAGAGACTTTCCTTTCCTTGTGGGGAGCTACTCAGAGGTTTCTGTTTCTAACATGTAACATTCTGAAGGGACAGAGTTTAGATTGTCTGGGGGATGGAAAGCTCTAAGGATTAAAGGGAGTTGGGTTCTACACAACTGGGAGAATGGAGGAGTAGCAAGACTTGTGTTTAGCCCAAGGGCCCAGCTCCCCCAAGTATCTGGCAGTGATGACTACAAGGACACTTGGAGAATGGATATCAAGCCAAGTTCTCTGTAGCTAGGATTACAGTGGAATAAACAGATGGATACCTTGAGTAACTGGGCCAGAAACCTTTGCCTGGTGCATACCTGCTTGAACAATGAATGTCTTGCCAATATAATTATAGGAGACTAAGGACAAGTCCCCAGGTCATCAGGTTGGCTTAGCCCTGGTTTTTTGCATCTTCAGAAAAGCTCTGAAACTGTATATTCTTCCAATGTGGAGATGGAGATGAAGCTAAATTTAATCTGATTTGAATTAGAAAAAATTTAATTTGATTTGACCTTTCAAAAAGTAATATAATTTTCTTGTACTTGTTACTAAACAAACCAAATGAGTTACATTATTTGGTGCTCTAATAGAAAATCTAGCTGGCCCAGTTTAGTAAAGTAATAATAATAACCTATTAAGGAATTACTATATATTAGGCAATGCTTTATTTTTTTAGTCCTCACAACATAACTATGAGATAGACCAAAACTCAGAAAAGTCAGGTGGGCTGCCCAAGGTCACACTACCAGTAAATGGCAGAACCAGGTTTGCTGGATTCCATGTCTAACTGGAGCCATTCATTGCCTGACATGTACTCCATTACTCATTAATTCATTTAGCCAGACTTGCACTCAGACAGTGAATCGGATTAATGCAATTATTTTGTTAAACACTGAGACAGATCTAGTAGAAGTTAAAGAACAAAAGAATCTTAGAATGCTAGAATGTTTGCACTGGCAGCTGATACAGTGGGAAGAACAAGGCTTTAGAGCCAGATGTGCTAGACTAGAATCCTGACTCTGCTATTTATAGCCTATGTGACCTTGGGTGATTTATTATACCTTTCTAACCTTCAGCTTCCATTATATGTCTATTACATAAAGCAATGTATATACATTCTCTCTAGACTGATGTGAAGATAGGAGATAATGTTACACAGGACTAGCTGTATAATTTTCAAGACCAGTGCAAAATGAACATGCAGGGTCCCTTGTTCAAAAATTATTAAGAATTTCAAGATGATGACAAGAATATTAAACCAAGCACAGGATTCTTCTAAGCACATAGCCCTGATGGCATGAGAAATGTCAGGAACAAAATATGTTACAATAAATTATAGTTCTTTTTTTCTGTCTAGATCAATGATTCTAAGCCTCTCATTTTGTAGATGAGGAAACTGAAATTCAAAGAACAAAAAATGCAAGTTAATGGTAGAACCAGGACTGTAAGTTAGACATGCTTTGTTCCCAGGATTTCCCAAGTGTATTCTGTAAGATGATTACAGATGTTCCATGTATAAAAGTTTCCATCAACCAACAAGCTTGTAAAACACTGGGTTAGTGTTAACTAGACATCTCTCACAGAACTCTTCAGAGTCTTTCTCTCTGCAACATGAATCTCCATGACAGGGACATAATATGGAACATTGCCCAGAAGTATTTGATATAGAATTCTTTTTCAAGAACATATTAAATATCCCTTAAAACCCTTTTAGAAATGCTGCTCTATATACTGCTTTAGTGCAGTGGAAGTTTCCATGAGTTTTGATCTGTGGGGTGTGGTTTTCCTTATTCCAAATTAGAAGCAAACATATTCCTTCCATTAGGCCTTTGTGTTGGCATCCTTGTCCCAACTGACTTGGGAGCCTGAGGATATAAAAAATAATGAAAACCAGACTCCAGGAAAAGCATACTTGTTTAGAGTCACCAAGTTGCATCCCAAAGGCAGATCTAATATGCCTCTCTCCCAGGAGTAAGAATACAAAGACAAAACATACACTGTGACCCCACATTCTTTCCATTCTGGATAATTTGCCTACAGTCACCACATCCCAAGTAATACAATAGCTAAAGTCCCATATGAAGTCATACAAGAAACCAGAAAAAATCAGGATTGTCATTTGACTAGTCATTGATCTACGTTGATTAATTCATCTGTTTTTTTTTTTTTGGTGGGGGGGATAGGGTCTTCCTATATAATAATTCAGGTTGGGGTTGGACTCACTATATAGCCCATGCAAGCCTCAAACTCTGGGCAATCCTGTCTCAGCCTCCCAAGTGCTGGGATTGATTACAGGCACGCACCACTATGCCCAACTACATTCCATTGTTTGTATTGAATACCTTCTTGCATCAAACCTCTCCCATTTGTGAATTAACATACATTTAGATTTCATCTGTAGTAGTCTTACCTCCAGATTCTTGAAAAATCTCTATGAAACATAGTTTAAAAACTATCAGATTGGATTACATCTATAGTTCATTCTAGCTCCATTGAGCTATGGTTCAAATTTATATATGGTTTTGTAACCTTTTGCTTTCCCCTGTTAATGTAGCCCCTAGCTCCTTAAGAAATGTTCCTCTTAATTCTAAGAGGCCCACGGAGTAAGTCACGCATGCTGTACTGATGACACAGTAGGCCTCTTCTGGAGTTGTCAGTACATGGAATCCATTATAAGAAGAGTGCAGAGAGAGACTACCTTTCTGATGCCCCTTATAATGTACATTTTCACATGGGCTTCTAATAGGGCTTACCTATACCTTTTGACTCACAGAGATTTTAGTAAAGTAGTTCTACATTTTGCTAATTTTTCCTTCACCTCCTTTTTCTCTCTACAAATCACTAAACAAGTACTATATATACTGATAGAATTTCAGTAAGGCCATAGTAAAGGCAAGAAACGTATTTGTGAGTCATCTGTAGGAAAATGGATTCACCTTGAGATTGTGATGTTAAGGAAAATAAATCAGACAGGCAAGCGTGAAAACCATATGGCTTTCTTATAGGAGAAATCCAAAGTATAAATAATTTACAGAGGAAAATAAAAGACATAATAGGAAACAGGGAGATAGATCTTTTGCCAGTGGGAAGGGGACCAAGATATGGAAAGAGGGGGAGGAAAGGGAAAGTAAAAGAATTGAGGTGAATTATGTGTATGTACCAGCTCCCCACAATGAATATAATCATTATGTACTTCAAATATGTCCTAATAATTTTTTTTAATTTTTAAAGCTAATGATACACTTTGGAAGAAAACAGCTGTATGAATTCTCATTTGAGGGCAAATTACTGGAAGTAAATAAAAAATGAAAGCTAAAAGAAAAACAAATTTGCATGACAAACCTAATGTTGAATTATTTTTTGATCTTGAAGATCTTGTTACTGGACTCACATTGCTCATCTCCTCACTTTCTTTAGAATGAGTTCTCTTTCAGGGGAGACCTAAAGCCCTCATGAAAAACAGACTCTTGCTGAACTGGACCTTCTTCTGATAGGTTGGAGTGTCTATTTGGGCCACCTAGGACGTGGATACCACAATGGAATAAGAAATTTAAGAAGTATATTGGGGAAACACCTGTTAAGGATAAAAGAATGAAGCAGCCAGGGTAGGTTGGAGAGACTCAAATTGTGATGCAGGTCTGACACTAGTTTTAAAAGAGGAGGGAAAAAGAAGAATTGGGTAGGCACCTAAGACTCTGATGCAGCTCTGAAAAGTCTCAGCTAGGCTGATGTGGACCTGAGAGTCTCGTGTTGTGCAAGAACAATCTGGCTTTCATATGGTGCGGCGCTTGCTCAGAGGCAGAGAGAGAGAGGAGTGGGTGGGGACAGGGTCAGGGTTAGGGTAAACACTGCAGTAGATCCCAGAAACACTGCAGCAGATCTCACTGAAGCTAGAATCCAAAACATATACTCTTCCCAGGGGTTTCCCCGCTGGGAGATCTGAGCAGCATACTTCCCACAGCTGCCACATTGTACATGCCCACACTATGAATCCTGAAAGTGGGCATAATTAAAACTCAAGCTGATGCCCATTGAGCATATTTATTATAAATATTTATTGAGAATATAAGAGGTATCACAGTAAGCACTGCAGCAGACCTTCCTCTCTGGTGAAATAGCAAAACTTAAAAAGGGGCTAATCTGGGAAGGTTTCAGGCAATCAGGCGAGTTTTTATGATCACTATGTCAACAATAGGCATGTCTTAGTAACCTCTGTTGCATATCAACACTGTGTCAAACTTAGTAAAAAAGACAAATCCTTAAGAAGCTCAAGGCAAGTTTACAATAAAATATCCCTCACCCTTGAGGAGCTCAGAGCAGACTTTTAAAGACTTTCCAAGCTGATTACTGGATGCTCCCAAGGAGGTGGAAATCTTTTGGTAGAACTAGCCTTGAGTTTACCAAAGAGACCTTGAAACTGATCTGGCAGACAACTGGGTGGCGCAAGGGCATGCTCCACCCCCAGCGCCCTGCCAGCCAAGAGTCAGGATTTACTGAGAGGCAGACTCAACACCTGTTGTGACTCTTGGATAAGATTCAAAATTTAAAAAGAAGAAGAACAAAGAATTGGAAAAGAGGTATTTGCAGTTAGAAGCGGTAAGAGAGCAGTCATTTTAGAACCATGCCAAAATTCATCCTAATCTAATGAGCTGGCAAAAGAGAAAGTGCCAGTGGTAGAAAGAATGCTGGATATGATATCTAAACTCTGCCTCTTACTGCCTGGCTGAACTTTGTCACTCAGTGACCCTCTGCGCCTTGGCTATAATCTGCAGAGCTAAGTCAGACACTTCTTAAAGTTCTTTCCTTTGAACAGTCTAGGATTTTAACAGCTTTCTTAAAATCATTTTGGAAGAATCTGAAGAGAGGCATAAAAGAGAAGGAAAGTACTTTGAAGATAAATTCCTGTGAGTCCATGAATAAAACATCTTAACATAGAATAACATATGTAGCATAACATAAAAACCTAACAACTAACTTAACAAGTGTTATGATATGCAGTAGAGACTAGGAATGAGAGGACCAGTAACATTTTTAAAGCAGAGCTAATTTTATGAACAAGATCTGTGGGGGCATCGAAATATGACTCTGTTCTATCTTTATATAGAGATGCAATTGGATAGAGAAGGAAAACAGTTCCAACTGTCAGCTAATCCTAAAAGATCTGAGATTCATATACATTCTGTCAACAAATGAACCTCCAATGTGACTAAAGCAAACTATGCTTGTGTTTTACTGAACCTTCCTCCAGTTTTCCCTTGTGAAACAAACCATTTGTGCTCCCTCTAAATCTGCATTTGCTACTTATTTGTGATTTTTTATCCCCCCTCCAGGCCCAATATTTTAGAATTCTAAGAATAACAAGAGTTCATGCTCCTTTATTTACTGTTTTCTATTGAACTAAGAAAATACTAGACATTTAACAAACAAAACCAACAAAAACCAAACACCTGCAGGCAAGGGAATGACATAATTAGCAGCCAATCATGAAGAGGCTATACAATCCCCAGACCTTTGGATACTTTACCTCCCAGGCAAAGCCCTTCCAGAGGATCAGGTTTTCTCTTGGGGTTTCTTCCTTTTTGAATTAAGCACCAATGAGGAGGCCAGAAACACAAACTCTTACCTAGTCCCTGGTAGATAAATATGTCTAGGCATATTAAATTACCTGTAGGGAGAGAGTGCTCTGGGCTCCATGGCAGACCGGATAAAGACAAAGGAGACAGGATTGTGGCGTCAGTGTGGTCATCAGAGTAGCCACAGGAGGGCTGTGCTGCTTCAATAAATAATGGCACATTTGGCAGCCAACCCAGTTCTTGGGGTGGGGGGGCTGCAGGTAGAGAGCCTGCTAGCTCTGTGCTGTCACAGCAGATACTACAGATTTACACATTTTTAAGACAAATTTCTTAGAATCACTTCTCAAAAGTTTTGAGGAAAGGGTACTTTTTTTTTTTTTTCCCCAGAAAGGTGCTATAAGGACTGGCAGTAACCCTGCTGAGAATCCTTTCCTAATTCCTTTATCAGAACAGGTTTAGTGCCCCTCCTATTTGCTTATAAGGACTCCTACCATCACATCTACCACACTTTATTCTAATTGCCTGCTTAGTGGTCTATATACATGTTAGAGTATCAGCTTTGGGTGAGCAGAGACTGCTTTGCTCAACATTGCATCCTGGACCCTGGAATGGCACTTAGCCCTAGGACAGGTTTAATAGTAATTATTGACTGAATAAGCAACATATTCCAAGAGATCCCAATGCTCTTGCCCCAGTGGACAGAAAGCTTGGCATTGTGGAAAGATTATTAACAATGTCCTAGATTCAAGACCATGTGCTTCCTATTATGTGACTTTGGGCAAGTATTCTTGTGAGCTTCTTTGGAGGTTCCAACAGGGGAGCATGCTATTAGGTAGAGAAGGAAAATTAGGTAAAGAAGGAAACAGTCCTTTTCTACCTAGGATGGTTGTCCTCTTTGATTTGGTGTAGCTTGGGGAGGGATGCACATGGAGCTGTGAGGGAAGAAGGAAACACCTGCCTGCTAACCAGATCAACCAAATCAGCTTTGGTGTTCAGTGGGGTTGCAGATGCTGCAGTCAGATCACCTTCACCTGCTTGGGCAAGTATTCTTGATGTAAGTAGGACAATCTTGCCCTGTCTACCTCAAAGGGTCAGTAAGGAACGATTCAAAACTACAACCTAGAAAACTGCAAAAATACTAAAGTATGAGACAATTAAGGGGCTGTGCCATAGAAGCTGAACAGTAAGCTGTCATCTCTAGCAGAAAACTAAGAATTTCTGGGTCAAGAAATTCTTACTTAGGTTCTAGGGACAGAAACTACCCCTCCACACACACCTTGTCAAAAGACAAATGGATTGTTTCATACAAAGAAGGGCAAAGTTGTAGCTAGAAATAGATATAAATAATGTCACAAGATAGATTGTATTCTTGGTCTCATCTCCTTTCCACTCTCTCACCACCATCACCCATTACACTTTCCTCTCTTCTCTGAGTGTCATGGTTTATATCTGGATGTCCCCCATCACCAAGCCTTATGTGCCCACCAAGCCTTATGTGCCCACAGGAGGGGATTTTGGAAGGTGAATGGGTTATGAGAACTTATAGTGACTTCTTAGGAGATAGGATCTGTTTAGAAGAGATGGGTCAGCAATGTTCATCTGGGGTCTATGATTTCTCTCTCTCTCTCTCTCTCTCTCTCTCTCTCTCTCTCTCTCTCTCTCTCTCTCTCCTTGTTGTTCCCACGCCATAAGGTGTTTCTCTGCTATGCCTCTCTGCCTTACAGTCAGTGGATTATGTATAGATTGAAACTTCCACAAACTGTGAGCCAAAATAAACCTTAGAGTTGAAGGTGTCAGGTATTATGTATCAGCAATAAGTAACTAAAAACACTGGGTGTCAACCTATCAACTACCAACTGACTTCACCCTGACAGCAAGAGATTTGGCTACCAGTAACTTCTGTCTCCATCTCAAAGTTTTGTCATCTGAGAGTGAATGAATGCTTGCCCTTGCTTCCAATTGGCAAAATCTCTCTTTGCCTGACTTGAAATAACATTTCCACCCCTGTGCCAAGAATGAATGTATTTGCTCACAGTTTGTGGAGATTTCAGTCCATACATAATGCACTGGCTCCAAGGCAGAGGGGCATGGCAGAGGAGGAAACCCCTCATGGCATGGCAACAGCAAGCAGAGAGAGAGAGAGAGAGAACATAGACCCAGACTGCAACAGTGGTGACTCATCACTTCCAAACAGATCCTACCTCCTAAGAAGTCACTATAAATTCTGCATAATCCATTCACCTGTGCCAAGAATGAATGTATTGGTCAACTTTTCTGCTACTAGGACAAAATACCCAACAGCCATAAATTAAAGGAGAAGAGGTAATTTGGCTCATGGCTTAGAGGTTTTAGTCCATGGTTAACTGGCTCCAAGGCAGAAACATAATGGTGGAAGGGCATGGTGGTACAAAGCTTCTTGTTAATTGACAGCTGGGAAGCAGAACACAAAGGAAGATTTCCAGCAAAAGGTATGCCCTCCAAAGGCATGTCTCCATTGACACACCTCCTCCAACTGGGCCCCACCTGGTAACACATTCAGTTATGAACATCAATGGTAGTGATGCAGTATAGTGGCAGTCATTATAGAAACTGGTATAATGATTCCTCAGAAAACTAAAAACAGAGATTCAATTTGACCCAACTATATCTCTTCTGGTTATCTTCTCAAAATAGTCAAAGATGTATTACAGTATTACATGCATATCCATGTTTATGGCAGCACAACTCATAATAGTTAAATCCTGGAAGCAACCTATTTGCCTATCAACAGAAGAATACATAAAGAAAATGTGACACAGTGGAGTACTATTCTGTCATAGTACATTGGAGTATATTCTAACAAATTTGAACCATTCATAAGAAAATGGATACACCGTGAGACCATAATACTAAATGAAATGAATCAGACACAGTGGTTAAACATTACATGATTTCTGTTGTATAAACCCAAAGTATAAATAATTTAGGTAACAAAATAAAAGACAGATGATAAGAGACATAGAAATAGAGATGGGAAGTGGGTTGGGAGATGTGAGGAGATTGGAGGGAAAAAGCAAGTAAAACAAATGAAATTATATATATATATATATATATATATATATATATATATATATATACCATTTCCCTGATGAATGTATTTATTAGGTACTGAAAACACACACCAATTTTTAAGTAGAAGAAAAATAATTTTAAATGTTTAAAGTTCTAAGGATTGGGTAAGTTGGGAGAGGGAAGAGGGGAAGGGGAAGTAAAAAGTATCAAGATGTGATATATATATATGTACCAATATCCCATGCTGAATGTATTTATTATATATCACAAACATATATTGACTTTTTAGAAAGAAAACAAAAATCTAAAAATCCTTTTGTGACTATGCCATATCTTTATAACTAGATTAAAAATACTAATGAAGCCAAGAACTTTGGTACATATATGTATATATATAAATATATATATATATATTTGCACATATATTTCATTTATCTTGTAGTTCTATCATCATAAATATAAAACATATTTCCCATACACTTCCCATTGAGTTTTGTATGGACAATGAACATGAAGCAGCTGTGGAATGGTAGAGAAAAAACTGGAGTTAGAATCACAAAATTCAAGTTTATATGCTGGTTCTGGAGCTATGGGTCAAGAAGCTACTTACTTATTTCTTGAGTTTCTTTGGTACTATGAGGCAAAATAGAAGACCAAAAGACCTTGCGCATTCAAAATGCATCATCCTGGACCTGTGGCTCCTAAAGGATGTGTTTACTTTTAATCAAAATACATAGGCCTGATCATTCCCTTCCCTTATTCATTGATGTACCCTGGTATGGGTCAGGATGACGAATGGAGAAATATTTGGAAAATGCTCTTCCAGTGAGAATCACAATAACTTTAGATTCTGAGATTATTCGGTGTAATTAACAGCTTTGTGCGACTTCAAGGAGGAAGTATCCTTGTACATAACTCCCTATTATTCTGATTACTGGAAACTATATTTATTAATCTGAACCCAGGGACTGTTTTCTCAAAGTAGGGTATTTATTTCCAGTAGACTAGAAAGAAAAATACCAAGATTCACAGACAATGTCAGCTCTCCACCCACCTTGCCAAATTTCCAAACTTCCTTCGATATTTTCCTTCTTATCACAAGCAAATAATGAAAGTCCTTACATTGCTAGGAATTTTTGTAATGCCTTTAAAGATAGTACAATAAATGTTTATTACTTGATTTATTCTCCAATTGCACAGAAGTCTGCTTTTCCTGTGATAACTCACACTAATTGACATATTTTTGCTTAGTAGTTTAACTGACTTACTAAAATGACTATACATTTGGTTCTTTGCCAAGACAGTGGATCAGGCCTCTAATTTAATCCAAATCTGACTCCTAGAAGCTCAGAGGGAAGTCTCTGAAGAAAATGAAGGAGGACGAAACCTTGGGGAGGTTGTTACAACCTGGTATTTAAGTCAGATGGGAGCATTAATTTGTTCACTAAAGAGAGCAACATCATCTCCATCTGCAACTGTGTCTGTTGATAAAGTTACTGTACTGTGCACTTAAAAATATGTTAAGAGAGTAGATTTCATGTAAAGTGTTCTTAACCAAAATATAATAAAAGTTAAAGAGCACTTACATTTGTTTAACTCTTATAGCAGCACAACTCATAATAGCTAAATAGTTACAAAGAATTTTCTTATCCCTCATCTCACTGGAGACTCCCAGGACTCTTGTCAGGTAGGCAGATATTGTTGATCTTAATTCTATAGATATAGAAGCTGTTACAGTTTGTGTCTAGATGTCTCCAATATCTCAAGTAGTTATGGGGATGGGCTTTACAGAGGTGGCTGAATCTAGAGTTTGTGATTAATTCATGGTCCAGTTCTAGGATTAATGCTCAGTGCTACACCAGCCCTGAGGGCAGGTAGGGTACTGACAATAAAAGGAACAGAAAGAGGTCTATCCCTCCCTTCTCTTGTTCATTTTGCTGTCTTCTGCATCATGAACTATTGCCCCTCCGCCCGATGCCACCCTTTCTTGGATCCAGCTAATTATGGACTGAAACCTCTAGGAACTGTGAGCTAAATAAACCTTTCCTTCTTAATTTTGGGTGTTGGATATTTTGTCTCAGCAACAAAAGAAAAGTAACTAAGACATAAGCTAAGGCTGAGATGATTTATGTCCATGCCCAAAATTAAACAACTTTGGTACCAAGACTTTCCTAGACTAGAAGAAAACAATACAAAACAGTTTGAATAAGAAATAAACACTAACTTATATACCTGAGAAAATATAGAAGATATTGTGACTTCTTCCCAGTTCCATTCTCTTTTCTCTTAATAGGTCCCTTGATTGTTATTCATTATCATTCTCCTGCCTACTTCCCACCTTGAGCCCAAGTTACTTTTGGAGGTGATACTTTTGTCACTGAGCTCCTGTTTACACTACTCAGTACAACTGTACTCCCTGACTCGGTTATTGCTCAAAGATAGGCATGTGACATTAACTGGGCCAATAAGAAACAAAGAAAGTTTGGCTGTGGGTTTCTGGGAAATAATTTTCTGAGAAACTACCTGGAAGAAACTATTTGTATTCTATGAATGTAAGAGAGTAGATACAACCAACTGCCTTTTACAACTCTGTAGGAAACCAATTTTATTTTTTTCCAAATTCATTTTATTTTAAAGAGAAGAAAAAAATTTTAAAAAATTTTAACATATACCAATCAGGGGCAGCAATGGTACATACACTGCACACTGTCGTCCCAAAATCATTCATCCAGAGCACAACATCTACATTCAGTTGTCCAAACAATATCAGCACAAATCTTTCTCTTCAATGAACTAAGATAAATCAGTAATATAATTATCTTTTTATATACTTATGTTGTGTCTTTCAGTTTCTCACACTAGTGAGACATAGTCAGTTAAACTACTATGATGTTTACACCTGTGATTTATTTCACTTATGAGTATTTTGTCAAGTTGCATCCATTTACCTATAAAAGTTTCTAGTTTATCATTCCTTATGGCTGAGTAGTACTCAATTATATAAAAATACCACATCTTTCTTATCTATTCCTCAGTCGATAGGCATTTAGATTGTTTCCAAGGTTTAGCTATTACAAACTGTGCTGCTATAAACATGAGTGCACATATATTGCTGTGATATGATGTTTTTAATTCTTTTGGGAAGATACCCAGAAAGGGAATAGCTGGGTTGAATGGGAACTCTAGTCCTAGTTTTTTGAGGAATCTCTATACTGATTTCCACAATGGTTGCACCAGTCTACACTCCTACCAACAGTGGACCCCTCCATCCCCGACTCCTCCAGCATTTGTTATTGTTCAATTTCTTGATACTAACTATTCTTTCCAGTGTGAGGTGAAATCACAGCGTTGTTCTAATTTATATCTCTTGAATAACCAGTCACGTTGAACATTTTGCTGTTTCTATTTCTTCATCTGAGAAGTGTGTATTCATCTCAGATGCCCATTTTGGATTGGGTCTTTAAATCTGAGGGGGATGATCTTTTTCAATTCTTTATATGTTCTCAATAGTAATCCTTCATCTGAGGAACAGCTGGCAAATATTTTCTCCCAAGTTTTGGGTTGTCTCTTCTGTTGGTGGTTTCTCTTGCTGTGCAAAAGCTTTTCAGTAGGAGGAGATCCCAGTTGTTGATTCTTTGTGATAGTTTCCGTGCAATTGGCTTTTGTGTCTTAAAGACACCAGTGTCTTCAATAGAGAAAATCAGTTTTAAAATGAAGCTGACATTGGATAGGGTCTTTGATGAAATCACCAAACCTATAAGTCAACTAATTCTAAACTTCAGTTCCATTAGCCATGAACTACTCTAATATACTTTATGGCAAGTAACAGAAAATCTAACTCAAACATTAATGGACCTCATGTTATTTGCTAAATACTTGGAATATATGGTTAACAATAATAAGAAATAATGCTATAACCTAATAACTCCATGAGGGAATTCATGGAATGGAAGAAAAAACTGCAGAAACCAGGTCTTTGGAGACTGGAATCTGGGTTTCCATGGCACCTCAAACCTTGATTCTCTTCATTTGTCATTCTTCCTTTCTCTCATTCTCTTCTATTGAAACTGTATTTTCTCCACTATGCAGCAAAACATGATTACCTGCCACCTCACTATATCAGTGAGGGTCCCAACAGGAAAGGGAGGCTTTTCAAATTGTATAATCTAAGGGGAGTGTAGTAAATAGACTATTTACAAACATATGGCTAAAGTTACCAGAAAGGACAGTGCAAGTGCTCCAGGGTTGGAAATAGCCTGGTGGGATGTTTCCACTTCTGAGTCTGAAGAGGTGAGGGGGAGGAGCAGGTACTAGAACTAGAGATGGATAAGGTTTCTTGGAGAGGTCACATGACAAGGAATAAATCAGACTGCATTTCAACTGCAGCCTCTTCTTTTTTATTATCTGGTAGTCTTCTCCATAGTTTAACTTCACTAAAAACTGGAAGAAAAGAGCCTACAGATAAACTTGAATTTTCTTGTGGAGTTATTAGATTATAGCATTATTTCTTATTATTGTTAATACATACTCCATGTATTTGGACAAGTAACATGAGGTTCATTAATGTTTGAGCTGGATTTTCTGTTACTTACCATGAAGTGTACTAGAGTAGTTAATTGCTAATGAAACTGAAGTTCACAGCCCACTCCTCTGAGGTGCAGGGTGGGCTACAGAACATTAGAGGATAGATTTAAAGGAGTAGGTAGAAGACATCCAGTACACTATGGTTAACAACTTCTGCAAAAAGACAGTGTTTCTGTTTCATAGTACTGGAAAAGAATTCTAGCCTTATTTAGGACAATGTCTCACTTCTTGGACCAATGGTATAAACATGTAAGTAATTCCTCAGTCCTAACAAATATGCTACAGAGTTGTTCTTGGAAGACTCTATTGCAGAGAGATTTTATTATAAAACATAAATATCACCATAAGCAGACAGAATATTTAGATCCTACCTGATCTTCTACCGACCTGGTTAACTTATGAAGTTAAATGTAAGGTTAGAGCTATCATAAAGCATCGCAGACCAGTATAGCAACATTATGTTGTACATAATCTGTGTTCAAATTTCAATTATTCCACTTACAAGATCTATAAAACCAAACAAGTCTTTTATTTTTCCTATGTTTCACCTATAAAGGAAAGAAACTAAGATCTTAAAGATTTGTGAGAGCTAAATAAGATAATGTATATAAAACAATTAGTACAGTCATAAATGGTATCTAGTATTCGAAGAAGAAATGGGTACTGCATATATGATGGAATACACACTATCCAAGAGAATGTGATTCAAGTCTGAAATCAGTTTTGATATTTTATGGATGTCCCATCATCCTTACCTGTTTTCAGGTGAATGCTGAAAGTTTTTAAATGTTCTTAGAAGTCAGATGGGAATTAAAACACAATATCCATTTCTGGTAAGCTGGGTTAGATAATATGAGTTGGATCCCAATGAATAGGATTTCGACCTGCACATGGGAAATGTTACTTCTTTAGAGCTTATCCAACCTGATATGTAGAAGATGAATGTCAGCTTCATGCTACAGTGACAGGGCAAGACAGCTAGCATTCAAGAGGAAGTAGAGCAAATAGGAATTCATGACCTTCAGCCCTTTACCAGAGATAGTATCAGGAATGTACCATCTATAGTAAAAAAACAAACAAAACAAAACCTAAAAGAGTTGTAGAAATCCTTTAAAGACATCCTATACTTAATATACTGAGAGAGAAACACTGGTTAGAAACAAGCCCAAAATACAGGTATGGTTCAAGAACTAATGGGCCAAATACTATGACAAGCAGTGGTGGCAGCAGCAACATTAACCACTGAGAGACCAAAACAGTCAGGAGAAATCTAGACACATCACTCAGAGCCTCTGCCAATCCTACTGTCTTGAAAGTCTCAGGTTTCTGACCATCTCCTTCACCCAACCCTTGGCAAATTCCTATATTAGTAGAATTTACTGATTCTAACAGGAATAAGTTTATGCCATGAACTTTGTCAGTCCAGAATTTTCACTGGCCCTACTGAGCATTTCAAGATCCCCTCAGTATCTCTCATTAGGCTTTGGCCCAGGGTACTGTTGACTTTTTAGAAATGAGTAATCATACATTAGGTAAAATGTGAATTTAGAGAAGAGTCTGGTCACAAAATGACCTAAAGATACTGTGTAGGCAAACAATGTAAGTTTTCTATCAGATGCTGAAACTGTACAAAGTCATAATAAGTGATATTGGTGCCCAGATAGCTAGATAGGCTAATGGAAAAAAACAGAGAGCCAAAAATGTACTGGAACTAGGTGTAGGATAAAGATGGTATTTCAAATAAACAAAGAAGGATTATTCAATAAATAATGCTAGAACAATAGGATAACCTTATGAAAATATTCATTGAGAACTGTTTCCTACCACACTCAAAAATACCTTGAAGGTAGATTATGAATCCAAATCTAAAAAGCAAAACTTTTTTTTAAAGCAAAACTTTAGAACAGAGGGATTTTTAAGGAAAAATATTTTATCATGTATGTTGTATAGTAAATACTCCCAAAAGTAAGTGACTTAAAACAATCAGCATTTTATTTGCTCTAGGTTCTGTAGTCAGCAGTTTAGGGTGGCTATAAATGGTGGGCTGGACTGGTTCAACCTGGGCAGTGCTTACAACGGGTTATTCATTTGGCTGTAGTCATCAGTAAGATCTCCTGCTCCAAGGTAGTCTAACACAGACTCACATGACTGGCAGTTGCTGCTGGCCATGTCTCTAGCACGTAAGACTTGAAAGTGTTGTGTTTCAAAACACAAGTCCCAGTGCCCATACCCTTTTCAAGTCTCTGCTTCCACCACATTTTCTAATGTCCATTTGGCCAAAGTAAGTCATAGAGATCATTCAGCCAATTACTCTCAGACCACTTTCCACCTGCTACACATTGGAAAAAACTTTTTAAATCACAAAAAATATAATATAGTGTTATTATTCACATTTCTCACTATGTATTCTCTGCAATTTTGCCTTGGAAATATCAGATTAATGAATTTTAATCAAAAACAGTATGTGAAACATGTAAGCAAATGCTGTTAGGAAAGAAAGCAGATGAGTTTGGGGGAAGACAAAGAACAGATGACCAAGTTGCTGCTCTACAATGTAGAATATTTGCATATTAACTGTAAAACAAATATGAATCATCAATACTGAGTTAGCAAATGTGAAATCATTTTAAATAGGCCATCATATAGTAAAAATACAATAGGCAGTTCAACATGGACATCTATTTTTGTTTGAGTAACTGAAAATGAAGTACTAATAGATGAAAACAAATGTAATAGAAATATATTTAATCAATAGTTAAAAATACTGTAGGGACAAAAATTACTCTTTAGGTTTTTCATATCTTAAATTTAATGAACTGAAGCTCTTTTTGAAGTGGAATGTATTCAGTGTTTGTGAAATAAAATATTTTTCTCCAGTGCTATTGTTATAAAGCTGGAACACAACAACCTTAACATATCATAAAAGCTATACCTATTTTATGTACGCTTGTAATTCAAACATGTATAAAGACTACAAAACATTCAGGAATTTAAAAACTGAGAACAAGTGAGAGAGAAACATAATAAAAAGTCAATATCTTGATGTTTAAATTACATAGTGCTGAGAGCTACTGTGTGAAGAAGTCATTTTTCAAAGGTTACACATCATCAAACTCCCTTTTTACCAAAATATGGTCAAGAAGATAGAAGAAATAACCCAAAAGGGGAAACTTAGAATAAATAAGTGACATAATTCAAATCAGTGATTCATTGAAAAACTGTTCCTAAGAATCAGAAGAATTATCAATTAAACAATAAAATTTTCTTATTTTAGGGGACAAATACATTACCTTCTTTTCTTTTCTTTTCTTTTCTTTTCTTTTGAGACACAATCTTACTCTATACTCCAGGTTAGCCTTCAGCTCACTGTGTAACCTAGGCTGGCCTCAAACTCGTGCCAATACTCCTGCCTCAGCTTCCCAATTGCTGAGATTATGGGAGTGCACCACAATATCCAGCATCTACCTCTATTTCAAGTCAGTACTGTGACCACTAAAAAAAGAAACAAATAAAATCAATTTTCAAAATATAAAAATCATTTTCAAAGTTAAGAAATACAAAGTAATAGTCATGTATAGTAGCACAAATCTATAATTCCAGCTACTCAGGAGGCCGAGGCAGGAAGATTAAAAGTTTGAGGTCAGCCTAGGCAATTTAGCAAGACCCTGTCTCAAAATTTAAGAATAAATAGAAAGAAGGGCTGGAGATGTAGCTCAGCACTCACTTGGTTCAATCCCCAGTACTAGAGGTGGGAGCAAGGAGAAGGATGGTTCTTCATCTGTGATAAGTAGAAGTCAGAATTAATTCTAAAACCAAGAGTTGGCTGTGCCTGGAACAGAATTAGATAGAAAAAAAACTACTAAGGGGGCAGCCTGTGTAAGGATCAGTATTTACCAATTTATTCCAAATTAGGCTGGTTCCATCGCAGGGAGCAAAACCCTCTACTAACTCAGTCTCGGGTGTTAGTACCTATCCTCAGGGTTGATGTGGGAGATTATGTACCCAATATTCTGTGGCTTGGGACTCTGCTAGATTCACTTCAGAAAGGACCTGTCAAGGACAACGTCTAAATTAGATAGGTTCCTCTACTTGAGATACCTTGGTAAAGGAACAAGGTGGAATGAACGTGTTACTTGCCTGAGTTATAAATTGGGTTGATCCATACTTATACCTTGTAACTAGTGCCTAAAATGAACAGTAAGGAAAAAAGGGAACATTATCTACATAAAAGTTTTCTTTATCTCACTGGTCTTTGGTTTCCTCCATGTCTTGCCCATGTATTCTGCATTGCTATATGTTATTTAGCATTATGCCTCTTGTTTTAGCTACTTTCTCAATGCTGAAACAAAATATTCAATGCCCAAAGTTAAAGAGGGAAAGATTTGTTTAGCTCACTGTTCATAGAGGTTCATGGCAGCAGTAGAAGACAGTAAAAGCAAGAGAGAAAGAGAGAGAGAGAGATAGATTCTTTCTGTCCCTTGTATCCAGTCTACTGGGATTAGGGCAGTGCCAATCTAATCAGTGGACTGATCCAGCAGTTGCTCACCCTTAATCCCAGCACTGCCCTATCAATCAATCACATGCTCTGTAGATTCAGCCACCTCCAAAAAGACAATGTCCACATGAGGCACTGACACAAACCGTAACACCTTTCTTCCCCACAAAATAACATGAAATTCTCAGCATAGATAAATCCACACAACCCCTAGCTACCATTGCTCCCTCACCAGCCATTCCAGACTGCTACACCTGTTCTAAATTTTCCTCCTATTCCTAGTTCAGCAATTCAAACAACTTTTTCTCCCTGCAGTTCTAGTTGTCATGGCAACCAAAACAGTTGTTCAAAGGAAAAAAATCATATAGCAAAGCTATATACAGAATTTGAGCTATCTTCAGCTGACTTCCTGAGACTACTTCCTTTCTTTCATCTTGAGTGCATGTAATTAAATAAACTGCAGTCTTTGTGGTTAGTTTTAATTATTTAACATGCTTAGTTCAAAAAGGGTATGTGTTGGAGGAACTGGCTTAACCTGTTTAAGAGTTTGGTTGCCAGCCTATAAGACTATTTGCTTTCATTACTTCAGACGTTTAAAAAACTCATGAAAAAACTTCAAAAGTGACTCACAAAGGATTTTAATGAAATTCCACTCACTGCAGACAAACAATAGCCCCTTTCTTTCGTTTGTTCTTTTTGTTTTTTGTTTTGTTGAGGTTTGGCTTGTTTTTCTCCTTTGGTAATGAAAGTTGAACCTAGGTCCTCATGCATGCTAACCAAGTACTTTAAAACTGAGTTATGTCCCCAACCCTTTATTTTTTGAAACATAGTCTTGCTAAATTACCCAGGCTGGCCCTAAATTTATGATCCTCCTGCTTTGGTCTCCCAAGCAGATGTCATTTCTTGATAATAGGAGATTCTTAAGTAAACTTACATAGTCTGTAGAGCTCCATCTTTGCTTACTTTGCCCTGATTGAGATCAAACATAGCAACAGTTTTTCCAGGTGCTCAGTGACAACACAACACAGAGAGAATAGCTTTTGTTAGGACAGAATATATACTGATTATTTGAACAGGTACTGGTACCTCATGAGGTTAAATTATTATTACCTCTAAAATAAAGGTTTGTACAGTCAAACAAATTAAAAAAAAAAAGTAAGCACCTATTAACCTCTTTATAAACTCGTTTCTCTTAAGATTTCTATGGGCAGCAAATGATGTTTCAATATCCTCTCCAGGATACATTTATTACACCATTCATTCAAGAGCCTAGGAGAGTGTGGCCTGTCTATCTCTCATGTTTCTGTGTCTGTCTCTCTGACCCTCTGTCTGTCTCTGTCTGTCTCTGTCTCTTCCTCCTCTCTGTTCCCCTCTGCTTGTTTCTCTTTCTTTTTTTTTTTCCTTCTCTCTGTATTTACAGATATTATATAGTATCTCCATATGTGACTTCCACATTTTCCTGTACTGGCAGAGCTCCACTTTTGAGGAGATTCCATCTTCCTGCCCAAGGCTCTCTATCACTAGCCCCAGAAGGAGACTGTGACTGATCTAAGGCACTCATATGGTACTCACCTTGACAGGGATCAATTGAACATGTGTCTAATTTGGATAAACAGATAGTAAAAATTTGCCAATGATCTCAGGAAAGTGTTTCTCCAACTAATAAAGAGATACACAGTCCCCTTCTGCCCTTGAACATCATAGGGCTCAGATGTGAAGCCTGAGAATGCAGTAGCCTCTTGCAACCCTGAGAAAAGAGGTGACACAGAGAGGATGGCAGAGTACTGAGCCACTGAATAAATCAATTCTGGATTGGTATCAACTTCTTATTATCAGAAATAGTGTTTCCCTATGAGTTTATCTCAGTTTGTATGTTTGTTTGTTTTCATTTGTGCTGGGGATCAAACCCAGGGCATGGCTCATGTCTGGCAAATACTCTACCATTCAGTTACCTCCCCAGTCCTGTGTTCCTCTATGGTTGTAGCCAACTAAATTAAGGTTTGTTATTACTTGCAGCTGAAACATCCTAACAAAATTTCTCACAAGTTTCTTCTGAATAGCAAAGGGATTAAATATAACTGATAGAAATAATTAACACCAGAATTAAACTGATAATGAATGATTAAGTTGTATCTGACTTTTCCCTATGGAAGAATTCAAGATATTCAAAAGTATATAAACTTCTATAGGACCCCAGAAAGCCACTGAGTAACATTCACTAAGTGGCTCAGCCAGCTAAATTCCCTGGAAAGCAGTCCACCAGCCTTGCCCATTCTCCTGCTGCCCAAAGAAGGAGACAAAAAACCTGTTCTCAGAACATCAGCCTGCAGAAGACCTGACAGTAAGTAGGTGACTCTATCCATCCACTCTAGCCACACGAAGCAAAAAGGCAGCCTGCTAGCGCAGGGCAATCCCAACCCTGTGGAATACTATGGACACTGATGGTGCCTCATACATGAAACCTCCTACACCACGCCCAGAGCTGCCAGCAAACTTGCTCTACCTAAGTAAGCTGCATACCATCTGATGATAAAACCCCACAACTCCTGTAGCCTAAACCACTGAGATACCTAAAGATGACAGATATCACTGACATTGATCAAAGCTAAAGAGCTACACAGATACTACATTAAACCACTCATCTGGTGATGTCCTGGGTTTAATTACCAGCACCACAAAACAACAACACAGACACTCACCTAAAACCAAAACCAATGCAATATATCCAACCAACATATCTCAACACATTGCCAAGAGAATGTCTTTTACTATGAAAACCAACCTGTAAAATTAGTAGAGGCAGTTTGCCAAATACACAAATAACACAGGGATGCAAAAAGCATGAAAATACAGGGTGACATTGACCCCTCTAAAGGAACTCAGTAACTCTTTAGCAACAGACCCTAAAGAAAATAAACTGCCCAAAAAGTAATTCAATGTAATGATTTTAAGAATGCTAAATGAGGTACAGTTTTCTTCCATGAATAAAGTGGTATCTCAGTTCATGAATTTAATTCTTTCCATGATTCTGGTCACAAACCAAATTGGATGAGAACTGAATCAAATTCAGTGATTAGGTTCAAGGTTGACCATATGAGGAAATTTGATTTGGTTCTCATTCAATTCAATTTATGACCAGAATTGTGGAAAGAATCAAATTCATGAACTGAAGTACAATTGTATTTACAGACAATTTAATAAAATTAGGAAAACAATTCATGATCCGAATGAGAAATTTGGAAAAGACCTACACATCAAGAAAGAGAATAAAACAAAAGTCCTGAGGAGCAGATTGGTGGAAACAGCTTGGATTGGGTCCTGCCCCTGAGCAGGACCCAATAGCCAGGGACAAACTTGCCCCTGATGTTGTCCCAAACCGGTTCTGTCTGCATGGCACACACTAAAGTGGTAAAGACCCCCAGAGGTTGACTGGCTCGGAGGGGAGGGGCCAGCCTGCACCACCCCTGCTTGTACCTCAGTGATCAACAGCAAACTGGAGAGGGCAGAAATCCCTAGCCAGCATGCTTCAGAGTAATCATAATTAATACAGAAAGGGCCTGGGGCCTCCACTATACACTTGTTTGGAAGAAAACAGAAACATGATGAGAGAAAGAAAAAAGAAAAAGTCTCCAGCCGCCAACCCAGGAATATGGGTCCAGGAGAGGTAAACACAGAAGAGATCGAGGGCAGCAAACATGCAATGGTATCAGCTGACATAAAGAAATATCTTTGTGACATTATAGAAGAACTCAAAACAGAAATACTAATACAAGTAAAGCAAGACATAAGATTAATAAAACAAATGCTAAGCATCTCTCAAGAAGACACAGATGGAAAAATAGAGGAGCACAGAAAAAGGAGGGAAACCTTTGATGAAGAATATTTTAAAAATCTAGAATACATGAAACAGATTCAAAGAGATTACCAGGAAATTAAAAACTCCATTGAAAGTTGGCAAAAATGTTTAAAAGAAACTAAGGATAGACTATCAAAATTTGAAGACAGGTTTGCAATGTGTGATCGTGAAAGACAAAATCTCTTAAAAATAACAAGGAAACAGGAAGCAGCAATACAAAGCCTAAAAGATGACAAGAGGATCTATAACTTAAGAATAAAAAATGTGAGTGAAGAAGCAGGGATAAACACAAATGAAATACAAAGGCTATTCACAGAAATAATTAAGGAAAACTTCCCAAGCATTGGAAAAGGAAATGATATTCAGAAAAATGAGGCATACAGAACTCCAGCCACCTACAACCAAAATAGATTTATACCCAGACATATAATAATCAAGATTCCAGAAATCCAACACAAGAATAGAATATTAAAAGCTGGCAGAGAAAAGAAACAGATCACCTATAAAGGAAAACTCATTAAAATCACGACAGACTTCTTGACACAAACCATCAAATCAAGAAGAGCTTGGAGTGAAGTATTCCAAGCCCTGAAAGAAAATAACCTCCAACCCAGATTGATGCACCCTGCAAAACTATCTCTCAAAATTAATGGAGAAACAAGACACTTTGATGACAAAGAGGAAGTGGGGGAGTTCGTGACCACCAATCCAACCTTACAAAAAAATACTGAAGGACATTCTAGAGAGAGAAAGAAAAAAAAAAAACAGGGTTTCAGGAACAGTAGCAGAGAGGCCTCAATGAGAGGAGCAGACAGTGGAATGAAGAGGAAAAATAGACAACCAATGGCAGAAAAATAGCATAGCAGAGATGAGGCAGAGAAGGTTGGCTATAATCTCTTAACATAGATTGCCTTGGTACACTAACAAAAAGAAACACAGGCAGAGTAAATCAGGATATAGGGTCCATTGAGATGCTCTGCATAGGAAATATACTCACCCTGAAAGAGTGTTTATGGACTGAAAATCAAACATGAGAAAATAATGCTTTATGTGACAGGGAACCAGAGAGAAATAGGGGTAGCTCATCCAGTAGCTGCAGATAGGTTGGAAAGACATGACACTTTTGTGCAGTGGAGAACAATTCAGCTATAAGGAAGGAAAACCTTGAGGCTTTTGTAGATAAAAGAATACAACTTAAGACCATGCACAGGGGTAAAAAGGTTCAGAACCACTTAGGTAAATAGTGGGTTGCCTCCCTAATCTAAAAACTAAAGGAGTTAGTGGGATCCAAAATGTACAATGCACCCTGTGAAAGTCAAAGGGGAGGAATTGTCTAAAAAAGGAAGGCAGAGGACATTGTTAGTAGTGTATCATGATTTTAAATCTACATTGTTCTCATTGATTTTTAATATAATCAAATTAGTTTGATTATATTCTCTTCCAGTGTGTCTACTCATACTAGACTTGAGGACACAGACAGCTATTCCAAAAATAGCAGGATATATTATAGTAACCATCCTTAATTTCTTATAACTTAATCTGAACCCCTGTATTACTTACACTGTGTTACTATGACTGATCTTTTTTGAATCTGGTTTGTTAGATCGCTGTCTTGTCTTGACTGATTTTATCTGAATCTATTATGCTTGATAGTATCAAGTCTGAGAGTATAACTACTCTCAGACTACTCTGAAGATGATAAGATTCACTAGGATAACCATTCTGGTTTGACTATTACCTGCTTTTAAGTCCTATAATGTCTCCAATGTTTTGTTTTTATTGATATTGTTCTGATCTGTACTGCTATGTTTAATTTTACTATGCCTGATGATATAGACAATTCTACTGAAGATAACAAGAGACATCATAGTAACCATTGTAGATCACCTTGTATTGTGGTTTTAATCATGTGCTATGCCCATCCTTTTGTTTTGAATGACCCTGTTTTGTGTTCTTTCTCATTTGGTTTTGTTCTTTTCAAAATAAAATTTTCAAAACATTAAATTAAATTAAAAAATAAAAAAGTTTTTTAAAAGAATACAGGGAAATGTTTGTTTACTCATTTTTCTCTTCATTGGCTTTTTTGTGGGGCTTGGGGATTTTTTTCTTTTTTCTTTTAATATTTTCCTTCTCTTCTTATTTTTTTTCTTTATTTTATGCACTGATTTTTTTCTTATTTTTTATTTGTTGTATTCTATTTTTATCTAATTCTATTAATTTCCTTTTTCTCCTTAATATAATCTTTTCTTTTTCCCTCCCCAATCTCATCTCTCATTGCTCAATTTTCAAGTTTTACTGTTTTCATTCTCCCAGTCCCCACCTGCTCCATTTTTGTAGCATAACCATTAAGCTTTATTAATCATAAGATAGTTACCTCTATGCTATTACTGTTCAGTTCTTTTCTATTGTTAGTAGAGTTATAGTTGTTGCATTTAGTAGTTGTTGCATTAGTGTGTGTCAATGTTTGGTTTGTCACAGTGTTTATCACTACTATAGTGATAAATCATCCTTATAGTGATAAAGGTGATACATTGTTGGTTATTAAGGTATGTCAATATCTGATTCTTTTTGATGCTATTTATTGTTATGGGTTTTGTTCTTATTTCCAAGATAGGATAGTTACTGCTATTATTTTTTTCTCTGTATGCCAATATCTGAAAGGTCTTTGTGTCATTAATAATATATGGTCCTTTCTTGAAGAACTAGGTGCTAAGCCAATTATACTGCACCTTCTACTCCCAAATTAGTGAAGGTGGCTGGATCTCAGGACAGAGGCAAACAAAAGCCTATAGTTAGCTATACTCAGAGCACATCACTGAAAAAAGGATACACTAACTAAAAAGATCTCCATACTAGCCACATAGTCTTTTAACTATAATCAATCAACTCACAAACCTCAGCACGCAGGCACACATGAGCACACACACACACACACACTAAAAACAAACAAATGAAACAAAAACATGATCAGACAAGGCAAGAAAATGCCTCCACATACTTCCAACTCCCCCAAAGGTGATCCATGAGGTGTAGAAAGGGAAGAAACCAAAAGCCACATAGCTGAATTATACAAAAGAGGAGATAAAAAATAGATCAATAAGGTGCTCAGTAAGTTCAAAGAAGATATCACTAAACTGATAATGGACTTAATAAAATGATCAGTGAGTTTACAGAAGACTGTAATACAAACTAGCTGAGATAAACAAAATGATATAAAACATGAATGGCCAGTTTAATAAACAGAGTCCATGAAAAGGTACTAAACAGAAATCTGAGAAAGTAAAAAGTCTATTGAAAGAATGAGCAACAGAAGTGACCATTGTGAAGACAGAGTTTCAGAACTAGAAGACAGGGCTGATGTCAGTGGCCAGTTACTCAGAGATACCTTAAAAACAATAAAAGAACTTTGGGCTGGGAATATAGCTCAGTGGCATAAACAACTGCCTGCCAAGTGTAAGGTTGTGAGTTCAATACCAAAAAAAAAAAAAAGCATTAAAAAATATATCCAACAGCTTCTGAATGATGCCAAAAAGACTAACCTAAGGTTAATTAGAATTAGTGAAAAATCAGAAGACAACACAAGTGGCATATAAAAAAAATAGCAAAAAAATTTTCCAAATATGTAGAAAGAATTTAACATAACTGAGGCATATAGAACCACAAATAGCCATTTTTAGAAGAGAATCTCTGTATGACATATCATAGTCAAAATTCAGAAGTCCAACAAAAGGACAGAATCTTAAAAGATGTTCAAGAAAAGCAATGAATCACTTATAAGGGTAAACCCATTACAATTACAGCAGATTTCTCAGCACAACCATTTAAAGGTCAGGAAAGTTTGGAATGAAGTGTTTCAAGTCCTAAAATAAAATAATTTCCAACACAAACTCATATATTCTGAAAAGCTATCTTTCAAAATTGATAGAGAAATGAGGTCTTTCCATGACAAAGAGCATTTCAAGAAATTAATGACCACTAAACCAGTACTCCAAAACTTCAAGGATAGCCTAGAAAATGAAGTAAAAAATGACAAAAAGTCTAATAGAATGATTATATCAGGTAGGGTAAGCAGTTAAACAAAAGAGAAGAAAGGAAATCAGCAACAGAAAAATGATGCAATAAGTCAATACCTTTCAGTAATAATTCAATATGAATGGTCTCAGTTCCCCAATCAAAAGAGATTATTTGGCAAACTGGATCAAAAACAAAACCCAAAGGTATGCTGTATACAAGAAACATATTTAAACCCAAAAGAGAAATTTATAGACTAAAAATAAAACATGGAAAACAGTATTCCATGAAATGGAAACCAAAAATAAGCAGCA
>PVLA01000658.1:116672-489584 GCA_004027455.1 Hydrochoerus hydrochaeris
AAAAAAAAAAAAAAAAAAAAAAAAAAAAAAAAAAAAAAAAAAAAAAAAAAAAAAAAAAAAAAAAAAAAAAAAAAAAAAAAAAAGTGAATTTCAAGTCAAAACATCAGAAAAGGAAAAAAAAAAAAAGGTCACTATATACAGGTTAAAAGAACAAGTAAACAGGAAGAAACAGCAATTATACTTTTTTTACTGAACACTAGCCTACCCAAATTCATAAAACACTACTAGACATAAAAGATCAGACAAACATCAACACAATTACAGTGAGTATTGCCTCAATACTCCACTGTCACAATTAGATCAAATAGACAAAAAAACCAACAAAAAAAATCAGTTAAAACAAACCCTTGAAAATAGGTTCTTAGCCACATAGCTCTTGCATTCTGCATGCATGTAAAACCAGTGCCTCGTGGATGATGCCAAGGTCTGCTCCAGGTGGAGCAAGACTTCCCTCTCTCTTGGATGTAGGGGTTAAGTGCCTGGATTGATGAGCACTCTCAGTCCAGTTCTGAATAACAAATTCTCCATGCCACCCTAGAACATGGTGCTCTGTGTCTTTCTTCTCAAAGTAAAGTCTTTTGCTTTTGTACTTTTGAAGCTGTGAAGGGTAGAAAATTTCTGCTGCTTCTTGTGATGCCCTCAGGCCACCTTTCGTATTCTTCTGCTTCTCCTCAGCCATGGAGATCTCTTCAGCTCTATTTTTGAAGTTCACAGCTTTACTGGAGCTTGTTTTCTTGCCAAACTTACATTTTAAATCATCCTGCTAGGCTCTTTGCTCTTGATTCACAACATAAATCTGGCTAAAAACCCCAAACAATAGCCATGCCACCACCTCAACATTCAACTGCCTTTGAAATTTCTTCTGCCAGACTAGTTCACCATCCTTAATTCAGTCTCAGGTAAAATCTCTGAAGATAAGCAAAATGCAGACAAAGTTTTCGCTCAGCCATAACACACATCATCTGGAGTGCAACAACCAATGAAGTGCTTCTTCCCAGCAGATACCTCCTGAGCTTGGTCTTTACTGTCAGAATTTCTATCAGATTTATGAACTTTTGAGCTCTGATAAGAATTTCCTATACAGGGCTGGGGATTTAGCCCAGTGGCATAAGTGCCTGCCTTGCAAGCACACCGTTGTGAGTTCGATCCCTGGTACCAATTAAAAAGAATCTTCCATACAGCACAGTCTAAGGTGTTCCAGCACTACTCTTTCAGAAAATATCTCATCACCTTTCCAAACTCTTCCCACAAGCCATTCCCAAAGGCTCTTGCACCACATGGTTAGGTAAAGTAACAGCAATGACCCCACTTCTCTGGTACCAAATTCTGTTTTAGTTACTTTCTCTCATTTCTGGGACAAAATACTCAGTCCCAGAATTAAAGAAGGAAAGATTTATTTTGCTCATAGTTTGTGGAGGTTTCAGCCCATAGTCAGCTGGCTCCTAGGTTGGGGTGGCTGAGGGGCAACCATTCATGGTAGTGGAAGGCAGCAAAAGCAACAAGAGCCAAAGGGGTAAAAGGGAGAGAAGCCTCTTGCAGTCTTTTATATTGTATATAGACTACCCACACTAGGGTGAATGAAGCACTCACACCCATAATCCCAGCACTAGACAATGAATCAATCAGAAACTCTAGATTCAGCTATCTCTGAAGAGGACACCTGCCTAACTGCACAAGGCTGTGAGGTAACATCCAGACACAAACCATAACATCAGGAACAAGGCAAGGATATCCTCTATCATCACTCTTGTTTAATATAGTACTTGAAACATTAGCCTGAACAATCAGGCAAATAAAGAAATAAAAAAGGAATTGTATTGGAAAGGAAGAAGTCAAATGACCATTATTTGCAGATGACATGATCCTTTACATAGAAGATACAAAAAAGACTCCCAGAATTAATAACCAAATTCAGGAATGTAGCAGGATGCAAAATCAACACACAAAAATCACTAGCATTCCTGTACATGAATAATAAAACTCACCCAGAAAGAAATTAGGAAAACAATAGCATTCACAATAACATCAAAAAAATTAAGTACTTAGGAATTAACCTAACCAAGGAAGTGAAAGAACTCTACAACAAAAGTACAGTACTCTGAACAAAGAGATCAGGAGGACATCAGAGAATGAAGAGATGTCCTTTGTTCCTGTACAGGCAGAATCAGTATAGTCAAAAGGGCCCTCCTTCCAAAAGTGATAATATGGATTTAATATAATCCCAATCAAAATACCAACTTCATTCCTTTCAGAACTAAAGAAAACAATTCTAAAATTCACATGGAATCATAATAGCAAAAGCAATCCTGGGCAACAAGAGCAAAACACGAAATGACACAATCCTGAATTTCAAGTTACATTCCAAAGCTACAGTGACAAAAACAGCCTGGAACTGGCACAGAAACAGAGAAGTGGATCAACGGAACAGAATAGAAGGCACAGAAATAACTCCAAGCACATTCAGTTATCTGATTTTTGACAAAGAGACCAAAGACATAAGCAGGAGGACAGATAGCCTCTTTAATAAATTGTTTCAGTCAGTGCTAACTAGAAAAATAGATTTCATACAAGATTACAAATATATAAGAATTTACAAGATTGGCTTACAATGGCCACCTACAGACACTTGTGGAAGAGTGCAAAAGGTCTATCTACCCAGTGGGAATCCAAAGGATTCAGTAGAAGACCTGGAGCCCACTGTAGAATCCCATGTAAGTCTGAATCAGGATGCCAAAGAGTCTACAATGGAAGGCTAAAAGGTTGATGCAGGAGGCTAAAAGTTTTCACTAGAAGCCAGAAGACAATGTCCGAGGTGAAAGTGAAGACTGGAGCCCTTCCAAAGAAAACAGCAGTCCTTCTTTCTTCATTTCCTTTTTATACCATTCTGGTACTAATTCTCCCTAGGGTGAATCTTCCACATCCAGAACTATGCTGAGCTAATTTAGTTGGGTGTTACTTATTCAAGTTGACACAATCGATCAACTATCACAACCCATCCCTTGTCAATTTGAAAACCAGACACATTTCTTTAAACCACAACCTAAAGGTACAAAGACATGATCATAATTATGCCAAACATGTTATATTTATCCTGAGTACAAACGTAATTACACCTAACATGTTACCACTATCCTGTGTACAAATGGAAATACATTAATTCTCTGCCCAGAATAGAAGGCAAGTTTCCTTTGAGTGATATTTACTCTTACCATTTCATAACTTGAACATTATAACATAGGTTTAAGAATTTAGGCTTAATATTTAATACCAAATATTGTCTATCAACATTATATTACATTGGAATCATATAAGGAGATAACTATTACAATTCTAATTCTTATAGTAGATCATGAAGCCATAGCTGGTATTTGGAACTACCTTCTTCCATTACCCATTCCTGTATTCCCTTGGCCTTCAGCAAGCACTTTAGCAGGTCATGGTTCTTTCTCTAGCGGAGTGATCCATACCTTCATTTTGGAAGGTTATGGGCCATTTTTCCTTCCAGGCAAATGCACTAACAGGTGCACTGCCTAAAGTTCTGCCCACTGTGAAAATTTCCCTTCACCACTGTCCTTCAGGATGGTCTGGAAAGGGGTTGTAGTGCTGCAGCTGTTCACCTACTAGTTGTGCCTGCATAACATGCAGAACCATCTGTAAACTAGGCCTTAGCCTACTCTTCCTTTGACAGCTGCTTGTATGGTACATTCCATGAGGCCACAGGTGCATGCTGGGAAACAGAAGGCAATATAGCAGGAGTAGGAGCAATGCGCATCTGGGCAACTTCTTCATGTAACTTACTTATGGCTTCTGGACCTGCACTGGCTCAAACTTATATACCATTTCTATTTAATGATAGACTGTTTCTGTGTGCACCCAACCTATATGGGTAAATCATATAATACCCAGCTCAGGATAGGCAACTCAAGTCACTTGGTAACCTGATGTCCCATGCTCAAGCATTCAACTTCCACTAAGACACAGTAGCAGGCCAAAGCTTCCTTTCAAAAGGAGAGTAGTTGTCTGCAGATGATGACAGAACCTTACTCCAAAATCCTAAAGGACTCTGCTGCAATTCACCTATGGGAGCCTGCCAGAGACTTTAAACAGAATCTGTACCTGCCACTGACACTTCAAATACTATTAGCTCTGCTAGATCATATGGCCCCAGAGGCAGAGCAGCCTAGACCTGTTGCAGTCTTTTTTGGTTCTGGGTCCCACTCAAAACTATCAGCTATCTGAGTCACTCAGTAAATAGGCCAGAGTAAAACACCTAAGTGAGGAAAGTGTTGCCTCCAAAATCCAAATAGGCCCACTAGGCATTACACCTCTTTATTGTTGTAAGGGGAGTCAGATGCAACAATTTATCTTTTATTTTAAAAGGGATATCTCTACATGCCCCACACCACTGGACTCCTAGAAATTTCCCTGAGATAGAAGGATCTTAAATTTTAGTTGGGTTTATGTCTCATCTTCTGGCTCTTAATGTTCATTAGCAAATTTAGATTCTGCCAAATACTAAGTATATCTATCCCAATTATGCAGTCAGAAACAGGGGAAATGACTACAGGATGAATTCAAAGACCTATTGTACTCACTGTGAGCCAGACCTTTGCTAAAAGTCCATTAATCAACTGACCTCCATAGGCCCCTACTCTTACTGGAGGGCCACAATGATTTTTTGGATCCCCTGGAATTAGTGGTAGTTTAGAACCAGGATCCAATAGTCCCCAAAATGTCTGATTATTTCCCTTCCCCCAGTGTACAGACACTTGGGCAAAAAGCCTTAGGTCCCTTTGGGGAAGGATGGGAGAAAGATATACTGTATAAAATTTTGGTGCATCAGGGTCCTTCCCCAAGGGGACATGGCCTCCCCTTCATCTATGGGGTTCTGGGTCTGTAAACTAGCTCAAGTCCAGGAACTGATTAAGGGGCCATGATTCCCTGTAACTGTGATTTGAAGTAGTTTTCTGTTCATTTGCCCTTAATTTTTTTCAATTATATAAATCTAGTAAAAGTTTTGTAGGCTTCCCATCTATTACATTTTGGAAACACTGTGAGTGATCAGTCAGTGTCATAGGTTTACATGTGTTAGATCATTCAGATCATTGTTCTGCTTCTGCTGTCCATTATAGTAAGTACGTGTGCCCTGCCTTTGGTGATTAAGTACTGCCACTTGACCCTCTGCCACTCTGAGATTGTCTTAGTGACTTTTCTCATTGCTGAGACCAAATATACAACACCCAAAATTAAAGGGGGAAAGGTTTGTTTTGGCTCAGTTTGTAGAGTCTTCAGTCCATAATCAGCTGGCTCCGAGGCAGAGTAGTATGGCAGAGGGCAGCAAAACAGAAGGTAGCAAGCAGTGAAGTAGTGAAGCAGCAAGCAACAGGTGACAAACAGTTCATATTTTAACAGTCAGGGTAGGGCAGCCTTAATCCTAGCATTACACCATGAATCAATCCCAGTATCACATCCTTGATCCCAAAAGCACACATCCTAGATCCAGCCATCTCCAAAAGCCCCACCTGTGGCTGCATGAGACTTTGAGAGGACATTTGAACACAAGCCATAACACAAATGGTGCTGGGAAAACTGGGTAACTACATGCAGAAGATTGAATCTTAATCCCTATGTCTCACCATGTACTAAAATAAAACAAAAATCAGTCAAAGATCTAAATGTTAAAACAGAAATACTTAATCTGCTTGAAGATAAAATAGGTAAAACTCTTGAAGTCATAGGCATAGGCAAGGACTTTCTGCGCAGAATAAATGCACAAGAAATAACATCAAAAATTAACAAATGGGATTATAACAAATTAAAAAGTTTCTGCACAGCAAAGGAAACAACCATCCGAAGGAAAAGACAAGCTACAGAATGAGTTAAAAAAATTGACAGCTATTCACTGGACAGAGGACTAATATTTAAAATATATAAAGAACTCAAAAAATTAGATCTCAAAAATAAAAGACCCAATCAAAACCAGGCAACTGAAATGAATAGATACTTCTTAGAAAAGAAGCGCAAATGGCCAAGAAATACAAGAAAAAAAAATTCAACATGCCCGGCCATTGTAGAAATGCAAATTAAAACAACACTAAGATTCCATACTCCAGAGAGAATGCCTATCATTGTGAAGTCAAAACACAACAAATGCAGGGAAAACCGTGGAGAAAAAGGAAAGCTATCTTGCTGGTGGGAACATAAACTAAGGCAATCAGTACAGAGTGTCTTCAAAAAACCAAAAATAGAAATTCCCTTTTACCCAGCTATTCCCCTTCTAAAAAGAGTTAAGACACCACATTACAATAATACATGCATACCCATGTTTACAGCAGCACAATTCATAATAGCTAAATCTTGGGAGCAGCCTGTATATTCATCAATAGATAAGTGCATAAATAAAATGTGGCATTTATAATAGAGTACTACTTTGCCATGTAGAAGGATAAACTTGAGTCATTTGTAGGAAAATGGATGCATCTTGAGGCCATAATGTTAAGTGAAATAAATCAGGCACACAAATCTAAATATTGCATGGTTTCTCTTACATGAGAAATCCAAAATATTAACAAAGAATAAAAGATAGCAGGAAAAAAGGAAATAGGTATTTTGTAAAAGGAAAAGGGAACAAAAGATGGAGGGAGGGGGAAGGGAGGTGGAGGAAAAGGGGACTGAAAAGACAAGATACGTTATGCACATATACCAACTCCCTACAATGAAAGTAATCATTATGCATTGCAAATATGTACTAATAAAAAAATTTAAAGAAAATAGCAAGCATATTCTAAAACTTATATGCAAATGTGACCTAGTAAAGTCAAATGATCCTGAAAAACAATGATAAAATGGAGAATTTAGCCTACCTGATTTTTAAGATTTATTGAGTTCACAAACTTAATTTGTTCCACAATTCTAGGAAAGATAGACAATTTTGTATTCTTGTGGTAGAGATGGCTTGGTCTTATTCTTCATCCCATGAGGAGTTCATGGACAGAAGCAAAATTTTGCCAAATGCTTCTGCTTGCCAACTGAATTATTTGGGAACAAAAGCATTTGTGCATTGAGGCATTACTGTACCTTTCTTTAGAATAATTTCCATGGCCCTTACAGTCTGGATTAAGTGCCTCTGTAAGCCAATAGTATTATGGTCTATTGCAATAAAGCACTCATCGCAGTGTATTTCTTTTTTTTTTCCCCTTCAGTTCATTTGAAATGCTTTATTGATATCCATTTATCACTATTGATTTTATTTTAAAAGAAATAAAACAAAATAATAAAGCAGAGTCAAACAAAACAGTGAGAACCATATTGGATTTCAAAAACAAGACAGAAGGAAATGCCCTATAGTAGCTATATTGCATATTGCTATCCTCTAAATAGATAGATGCTCAGAGCACTGGCTTTAGGCCTGCAAAGTCAAACAGGGCAAACATTGTTTTTTTCATTTGTTTGTTTTTGTTTTTGTACTTCAGTAGCTCTCAACTCAGCCTGTGTTCCTCCAAATCAGCCAGTTACTTATGGGGGTTGGGGGGTGGCAGGGAGAGATTCAGCTTTGTTTCCAAGCCCACACTAGCTGGCACACAGGAGAGGGTTGGCTTCTTGGTTCTCCTGGCCCACATGGCTGCCACTGCACAGTGTATTTCTGTGATATGGTATTTGTTACCTATGGATGCAGTAGGGCAGGAATCAAGTTTGAATATCTTGTTTATCCCAAATATAGAATATCTAAAAAAGTTACTGAACATTGTAGACATGTAAGTATACACTGAATTAAGAAGAATTTAAATAACTTATGTAAAAGTTAATATCTTAAGAGAAAACTCAGATCACATAATTTGATTCATTAAGTTCAACTCTTGGAAATCCAATGTCCTAAACATTTTTGTAGTATATTTCCCATTAGTTGTAGTCACAAGAATTTAAATATATGAAATAATACAGAAGGTAAAAATACCTTTATGCATAAAGGTATTCAGTGCTTTTTAAATGTATTATAGGCAAAAAAATGGAGACAAGCTGAGTCTTAAAAAATTGTTATAATTTTTAAAATATCACAGTAGATCAACAACATAATATTTTACAGCCATTAAATGATTATCAAAATATACTATTTCCTAAAATGGCTGACTAGATTGCTTGCACCAACCATCTTGCTAAAACTAGACAATGAAGCTCAATAATAATTTTTAAAATTTCTTTTAAGTCACAGAGAAATTATAGGCTCTGGATGATGTTTCAAGTATTATGTTGAATAGTAGAAGTAGTAGTAGATATCTTTGTCTTGTTTCTGATTTTAGGAGAAATGATTTTAGTTTTTCCCAATTTAGTATATGCTGGCTACTGGTTTGTCATGAATAACCTTTACCATATTCAGGTATAGTCATTCTACTTGTTTTCTTCAGGATTTTTATCATGAAGGGGTGTTGGATTTTCTAAAAAGCCTTTTTCTGCATCTATCGATATGGTCATGTGGTTTTTGACCTTGCTCCTGTTTATGTGATATATTACATTTATAGAGTTACGTATGTTGAACCATGAGAGATCAATTTCTTAAAGAGATGTACATCCTGAGTTGGCAACCATTGCTCTGGATTAGATATGGACAAACTGTGGCCATAGAATAAATTCTGTTTTTGTAAATAGAAGTTTATTGCAACACACATGCACACAATCAAAGAGTTTAGAAGAATAAACTCCTGTTGGGAAGAGAATTAGTAAACTGGAAGAACACAAACAACAATGATTAGAGTGAAAATTAAGGAAAATAGGAAAGCAATAGAAAAAAAAAAACTGATGAAGCTGAAAGTTGATTCTTTGAAAAGATCAACAAAATTGACAAAACTCTAGCTAGACTGACAAGAGGAGGGAGACAAGGATGAGGAGAGGTGGGAGGGGGATGACTGGATTCAAAAATGAGGGAGGGAACATTATTACTGACTGTACAGAAATAAAAATGATTATACGGGAACACTGTAAACGTTTGTATGCCAATAAATTAGATAAGTTTAATGAGATGGAAGAATGAATTGCCACCAGAAAACTACCCACAAAGAAAAGCACATCCCCAAATGGCTTCACTGCTGAAATCTACCAAACATTTAAGGAAAAATTAATACCAGTTTGTGAAGAAAAATTAGGTAAATAGAGAATATTTCCAATTGCATTTATGAGGGTAAAATAACCAGACAAATACATCACAAGAACACTGCAGAAACAAACAAACATATCATGTATCTGATTCCTATTGGGGATTTTCATCCAAGAATAGAAAAAAAACTTACAACTCAATAATAAAACACCAAGTAATTAAATTACAAAATAGACACAAGATTTGAATAGGTATTTCTCCAATATATACAAATGGTCAGTAAACACATAAAAAGATGTTTAACATCATCACTAATCAACAGGAAATCTCCAATTAAATAAGTATAATAAAATACCACTTCAAACTCACTGAAGTAGCTGGAATCAAAAAGTCAAAAATAGCAAGTTTAGCAAATCTTTGGAGAAACTGGAATTCTCATACAATGCTGTTGGGAATGTAAGACGATACAGCATTTTTGGAAAATGTGACAGTTAACTGTAGTGTCAACCTGAGTAAGAAACATTCAATTGCTTAGTCCTGAATATGACTGAATGGATTTATTGAAGATGGAAGACCCACTGTACATGTGAGCGGCACCAACCAATAGGCTTGAAGCCTGAATGGAATTTTTAAAAAAGGGAAAGGAGAGGGAACATTTGTTTCTGTTTTTCGGACGAGCGCCATCCAGTGTTTGCACTCTCATTGGATGTTTGTGTCCTGGGCTTCACCACAGACTCTTCACTACTGAAGAAATCTATCACTGATATCTATTTTTTAATGGAATCTTTTTCTTTTTGTGCAACTTTAATAAGGAACTGAACCAATGACCCTTGTTTTTGCCTCCTTTTGAAGATTTCAGGGAAATGTGACATTGCAATGTCATTATACAGATTCATTACATGCACTTCTACAGCCTTATTCACATTTTGATGGTGTCTTTTGAAGCACAAAAATTATTTGTTTTGATAAAGGTGGTGCTTTTCTACAACATTTTACACCATTTCCCATATTTTACACAACTCCCTAATCTCTTTTGAAGTGAGAAATTCCTCTATGGCTTTTTCCTCCTCTTCCTTAATCTGTATATGAGATCTCCTCCATAACTTCTCACTGCTGGGAGATGATCACCTGCAATCCCACAGAGGTGGGGAACAGGAGGGAGAGAGAGACAGACAGGGAGAGGGAGAGAAAGAGAGAGAGCCATTGACTCAGTTGTGATCATATCTGGGTATTGTGTATTACTCTTATTGCAAAACATGGCCCATTTAATTTATCAAGTTAAAATTTACTAAAAATGTTTGCTCATCTTGTGAAACAGTCCCAGAACAAATTACTCTCTGTCCAAGGTATATGTATTAAATGTTTCTCTAGTGAGCACTGACTGACACAGAAAACAACCTGGTACTTCATTAAATGATAACACAGGCTGGGGATTTAGCTCAGTGGCTTAAGCGTCTGCCTGGCAAGCATGAAGTCATGAGTTTGATCCCTGGTACAAAAAATAAAAATAAAAATAAATAAATAAATGATAACACATAGAGTTCCTTTACAATCTACAAAATCCACTCTGAGTCTTACATTTCAGAGAAACAAAAACATATTCCATATAAAAACTTACATGAATATAGCAACATTTTACCAATAGCCAAAATGCATAAGTGAACCAAATGTCTATCAAGGGATAAATGAATCAATAAAATATGGTAAGCATTGGAATATTAATCAGCTTCAAAAAGTATGAGGCATTGATACATGGTACAACATAGATAAACCTTGAAAATATGCTGATTAAAGAAGCCAGTCACAAAAGACTATATAAGATCCCATTTAGGAGAGACTGTGATGAGGAGCTTATAACTAAGAGCAAAGGGTTTGTTTCCTTTTCTTTTTTCTTTTCTTTTGTTTTCTTTCTTTTTGAAGTAGGACCTGTAATTTGGCTGAACTTGAACTCATTATATAGCCTAGCCTGGCCTCAAACTCACAGAGATCCTCCTGCCACAGCCTCCTGAAGGCTAGGATTACAAGTATGTTTCTTTTTGAGATGATAAAATGTTCTAAAATTAACAGTGATAATATTGGTTCATATATATATATATATATATATATATATATGGTATAAAAAATGTATATATATATATATATATGTACATTTTTATACCACTGAATTATATACTTCAAGTGGGCGAATTGTATTGTGTGTGAATTACATATAAATAAACCTACTGAAAACGTAATAAGTCTGTGGCCATACCACCCTGAACATGCCTGATTTCATCTGAAAATGTAATAAGCCACTCACTCTGAGGCACTGGTCTTACACTTTCAAAAACCTGAGAGCAAGTATCTCCCTTAAATTCACCCTGGGTCCTTTATCTAGCTTCATTATAATCTTGGTTGTATTCTACATCCATTCTTCCTTATACAAAGATACTTACTTTTTATTTGTTCTTCTATATTCTTCATAGACTCTGTAGACTCTCTATAGACTCTCTCATAGTTTATGACAATTATCTTTGTGAATAAGAAAACACTAAGTTTTTTCCAAATTTAACACAGAGAAGAATGAGCATTTCTTCAAGACTTAAAGTGATAGAGTCTTTGTGCTCTAACTGGTGGCAAGACTTCAAAGTATTTCAGGATTTTAGAGGAGATGGTTATGTGATAAATCTAGACAGAGGCTTTGACATTCATAGCCTCATCCAAGTTTATTCATAATTTCTCATAAGTAGTATGTTAGGGAAAGGTGACAGACTTCCAGCATCAGGAGCCAGTTAGGTCTTATGCAGATGTTAGCAGAAAGCTTGATAAACTAGAACTATATACTCTTTCTTTCTCCCAAGTACCATATAAAGACAGAAGAAGGGACACTCTGATAGTGATTTTAAAAATTTGTTTCTTGCTACCATAACTGAATGAGATTTTTTCTATCTGGTACCAGGGATTGAACCAAGGCCTTCACATTGAGCTCCATCCCCAGCCCTTTTTTCAATTTTCCAAATTTGGAGACAAGCTCTCTCTAAGTCACCCAGGCCGGTCTTAAATTTGCAATACTCCTGCCTCAGCCTCCCAGAGTACTGGGATTATTGGCATGTTCCAATTAGATATTTTTAAAATAATAAAGAAACAGATACTCTTTATACATTTTACATTTTTCTGTTTTACCTTTTCCCTAAGAAGTGGGAATGGAACCCAGGGGCATGCTACTACTGAATTACATGCTCAGCCTTTTTTATTTTTTTAATTTTGAGACACCAGTGCAATAAATTGCCCAGGCTAGCCTTGAACTTTTGACCCTCCTGCCTCAACTGCTCAAGTACCAGGGATTACAGGTGTGTGCTACCACACTTGGCTTATACATTTTCATTTGTAAATAATTTCAAAGTTACAAAAGTGAAATAATACTAGGAAAACCTATATATAATTTTCCCAGATAAACCTGCTATATAATATCACTTGCTAACTGAGTGTGCCACTGGAGCTCCCTAGATTCACCTATTGCTAACATTTTCCCTACTTATTTTGCCATTTATTACTTATCTAATGATATAGTATGTATATTTGTATATAAAACATAAATGCTTGCATACACAATATTTTTCTCGACCATTTGAGAGTTACAAAAATATGTGATACTAAAATATTAATTCCATCACATATTTTGTATATGTTAATATAATATATAAATACACATCGTATAGTTTAGATCTTAAATATTCACCAAAAGTCCAGATATTGAAGGCTTGGCTCCAAGCCTGTGGCTCTAATGCAGGATGATAGAACCTTTGTGAATTAAAGTCTAATAGAAGGAAGTGAGGTCATTGAGAATGGACCCGTGAAGGGGATATTAAGAACCTGAGCTCTTCTCTTTCTCTTTTGTTTCCTAACTACCATGAAGTGAGCAACTCTACTGTACCAGAGCTTCCTACTATGATATGGTACCTTGCCACAGGCCCAAAAGCAGCAAAGCCAAACCAATCATGGACTGAAACTTTTGACAGTATGAGCTGAAATAAATCTTTTTTCTTTTCTTTTTGAGACAGGGTTTCACTATGCAGTTCAGGCTGGCCTTGAACCCACTTTGTGGCCCAGGTTGGCCTTGAACCCATAGAAATCCCCCTGCCTCAGCCTCCCAAATGCTTGGATTACAGGTATGTGCCACCATGCCTGGCTAAACCTTTTCTTTTATTCAGTTGATTTATCTCAGGTATTTCATCACAGCAATAGAAAGTTAACCCAATATATGTTAACCTATATGATAATGGGTTATACATATTAAACACATATTAATTATAATCAATTTACTATACTGTCAGGTACCACATATTTGTGTCAAAAGAGAACTGCTATATACAACAATGGTCCCATAGATTTTATCATATAGTGACGCTGTAAGCCACTCTATGAAGTTACACAGTGACAAAATCACTTGATAATGCATTTCTCAGGTGTCTCTGTTCCGAAAACCAAAAGGACATTCTCTTACTTAATCACAATTAGAGTTGACAGATTTAACAAATACAGAATGCACTGGGCAAGCTGCAACAGAAATGATGTTTCTGAGCTTTCCTTGACTAGGGAAACTACTATACTCCCCCTTCTGGACACACTCAGATACTGTTCTTAGATTTGACGAGTTCTGGGTATTCTTGCTTACCCTTCAGTACCTAAAAAAATAAGCCTAATGTACTGGGCAAGATTTCTGGTAACCAGTTAATGCCTGGCATGATCTTGTGGATAAAAGTGAAGGTTGACTGACTCTGGTATTTAATTAAACCTTGTATTTCTCCTGTCATCTATACTTGCCCTACATTCCATCTCCTAAAAGTCCTATTTGATTTGGCAATATTTCTTAGTCTTATAAAAACCACTACTTATAAATTTTAATATATATAATTGTTGGATCTTATTGAAATGTAGATACTAATCTGATAGAACTAGTTTAGGATCTGAAAATTTGTATTTTATTCATAAGCTCCTGGGGATGCCAACACATTGGTCCCACTAGTTCCAGGCTATGGCCACCTACCTCACAATTAATAGACATTTTTATGCAGGTACATAGACCTTATCCCAATGTAGTGCTTCGGAATTTCTGGAATAGTATCCAGGGATATTTGGTACATTTTAAACATCCTCCTTGGGAGATTTGAGCACCACTGGAATATTGGCTTGAAATGCCACTACCTTTTTCTTTACTTGCTTATTTTCTGCCCTGAAAACCCAGTGCAGGTCTTCCCTTCTGCCTGATGCTTTTATTGAACATCACAGATGTAATTTAGTAGTTCTTTACAGCAAGAATTTGTTGTTTATCATTGTTTATATTTTATTGTATATATCCTCTCTTCACACCAATTTTTCTTCTTTTTGCTTGTTTTTCTTTTGTTTTGCTTTGTTTTTGAGACAAGATCTCACTATGTAGCCCAGGCTGGGCCTTGAACTTGCCACATGTAATGTCTTGCCTTAGCCTCCTGAGTACTAGAATTATAAGCATACACCACTATGCCTGGCTAGATTTTATTTCTTGAAATAAACAATTATGTACAATCTTGTACCCTCAGCTCCTAGCATAATACTTAGCCTAAATGTTTAATTAATATTTATCATGGACAATAATGGTAATGATAATGGAAGATGAATTTCTCTTCTGGACACATAGGTTTCCCAGGTCTTGTGTGATTTAAAGAAACTGATGACACCATTTTAAAAAAAACACGCTCAAATGATTAGGAAAAACTTCAGCTTCCAGCAATGCCACATTATTTTTCAGGAATTAGCACCACAATTCTTTTGTACCTTAGCAGTTTGTACTTTATTATGATAAATGGCACTTTAAAAGGGAAAAAATAGTATTTTATATTTATTATGCCTTTAATTTTTGAACCTCAAAAGTTTCTAAAACCATTTATTAAGTTGCACTACAACCATGCTGTAACTATTATTATGCCCTTCATACAAAAAAGTTGATGGAGAAGACTTGCAAGACACTTAGTCAAAATCATAGTCAGTATAATAAAGCCACTTAAGAAACTCAGGAATGGCCGCGTGGTGAACTGGTAAGAACTCAGCATTCCCAAGCATCCAGTTATGCGACTGGAAAGGTGAGTATTACATGAAGAGAGGAGATAGAGATGAGACGAAATTGGGGATTATTTCTATTCTAGAGAACCAATTTCTATTTCCTTTGTATTCCCACTGTCATTGCTGTATGTAACTTATGATGTTTGCACTAATATTACGGGTAAATGCTGACCATTGTCCTTAACCACTTATCTATTTTTGAGTCATCCTGTTTTCCCTACCTCCTAATCCACTGCAGTAGCAAAGCAAAAAGAACTGCCAGCTGAGGAGCTCTGACGAGTTTGAAACCCTAGTTTCATCACTCAAGAACGCTGGCTCTTAGAAAATTCGGTTCACTTTTCAGTCAGTTTCCTCTTTTTTGTGTAAATGGGAGTGGGTCACACCTACTTACCTCACAGGATGGTTGAAGCGATAGAATGCAACTTGTCAACTGTAAAACTAAATGGATACAGGTTGTTCCCTCCTTTTTAAAATTAGCTTACCACAAAGCAAATTAGCAGGCCCATAAAGCACAGCATAACCAACAGGCACAGGGCATGTCGGCAAAGACCAGCCTGAGGCAAAGGTTTCTTCCTCTAAAAAGGAGAGCGCGGGATTTTGGGAGTCCTCTATTTGGCCAGTCTCCGCGGAACCCGGGGGACAAAAAGAACTACAACTCCCGTGAGACCGCGCGCAGGAACCAGCCTTCCCTAGACCCGACAGGCGCGTGCCCTAAAACGTAGCTGGAGCCCTAAAGCGCGCGCCGGAGACCCGCGGAGATCGGGTGCCGAAGTGTGCACTTGTGGTGGCCGTGCCAGCAGATGGAGAAAAGGAGATGCATGGGAGGGTGGGGATGATAGCGAAGCTAAGACGCCTGGCGAAAGGCAAATTAAGCAAATAAAAAAAGCCGTTCAGCAACTCCACGCCACCCCGGCAAACCATAAACTAGCGGTGCCGTGGAAGCGGCGGGAACGCGCTCCCGGGCTCGCGCCTCAAGCCTCGGGGACTCGAATTGGCCGGGCGGAAAGGGGCGGGGCCACGGCGCTAGGGCGGGGCCTGAGGCCGTGAGGGCGGTGGCGGCGGCGGCTGTGGCTGAGGCTCCCGCGATCCAGACATCTGGGACTGTTGTTCTCTAGCTGCACGCCAGTTTCGGTCAGTTTGCTCAGAGACCCGGACCTGGCCCACTGGTGAGCAGGCAGCCGTATCCGCATTCTCTCCCAGTTCCCTAAGCTACGGCGGAAGCTGGCACTGAACTCCCTGTGGTTGGTGTCCGATGCCCTTCAGTGAGGAGGGGGCGTCCGGACTCTGGTGAACAAACCAGGACCCCCAACGCGCAGTCCTCGTCGGCCCCTCAGGCCCACATACTTTTGTCTGCCTGCCATGGCTGAAAACGCTGAAGAAGATCTGAACTCCAACCTGCTCCACGCCCCCTACCGCACCGGGGACCCTCAGCTAGACACGGCCATCGGGCAGTGGCTCCGTTGGGATAAGGTGGGTACCTGGTCAGCCCAGCATCCTCTGCCTCCTCCCACACATAGCCCGCCCTTTCCGGGGGCTCCTCAGGCTTCAAAGGAGATGGCTTTGGCCACCGCGGGGGTCGGCGAGCCGGGCGTTGCCACCTACCTATGGCTGGGCAGGGACCTCTGCAGTCGCTTCCTTTTGCATTGCGCTCAATCCAGTCGTTGCCCCTCTACCTCCCCTCTCATCCCCTTCTCTTACAGTCCGTGTTATCTCTCAAAATATTCATCATTCTCAAAAATAATCACCATCGTAAATTCTACCCCTCACAGAGCTATTTGCTTTGCCTGTTGCCCCTTGGCTTCCTTCTCTGTAAAGCTGAAAGCGGTTTCTGGTCCCCTTCTTGGGTGTTTCTAACCGCTATCCGCTTTGGTGCTGCTCTGGAGTGTTTCCAGCTTCTGTCGCTAGGTAGTTGCTGGCCTTTACCACTCACCGGTATTTTCTAGTATCACCTTTTGCTCTTGAGAAAGGAGAGGGTTTTCTTAACTCTTTCTTGCCCCCTCTTGCTGGTAGTTACTTTTTGGAATTACCAAAACGAACCGTTTTTTGCAGGTTTTATAAGCTAGTCCTGATACAGAGTTGTTTTTTCCTTTTCCCTTCTTCCTCTGCTCTTCTGCTGTCCTTGTGCAGGTTTATGGGATGTATTTATGAGAATCACAAAGTGCATTAGAGCTGTCTCATTTGTAAAATAGGCCCTTTGAGGCTGCAACAGAGGACCATGATCCAAGTTTTTGCTTTGTTAACTGCATGAAATACATTTGTTGAGGTAGAGAAAGCAGCATATTTGAAACTGAATTAATAATACTGAATTAAAGGGTTTGTATGATGGTATGTGAAATCATGTACAAAAGAATTTCTGAGTGATTAGCTTTCTGAAAGGGTTTTATTTTCACTTTGTTGAGTCATCCATACAACAGCAACAACAAAAAGACCACTGAATAATGTTCTAAGCCCCACTGCAATCAGGAAATAATAATGTAAGGAAGATAGGAAGGGTTCCTGTCCCCAGCAAACCTTCAGTTTACAGATAAGGAAGATCAACAAATAAGCAATTATAATGAGATATTTGATGTTATTTGATCATATGCTTAGACATTCAAATTCCACTACAGACTAAACCATTGCTTTTTTTTTTTCTTTTTTGGAGACAGGGTCTCATTATGTAGTTCAATTTGACTCACCTTGAACTTGCAACAATCCTCCTGCCTCCTAAGTGCTGGGATCACAGGCTTACACCATCATGCCTGGCTAAATCATTGCTTCATTAAACCTTAAATTGTTTACAGATCATCTAAGGGGTCTTAAAATGCAGTTTCTGATTTAGAGGCCAGGTCTTTGGGGCCTGAGAGTCAGCCTGAGCAAGCGTACAGGTAATATCTGCATTGCTGTGTATGGACCACACTTTGAGTAGCAAGACTCTTTCTATTCTCTTTTGATGTCAATTTTGACTGTATTTTTCCTAAAGAGTATCCTGATTGATTTTGAAAAGCTTGGCTGGATGAATTAACATTGTCCATGTTATTCCTGCATGCTATGGAAATGCACTGAAATATTTATAGAATGCACATTAAAAAATATTGCTAGAGTAGTATTGGTAGCAATTAAATAGTTTATAGATGGTCAGTTCTTATAGGAGTTCAAAGGGAGTGATCTGTGTATTGAAGACAAAAAATAGAATACATATAATAAGAATTGTTAATTTATATTTAAAGTGACTTCTACATACAAAGCACTGACTGAAAACCTGTGTATGACAGATGAATAGATACATACCTCCTGACCTTCAAAAATACAGAAATGAAGACAAAACAAAGGCACATAAATTTAGTGTAGGGAGTAAATAATAAGTCTCCTTAACATAGAAATAAATTTTAACATTTTTATTAATTAGTAATAAATAAATAGTATCTTCAGTATTGTGTAGCTATAGTGGTCCTTTTCTTAATGATATAGAATACTTTAAATTGGGAATTGAAGGTGTGTCTACTATGGATTGCTACTGTAAGTAAGGTAAACTAAATCCAGGGCACTGAAATTTATAGAGTACAGAAATGTAGAACAATAAATAAAACTTGTAGCATTTTTTCCATTACCTGTTGACAGCACATGTGATCTTTTAATTCAGAAAACTTGACTTTAACACTTGATTAATATACATTAAGTTAAAAAAAACTGCCAAATGCCGCTGATCTTTAGTGATTTTGATGAGGCATGCAATAAGTTATAAATTGATCTAGGGATAATTTGGCTGATCACTAAAATTAATTTTAGCCTCAGTGCATTGGGGCACTCCGAAAGTCTTCATGGAAAAAAATGTTGTTATGAACTTTCCGAATTAATTAAAATTTAGACTAGCTAACATGGAGAACTGTGACAAAGATTGAAGTTTTGGAAGGTTTAATGTGTGCAGTGAACACATTTATTTCTTCTGTAGCTTATAGTACACAGAAATTTTTTGAAAGGTATATGAAGACAAGGTGATAATTGGAATATAGTATGCCTTTAATGGTCTTAAACAGGTAAAAGTGTATGTCATTGTCATAGTGCAAGAAGATGAGTTTTATCCATCTTTTGCTTAGTTGATTCTACTCATCCACATTATCTTTCTGAGTTCCCTTGGAACATTCTCAAGATGTTAGGCCATGTGTTAGCCATAGGATTCAAATCATTATATTTTCTGGGTTTTTTGTTTTGGTTTAGATTTTTTCTGGTTAAATCAAAGAACGTATAGAAATAAATCTGGCAAATCTTCAACTTGTCTGTTGATAAAATTACTGGTCCAAGATAGGACCTCCCTTAAACACTTGACATCATTAGCCTATAACAAGTAAATACATCCATCTCCATGATAGGACTCTGCTACCACTGAAATTCAGTGAGTGCAGGATCAAAATGTTCCTTCTTCAAGCATTGTACAGATAATTTTCCCAAGAAGGTGCTGCCCTCCTGTACTCTATGATCAAGGCTCCCACCTCTTTCCAATTCTTTCAGTGCTTCTGTGCATTGTCAAATTACAGACAAGTTGTGCTGGTCTAGAAGCCAGATTCTCTTTAATGTAAGAACTATATACCATTCCTGCCCCATTGTGAATCATAACTTTTTGAAAGTAGTCATGTATTCAAGATATTAAACACTGGCCTGGGTGAATGGAAGCTAAGGAGTGGGATGGGAAATAGGACAAAGCTATTTAGCCAGCTGTAGCAGCAGTAGCAAAGTGTAGAAATTCCTATCAATTGATAACAATGTGGAAGCAGGAATTGGCAGTGGCATTTTAACAAATAGAACAGTCTAGTCTCAGAATGTAGATATGTGTTGGGAAAGGGTGAAATAAAAAGTTGAAGGTCAGTTAAGTTTATAAAAAACCTGAACATAGAAATAAAAGACTTCAACCGAAGCCACTGATTCTTTAAACACTTAATAATACAAGCTTTTTTTCAAGCAAAGTTAGTAAAAAGTAGTGAGTAAATTCTCTTTAAATCATATGTTGCAAAGGACACCCATGCAGCACCTCAGCAATGTCACTTTAGACATCCAAAGAAGTACAAATTATACAGTTGCACAACCTGGACTACAGCTTGGATCTGCCACCTCGTTCAATCCAATTTTTGCAATACTAGTTTATATAGCACTTTCTGTTCACATTTTTCTAATAATTAACTTAATTTGACACTTAATGAAGAGTATAGAGTACATATGACTTTCTTAGTTTTGGAGAATGTTAGTACTTATAGCTTGGATTTATTTGTGTAGTGTCTCAACAATGCTCTGCATTTGATAGTCACAGTAGCTGTGTATGGTAAACAGGTATAGTCATCCCCACTTTTACAAGTAAAGAAAATTAGGCTCAGAAAAGGAAAATGACTTACTTAAGGGATTACAACTTTTAAGTGGAAGACTTGGTACTAGAACCTTGGTGACTTTTACTCTAGTCTTATTGTAGTAGATTCTATAAATCAAATATTTATTAAATGTTAGTGACATCATAAACCAAATTTGAAGAACCATTAAAACCATTTTACTGGCTTTTGTAAAACTAGAGTATAATATTCTGCAGAATAAATTGTTATGGATTGTTTTTAAGAGCAGAATTTGCTGCTCAACAGTTACTTTGGTTTCCTTGGCAATGATATTCTCTCTCTGTCCAAGAAATTCAAGCACATAAAAATGAGTGTGAATTTTTTTAAAATTAAAATTTTTTATTTTCTCATTTCTTATATTTTCTCCTCAGTTTCTATCATTTTATTTTCAATTTGTTTTAAACAAATAATTCTTACAATTTTATGTATTTATTTTGTGGGTTTTTTTTTTTTTTGACGCAGTCTCACTATGAGTTGAGACTGGCCTTGAACTCACTATGTAGCCCGTGCTGGCCTTGAACTCACAGAAGTCCCCCTGCTTTAGCCTCCCAAGTGCTGGAATTATAGGCATGTACCACCATACCCATTATGAATTCTTATGATTTTAAAAAACACAGTACAGAAGAGATTATAATGTAAAGCAGTGCTCCTTGTTGCCTCTTCACTTCCTTGGTTTGTTCCTTAGAAGCCATTTTTAAGTTTGTTTGTTTATTAGGGTTTTTTTTTTATTATTACCATGAGACAATGAAATAATATGCTACCACCACTGTTTCTTGATTTATTTTAAGATTTTAGATATTGTCTGTCAAATATATGCCTGTGCAATGAAATTTCAAATTCACACCATTCTCTTTGCCTCCTTCATTAGTCCATTTTATGTTGCTATAACAAATACTTGAGACTGAGTAATATATTAAGGAAAGAAGTTTACTTAGCTCATGGTTTTTTAGACTGAAAGCCCAAGATCACTTTCCTCATTTGTTTGGCCTCTACTTAGTTCCCCATGGATGATGGCTTCATGGTGGTAATGTATGTAAGGGCTTGGGGTGGCGTGGGGTGGGGTGGGAGGAAGTGGTCACATGATTACACAGGAAGCCAGAGAGAGGAGGGGCCCACCTTGTTTATTTTATTTTATTTTTAAAATAACAATTCATTCTTATGAGAACTCACTTCACAAAACCAGCATTTCCTTCTCAGGGCAATGCCTCCAGTGACTCAGTTACCTTCCACTATGCCCCACAGCAAGTTTCTACCACCTCAGCACCACTATACTGAGGATCAAACCTTTAATACATAAACCTTTGGGGGACCAACCACATCCAAACTGTAGCACTTTCTAATTTTTGATAGTTATTTTATTAGCCTTTTAGTTATTATTTTAAGAATTTAAATACTATAATTAGTGCTAAGAAAGTCTACAGAACAATAACACAAATACAGAACTCCTAGCGGGCCCTTCCACATTAAAGGAGAGTTCTAGAAAATATACTCTACTTACAAAAACAAAGAAAACTCAGGCCAGCTTCCCAGAAAAAAAATCTGTGGGTGTCATAGCCACAGATGGAGCTACATGAAGAAAATAGTTCATGTGAAAAACAAGATAAAGCAGTGGATATGCATACACATTCTTACACAGCGATAAATCAGTGAACATAAGAATTTAAATTTTTTAATTAAATTAAAATAGAGAATTATTCCTTCAAGTAAGGAAAGATGTTCTGGAAAAAGCAATAAACAAGTGTAAGCTCTAAGAAATTAAGAGAAAAAGTGATTCCTTGCCTCTGTCAGATGTAATAAAAAATATAAAAGTTAAATTTGAGATATAGCAAAAGGAAGTAAGGAATATGAGATAAATTTGACATGGAGTAACTACCCTGGGAATCCAATATAAAGAAATTCTAACTGATAACAGTGCTCTAGATCCATACTGGGTTTCAAGAAATATGTCCACAAAAGTAATGTAATACTTATGTCATAAGTAATAGAAAGCTGGACAGTGTTAATAATATGGTAAAGATGACATTTTATTTTTGTCAATATCAAGAACAAAAAGAAAAAAAGCAGTTACCCATGGGAAGAAGGAAGAGGTAGAGAGGCAAGCCTGAATAAGCAAGAAGGAGAAAAAGAAGGGTTGGGGATATAGATTAGTGGTAAGTGCTTGATTAGTACAAGTGAGGCTCTGTGTTCAATCCCTAGCACTATAAAATAGTAATACTAATAATATAAATGAAGCAAACTAAAAAAAAAAAATTCACGACCTCAATACCTTTAGGTGACACAATGTGCATATCAAATAGAGTTCACTACAGGGGTCTAAAGTGAATGTTTAGATGGTCTTAACTTAGTGATTACATTATTTTCAACTGTGAGGATCAACCAGAAGATGAGACACAAGCTTTATTTTTTTTATGTGGTGGAAAAGTATAAAAGTTACCATGTTAATCATTTTTCCTCCTCCTCCTCTTCTTCCTCTTTCTCCTTCTCTTCCTCTTCCTCCTATTCTTCCTCCTCCCTTTCCTTCTCTTCCTCCCCTTGCCACTCCTCTTCTCCTCTTCCTCTTCCTCCTCTCCCTTCTCCTTGTCCTTCTCCTCCTCCTTTTTTTTTTTTTGAGACTAGGTTTCCCTACCATTGTCAAGGCTGGTCAGGTGATCTTGCTGCCCCAGCTTCCTGAGTAGCTGGCACTATAGAGATGCACTGCTTCACCCAGCTCCTGATTTTGACCAGTTTTAAATGCAGTTTATTAGCCTTTTTACTTATATTCACATTGTGAATTTTTTCATCTAGATAAACTGAAACTCTGCACTCATTAAACAACTTCCCATTTTTTTCCTTCCCTTTTCTCCTGGTAACCACGATTCTACTTTCTGTTTCTACAAATTTGATTACACTTTAGGTACCTCTGAAGTAATCATACAGTATTTGCCTTTTAGTGATTGGCTTGTTTCACTTGGCATAATGTCCTTACGGTTTATCTATATTGTAAATAAGATTTAGTTGTGATTACAGAACAAAATGTAGATGTTATTAGTCTATTTTGGGTTTTGACTTACGGTGCTTTGCTTCATGACACTTTCTGTCTCTCACGTATTTTCCGAAGTCATGTCCATTTCTCATACACATTGACCCCTTCCTCTAGTTCTTTTTGAATTGTGAGCTTGGTCCATTTATAACTTTACTGTGATTGTAATAAATTATTAAAATGGAGAGAAGACATGTGTTTAAGTCTTTCATCTTGAACTAAAACTCTCTTCTATTTTTAAAATTAAAAATGTACACAAAACTAGAGACAACTAATTCTTCACAAGGTGAATGGATAAACACATGATATACTCATACAATGGAATAATACCCAGTAATAAAAATAACTGAGCCATGAAGCCATGAAAAGATATGGAGAAACCTTAAATGTGGATCACACATTTCATAGTAGCATCACTGAAAGATGCTACTATGAAAAGGCTGCATATTGCATGATTTCAACTGAATGTCATACTGAAAAGGACCAAAACCGTAGTTACTAGGAAGTCAGGAGAGGAGAAGGGAAGGATGAATATTTGGAAGACAAGGGAATTTTAGGGGTGCTAAACTAGTCAATATAATAAAATAATAGTTGACACACGTCTTTATACATATGTGAAAACCCTTATTAGCCAGGCATGGTGGTGCACTCCTGTAATCCAGCACTTTGGGAAACTGAGGTAGAAGGATCACAAATTCAAGTCCAGCCTGGCCAACTTGGTGACTTAGCAAGACCCTGTCTCAAAATAAGAAAGGGCTAGGAATGTAGTTCAGTCCAAAGGCCTAGGGTTCCTAGTACTACAAAAACAAAACAAGCGAACGAGCCACAGAACTTTACAAGACAAAGAGTAAGCCTTAATGTAATCTATGAACTTTTTATAATAATGTAATTATTGGGTCAGTTGTAACAAATACACTAAAAATATAAAATGTTAACAGTAGAGGAAACTTTTGGTTTTCTCTGAACCTAAAACTTCTCTAAAAAACAAAGTCTTAGCTGAGTAAAGTGACATACACATGTAATCTCAGCTACTCAAGAAGTGTAGGCAGGAGAATTGCAAGTTCCAGCCTAGATAATTTAATAAGACTCTATTTTAAGATATTTTTTTTTAAAAAAAGCACTAGGAGATATGTTTGGTAGTACATGCATGCATGTAATTCCAACACTTAGGACACTGAGATAAGAGGATCATGAATTTAAGGCTCTGTACTACATAGTGAGACCCTAACTCAAACAAAGTGTGTGTGTGTGTGTGTGTGTGTGTGTGTGTGTGTGTGTGAGAATAATTGAAAGGGAAGAGATTAATATTTGAAAGTCCTTATTTTCTTATAGATAGACTGACTACTGCTTGTCATTTGGGAACCTTTGCCTTATTTTTTCTTTCAGAAGGGGTTTTTGTTTTTCAAATTTGCTACAAGTTCATTACAAAGTCTGTTTGGCTACAGGTTTGATCTAGAATTGTTTTCTCTCAAAAAAATCAGAGAGAATATGGAGAAACTAATAAGGAATTTATCACCATTTGGTTTTTTGCAAGATACACTAAATAAAAGAATGTCAGTATTGTTATATTTATTATATATTATAATGTATTATTATATATTATTAGCTCACATTTTCATGGTTCCTTTTTGGATAATATACACCTTTTCATCTCTCCTTTGGTGAGACAGTATTATTCAGTTGTTTTATTCTTTATGCCTATAGAAATACAGCCCCATGATAAAAAGTTGATTAGTAAAATTTAGTATAGTTTTTCTTGAAGGCATATTTTTTCATTAATTGATCATTATCTGCATTACTGCTAATAGTTGCTGAACCTGCTGCCCTCTGGTGTTGGGAGTTAATGGAGAAAATTATGAAGGGCAGGAAGATTCCAAGTGGGATGGCACCAAACCTGCACAAGATCATTTATACTAAATAATTGAATGAGCACTATACTTTACTAAAATGTGTAAGTGGTAGTCAAAACAGCATGAAAACTATAATACTGTAAATTAAAAATATAATCTCAGGATTCAAAAACATTTTAGTTTTCATGAGATCAGAACCTATCTTATTTTTGTTAAACTAATGATTTTATTTTATTCTTCACAATTTTCTCATGTCATTTTCTCTCTGAAATATTTATTTATAATTATAATTAATATTACTTATGCAAGTGAAATTTTTTTTAAAAAATCTGAATGCCCAGTGTATCTCAGCTTCTTGTCACCATGATGTATCTATCAGTCATTGCTCACTAGAAAGTCTAATATACAACCAGATATATGAGTATATAAGAATTTATTGGAGAAAGGCTAGGCTTGGGGAAGTGACAGCCCCCAAGCAGAGGGAAAAAAAAGAATTTATAAGATTGGCTTACGATGGCCACCCACAGGGTCAGTTGTGGAAGTGTTCAAAAGCCTGCCTGTACACTGATACATGCAAGTCCATATCAGGAGACCAAAGTGTCCGTGATGGAAGGCTGAAGGGTTGGAGCTGGAAGCTGAAGAGTATTCGGAAAGCAAGGAGATGATGCCCAACGTAAAAGTGAAGACTGGTGCTCCTCCAAAGAAAACAAAAGTAGTTCTTCCTTCTTAATTTCCCCTTTATAAACATTCTGGATAATCCTTCCAAGGGTGGATCTTCCATACTAAGAACTGCACTGAGTCAATTTAATTTGGCATTACTTAGTCAAATTGACACAATCAACTATCACACATGACAAAATACCTGAGATAAGCAGCTTGTTAAGAGAAAAGATTTATTTTGGCTCACAGTCTTGGAGGTTACAGTCCAAAATATGTTGGCTCTGTTGCTTTGGGTTCGTGGCAAGACAGCACAAGGCAGCATTGCATAGTGTAGCAAAATTACTCATCTCATGGCCAGCAAGAAAAAGAGCAAGAAGAGCAAGTAGTCCACTTCAAGGGCATGCCTCTAATAACCCCAAGGTCTCCTTCTAGTCTCCACCTGTTAAAGTTTCCTTAAACTCTCAATATTTTCACCCGGGGGATGAATTCTTTAACACATGAACACTTGGGGAACATTCTTTAAAAAGGAGTCTTTAAAAAGGAGTTGTTGTGCTCCCGGGTTTAGCTTAGTTGGCTAAGGCCCCACTCTGTAAACGTGAGGTTGTGAGTTCCATCCCAGAGGCGGCAAAAAAAAAAGACTACAAAATAAAAAGGAGTTGTTTAGCTTCCATGTTTATCTAAGTAAAAAAGTGATTTTTTAAAAACAAAATTTTAGTATTCCTAGATATGTGTTGGTTTCTGTGAAGAAAGCAAAGAAGGAAAGGGACTAGGATTGGTATTGGACAGTGTGCTTTCCAGATATATGGGCAGAACATCTTCCAATAGCCCAAATCTGATGTTAGAAGAGGATATAAAAGACAGCAGCCATTGACTGCTCTCTTACACTTGTCGTGTTCTATATGCAAGGCATATTTTCTCCTTTTCGTCAGAGCAGTTCTTAGCACTTCTTTTTACAGCACCATTTCTTTCCTTCTTTTCAGAACACTTTTCTTGCCTGTAATACTAATCTAAACTATTACAGAATGGTTTTTTTTTTTTAACTGGGTAAATTCATTGGACTCATACTCCAGATTGCTTTTTTATTTTGTTTGTTTATTTATTTATTTATTTATTTAGTTTGAGACAGGGTCTTTGAATTCACTGTGTAACCCAGATTTGAATTTGGGATACTCTTGCATCAGCCTTGCAAGTGCTAAGATTATGGGTGTGCCCACCACACCCACAGATCAGACTGTTTCTTTAAAGGCTGCTCAAATCTCTTTGTTTTTGCTTTATCTTTTTTTTAACCTAGAATCTTTCCCACAAATATGTAGTACTGAGATCAGCTATAGATTTAGACAGGGTTTACACAGAATGCGTGTCCATCTCTAACTTTGTTCCTTTCAGATACATTTTCCAATAGCTGTGGTTGCCCCTCAAAAGCCATAAAAATGGAAAGTTCACCCTAAATTGGTCTCATCTCCCAAGTGTTAACCCCCTTCTAGAACCAAGCCTGATTTTTCACCTTTTTTAACTGGCAGGCCTGTGTTTGTTTGCTTTTGTATTTTGTATAGAGTTTATAGTTATCAACTGTAGGAAGGCCAGATATGGTTGGAGTTTTTTGGGCTTATAGGAAGCAACTGGTACATGACTGTTTTATGCAATTATTTTTTTTCTGTTTGCCAATATTTAGAAATACAATTAAATTTGTATATTGATTGGTATTCAGCAGTCCTACTCTAACATCAATTCTAAATTTTTTAATGCTATTTTGGATTTTATTTTAGTATATGCCAAATCATTTCACCTGAAAATATGAATTTTGTTTCTTTTTTTTTCACTTCATATACTTATGGGGTTTTCTTTTTCTTGCTTTAGTTTGGCTATGACTATAGCTTTTTTTTCTTCGTTTCCTTTCTGTTTTTAATATAGCTATCCATTATCAATCAGGAAGCTCCTTTCTACTCTTCATATTCTAATATATATACATATATACGCACACACACGTGTTACACATTACATATAGGTATACTACATACATATTACTACTAAACATACAGTCTATGTATTCATTGGGTTTTTTTAACTAACTGATCTGATACTAAGCCATTATAAGAAAATATACATATATTTTTTCCTTGATTCCTAGCACAGAGCTCCTAAAACTATAGAATTTCCTGAGTTATAGTGAAGTCTTTTGTTATTAAACTAATGATCCCCTTCCAGTCATATCTGAATAAGGTCACTGAGTTGGAGGTACTATAGCCTTATGACTGAGTGATTACAGGATTAGATGTTTAATTCTACTCAATAGCTTCTGGCCAGAGGAAGACAGGGTTCTGGAAATTGAGTGCAGTAACAATTCTTCAACTTCCCAGTTGTGAAACACATCAAAATAGAAGAGAATAGTATGCCAGAGAGTGTGGAAGCTCCATGCCACACTCCCCTGTGTGCTTCCCCTGTGTGCTTTTCCCCTGTGTGCTTTGCCCTCCCCATCCCTACTATTTGACTGTTCTTTTCTAGTAAACTCATAAGTATAAGCATTCTCTTGAGTTCCATGAGCCATTCTAGCAAATTTTTTAATATGAAGAAGTCATGAGAACTGTACCTTGTGGATTTATAGCCAATTGATCAGACATATGTGTTGCCAGGAACTTCAGATTAGTACGAATAGTACTGTGAAACTTCAGCCGTTTAACTTGTAAGATCTGGTGCTAACCATAGAGAGATAGGGTCAGAATTGTTGTATACTCAGTTTGTGGCCAGAGAAGTGGAGAATTGATTGGTGTTGGGGAAGACACCACATAATTGGTATAGGGAAAGAAGCCTCACAGGTACATCTTAGAGTACCTGGCACATATTAAATACTCAACATATTTATTAAATAAGTGAATGATTTTATTTTAACCTTAAGCTGGTTCAGTCTTATTTTAATATTATTACATAAGTTATGTTGTGAATTGGAGCAAATAGATATATAACTTCATCATAGATAAAAACCCATATCTAATTAATTTAGAATACTTAATATTTCTAAATGTTGCTTTTGTATTTAAATTAATTAAAATGAGTGATGTAGAGAAAGCTGACTCTGAGAGGTAGGAAGCACTTGAGGTCATATGCAAGATTAGGACTGCTCCAAAGGCTGCCTCAGAAGCTACTGGAGCCACCCTTCCTGCTGCTGTTTCTGCTGCCCAAATCGGAACCACTGGAATGTAGCTGCCAGCAGTGCCTCAAAGAAAAAGGTATACAGGCAGTAATTCAGATGGAATAGAAGATCTCAATTTTTCTACTCATCTTGAACACACAGTTCTGAGAGCGATAGCACATCCCACCCATCTGTCTGTGTAACCTGCTCCTTAATGCACCACAGCCAGAATTTCCAAGACTCCAGCCTTGTAAGAAATTTGCAGTCCTTTGGCACTGAGGAGCCTTCATTTTCTACCAGAAAAATGACTCATAGACAATAGCAGCCCAATGCATGACTCTGAAAAAGTACCCACTTTGGCAAATGTATTCGTCTGGCTCAGAAGCTGAGCAAGTGGACTGTTTCTCAGAAAAACAAAAAATATGGTTAGTCATGATTAATCACCACCTCTGACTCCAACTGGAGTGTGTCGTCTTCTGAGACTGACATAGACTTCTCCAGCCCCAGTGTGTCTCATGAAAGCATCACCAAGGGCATATCCTTGAAGGAGTCAGGCAGCAACCTCTCTCATCACCCCAAGTGCTGGCAGCTTCCATGAAAGCTATAGTTTCAATATGAAGTGCACTATGCTGGGCTGTAGTTTTCTCTAGGACACCTTACTGGGAAACACAAGAAACATTAGTCCATTTTAGGGTGCCTGCTGTATCACAACCTCTCTGCTAACTAATGCAGGATGAGAGCACAGAACCAGGATAAACAGAAGAAAAGATGCTGTCCCACAGGCAAGATGACAATAACAGACATGCATCCAGGCATCAGGAACCAATAGAGAGGCAGCTGTGATTAAAGGAAAGGTGGCTCTGGACTGAGCAAAGAACAGAAATATATGGAACACAGGCAGACCTATGGGAATACTTGGGAACCTCTCTTTGAAAATCTGACCAGCAAAGATGACTTGGATCTCTTCTGCAGAGCACAAGCCCTGGCTTTGAAGGAAGGAGAAGTTAAGGCTGCAAGGCCAACTCACAGAGGGGAGCAACATGATGCAAATAAGCACCTTTGGCCACTATGAGTGTGATCCTTGGTACCATTCTCCCTATCCTGAGGAGTATGCATGTTTGGGAAGTCTCTACATATGTGACTTCTGTTTAAAATATATGAAAAGCCAAACAATATTATGCTGCACATGGCCAGATATGTGTGGAAGTACCCAATTAGAGATAAGATATATAACAGAGGCTCAAGCTTGGTATGTGAAGTAGATGGAAAGGAAAATAGCATCTGTTACTCAAACCTGTGCCTGTTGGCCAAAGTTTTTCTGAGTCAGAATACATTATATTATAATGTAGAACCCTTCCTATTTTTTTTTATTTAGAGAAAAAAAATGAAACAGCAAGAAGATAGAAATAATACAAAATTTTAAAAAAAATAACCAGTAAAAGATCACTAATTGACAATTACAAATTTTTCTCCTAGAAGTAGTTGTTCAAGTTACAAAAGTAAAGCATACAAAATAGACATTTAAACAGTGACACTGCAATCAGCTCTGTTCATCTGTCCAACAAAAACTTAGTATTATGGTCATCAATCCTACACACTCAAACATACATGCAGTTATATCCTTTAGAATACTTTCCTCTTTTTTTTTACAATAACTATAATCAATTCTTGTAAACTGTTTAGAAGTTCTACACATGTATAAGTCTCTACATGCATACCTAGCCTTTCTGTATTAGAGGGAAAAACAAACCAAAACAAGTCAACAACACAAAATGAGAAGGACATATAAAACCACAATACTAGGTGATCTACAGTTGTCACCATAATGTCTCCTGTTATTTTCAATAAAATTGTCTATATTGTCAGGCATAGTATAGTTAAACTTAGTGATACATAGCAATGCTAATAAAAACTGAACATTGGAGACATTATAGGATTTCAAAGGCAGTTAATAATCAAACCAGAATGGGTATCCTGTTGAATCCTGCCATCCCCAGAGTAGTTGCCCCTACTCCCAGACTTGATACCCTTAAGCATACCAGATTCGAATAAAATCAATCAAGACAAAAGAGCAATATAGCCAGTTTTCTCTGCCTCATCTCTGCTTTGCTATTTTTCTGTCATTGTTTACTTTTCTCCTTCATTCCACTCTCTCTCCCTTTCCTTGAGGCCTTTCTGCCATTGTTCCTGGAATCCTGGTGATTTTCTTCTCTCTCTCTCTCTAGAATGTCCTTCAGTATTCTTTGCAGGGATGAATTGGTGGTCATGAACTCCCCCAGTTCCTCTTTGTTGTGGAAATATCTTGTCTCTCCATTATTTTGAGAGACAGTTTTGCAGGGTACATCAATCTGGATTGGAGGTTATTTTCTTTCAGGGTTTGGAATATTTTGCTCCAAGTTCTTTTTGATTTGATAGTTTGCATTGAGAAGTCTGCTGTGATTTTGATGAGTTTTCCTTTATAGGTAATCTGTTTCTTTTCTCTGACTGCTTTTAAGATTCTGTTCTTGTGATGGATGTCTGGAACCCTGACTATTATATGTCTGGGTGTAGATCTGTTTTGGTTGTAGCTGGCTGGAGTTCTGTATGCCTCATGTATCTGAACATCACATCCTATGCTTGGGAAGTTTTCCTTAATTATTTCTGTGAATAGCCTTTTTATTTCATTTGTATTTGTATTCACATTTTTTATTCTTAAGTTATAAATCCTCTTATCATCTTCTAGCCTTTGTATCATTACTTCCTGGTTCCTTGTTATTTTTAAGAGATCCTTCCTTTCGCGATTATATATTGCAAACTTATCTTTAAGTTTTAAAAGTCTGTCTTTAGTTTCTTTTAAGAAGTTTTTCCAGCTTTCAATGGAGTTTTTAATTTCCTGATATTCTCTTTGGATCTGTTTCATGCATTCTAGATTTTGTTTATATTCTTCATTAAAGGTTTCTTTCCTTTCTCTGGGTTCCTCCATTCTTCCATTTGTGTCTTCTTGAGAAGTTTCTTTTATTTATCTTTTTATATCTTGCTTCACCTGAGTTGGAATTTCAGATTTAAATTCATCGATGAGGTCATAGAAGTATTTCTTTATTTCCAATGAGGCCATGTCTGATATTACATGTTTGCTGCCCTCAATCTCCTCTGTATTTACCTCTCCTGGGCTTATTTTCCCTGGGTTGGTGGTTGAAAGTTTTTTGTTGTTTCTGTCTTGTCATGTTTCTAGTTTCTTTTAGACAGGTGAATGGTGGAAGTGTCCCGACCTTTACATATTTCTTTAAGTCACTCTGTAGCTTACCGGCTAGGGCAGTGCTGCCCTCTCCTGTTTGTTGTTGATCTGTGAGGTGCATGCAGGGGCGGCAGTGTGGGCCAGCCCCTCCCCTCTCAACCAGTGAGTGACTTCAGCACGTTATGTGCCCTGTGGATGTCATAGGTTAGAGACAGCCTTGTCCCTGGCTATTGGGTCCTGACCACAGGCATGGCCCAGCCGAAGCAGATCCCACCAATCCACTTTGGGCCAGGAGCCACCAACTGAAACTGCCTCAGCTGTTGATTCAAGCCTGTCCTGCCCAAATCCAATATGCCGTCTAGCCGGTCATCTTGCTCTGGGGAATCAGGTTCCCAGCACTCACCAAAGTCCATGCAGCTCTGTAGCCCTCTCCACTCCCGGTTGCAGCACCTCCTCCCGCCAAGGGTCTCAGAGCTCAGCAAACCGCCCCCTCCCACTCTCGGTAGGGCCACGACCTCAGCTCGATCATGAGTTGCCAGACTCTAAGACACGCCCAGCACAGCTACCGGAGCTTGCCCAGCTCCAGCCCTCCATCCATGCTTCTTCTTTTCTTTCTTTTTTTTTTTTTTAACTTTTTTTTCCTTTTTCCTCAGTTTCTTCCTGGGTTGTAAGAATTCCTCTCCTTTGGTCTTCTCCATGGTGTCAGATTCTAGCCTTTGAGTTGTTTTTCTCAGAGAGGCTCTCTATCGTGCTACATTTCATTCGGCCATCTTGGATCTCACCCTTCCTGTTTTACATTGTGACAGTAGACAACACTGGCTGTCACCTGATGGGATATTTTTCCAAGGAATATAATTCATTCCTCATCTACAATATATCCTGTATCTGTACCATGCCTCAGTGCATGAGGCATGGCTATAGCAAGGTGCTCATCGATTTCATTTATCTACTTAGAATAGTGGAAGAAAAAGTTAGCTCCCTAGAACCTTTGCTCTCAGATTTGCGGCTCATAAACTATTGTAGTTACTGGAAAGAAGTGCTATTCCATTTCCTGCATAATTTCTGAGTCAAAGAGATTTCTATCAAAGAAATTAGCCAGGATACAGCTGTGAACTCCATGAACATTGTCAGCACTCTGCAAGCCTTTCAGATGCTCAAGTACTGGAAAGAAAAAACACCTGGTTTTAAAGAGCTAGGACCTGATTGATGAGTGAGTAGTAAAAAAGGCAAAAGGGTCCAACTCCAGTAAAACCATGGATCCGAGCTGCTTAAAATAGACACCTTCCAAGGGAACTTAAAATGATCCATCATACTGAGCCAGTGAGCCCCACCAGTAAGAATGCTTCCCCTAGGCATCTGGTTGTCATTTCTGTTGCTCTCATCTTTGGCAAGTGCAGTACCCTTTAGGAAGGCCACACCTTTCCTGGCTCTACCCTCGCATATACTGCAGAACTATTGTTTCAGCCTCTGTGAGGTTGCCTGAATGAGACCTGCATCAGCCCAGATTGTGGCTCCCTTTTAGCACTGACCATTCCTATTCTTGTCCTGTGCCTGTCAAATCACTGATTCCACTTTGTGTCCTTTGCTTTAGTGCTTCTTGCCACCTGGTCACCAGACCTCCAAATACGGTTGCCATGGCCAGTTTGCAGTTACTCCTTACAGGAGTGTCTGGAGGGACAGGAAAGGGGTGGCACTTGGGATTGAGTGCATGCTGAGAGGGAAACCTCTCACCTCGAATTTCACCTCACTTTACCTTTTATTCCTCCATTTTTATCTGCATGGGGCTGACCAGAGCCAAGGATTTGTGAAGAATTTCCCAGGGCTTAGTCTCAGTAACAGCATATCGAACATCTGAATCAGATAATGGTGAGAGGAAAAAAAGGTGATAAGTCCATAATGGTCTGTGCTCACCTGTGGACACTGGCAGCATCTTGGTGGAAGAGAATGGGTACTTTAGTGCCCAGCAGTGAACATGCTCTCTTTATTCCTTGACCCTTTTTACTTTTGTAGTTCCAAAATAATTTCTGGTTCTATCATGCTACATGTTAACTACATGTTAGCTCAACTCTCTGCTTGCATGTAAGTGATGCTGATTTTATCTAAAGCTTCTGGGGGAAATCAAGAGTGGTTGGAAATGATTTGCATTGTAGCCAGTGACTCAGAGAGACAGAGTGGTCACCCTGCCAAGATTTGCTTCTCCCCATCCAAAGGTCTTCTGCCCCTGCAAGAGCTCCTCATTTTTCCCCTTTTGTGATGTGCCGCCTCCCTTGCTCTCCCTATCTGAGTGTGGAAAGAGATATTCCTTCTAATGTTTCCCACGTCTGTTACAACCTGCTATCTTGGGGCAGCTTTTGATGTCTGACATGTCACCCTTCTCAAATTGGTCCCCTGTGACTTCACTGACTTTAGGTGGCCCCCTCACCACAATCTTGACTCTGGTCATTTATGCTTTTCTCTTATCATTTCTCTACACTACTTAAACTCACCGTGGGTTGAGGGGAGCTGATTGTAAGCATATTCTGTGGCAACTGTCCTCCAGTGTCACTGTTAAAATTTATCCAAAAGCAACTTCACGGGGAATTTTCTTAAGGGGTGAAGGTACTTTACATCTACTCAATAAAGCATGTTCTCTGCTCAAAACGAATTTTATATATATCTATATATATTTATATATAGATATAGATATAGATATATATCCTAGTTCTTAGTAAAAATATTTGAACCATGCAGTGGTCCATGTACTAGTGATGGACCTTGGAAATACTCTACCTTTATGGAGTCAAGGCTTATTGTGCTTCTACACAATTAAGTTGTGTCTCTGTTCAGGCCAAGTTAGTAGTTCTTGTTTGAGTGTCATTACCTTATGACACATGTTTATCTTGGTCTCCTAGATATAGTCTGTACCTGCCAGTATCTTTTTAAATTATTAAAAAGAAAAAAATCATTTTAGTGTTAGGCGTGGCATATTATCCAGTACTTAACACTCTTCGGATGATGCCAGATGTAGACCTGTCCAGAATATATTTGTCTAGATACATATTTTCTGTAGTGCCTCCTAGAATTTATTCCCTTGGGCCTTTCATAAAAGGCTCAAATAAACCATGATTTTAGCCTGACCCCTGTAGGGTAGCTGTGGGGGAGGGAGGTGAGGAAAGGCAGGGAGCAGTATTTGGCACCAGTGAATGGCCAGGTACTAGACAGAGCTTTCCTAGAGTAAGTACATTCACTTGCATGGTCACTAAGTATGTTTACAAGCATGTAAAATCACACATGTGTGTCTTTTCCTTTAACCAGTTATTTTATATATAAATTAATGTGAAAGATTAAACTATAATTTGGTATCTTTATAAATCTTTTTTCCTTTTTTTTCCAAATTAGTATTTGTAAATCAGTGCATCTGCTTTTTCCTTACCTGCTGATACAGTGCACTTACATTTTTGTTTTTTCTATTTACTATATTTCCATTCATATAGCATTTTGTATTCTATATAATTTTAATTACTGTAACTTAAAAAGTAGTACATACATATACACAAAAGCTACTTTGCTATGTACTCTCATTTCCTTATAGCTATCTAGTGTCTCTATCCAAAGACATTTTTCACACTTAATTTAATATGTTACTTAATATAAATAATAGAATACTGGCCAGGGATATAGCTCAGCAGCACAATGGCCTGCCTAGTAAGCACAAGGTTGTGAGTTTGATCCCCAGTTCCAAATAAATAAAGGAAGGAAGGAAAACAAATTATACCTTTAAAAAAATAATAGGATACTATCCTGTTAATGTTATGCTTTCATAGTATTTTACTAAATTGATATATCTGCCTTTCTCTCTCTCTCCCTCCCTCTCTCTCTCTCCACCTTCTCTCTCTCCCTCCCTTCTCTTTCCTTTTTTTGCTCTCATTATTACAATCAGGGTAACATTTCCAGTGCACAATCTTCAGGCACAATATAAATATCCCTATGGAATCAATTCTTGAAAATAGAATTCTTGAGCCAAGTATGCTGTGGTTTTTTAATAGAGATTGCCTAGTTGCCTTCAAAGAAGGTATACCACTTTATTCTGCAAACAATATTTAAAAGTACTGGCTTTCCCAAATTCTTCAGTCTGCAATGCAATATCAAATGTATTTCTTTGCCCGTGTGAAAAACTATTCTATTTTAGTCTTAAAATAAATAAGGCTGAGTATATTTTAATATGCTTAAAAGATATCTGTGGTTTCTTTGAACTGCTTTCATCTTTTGCCAACTTTTGTACTGAGTCATTGATCATTCCTTTTGATTGTTAAAGAAATAAAACTTTGTTTAATTTATCATATACTACTCTTTTTGTATTTTGAATCTTGAATTTTTTCACAAAGGACATAATTATGAATTTATTGATAGCATAATATTTCATTTGGGAAATATACTTACTTCCTTTTGTTGGACATTTTAAAGCCTTTCTGATAATGCTGAAAACATTGTTTTGCATACATTTATTTTGGATTATTTCTATGTAACATGTAAAGATGGCATATGATCAAAATATAGTATTCAAATTTTTAAAATTACAATAAAAGATACATGGCCATTAACCTCCCCGCCTAGAAATACTACTCCTTGCTTCAAACACAATTATCCCATTGTTCTTTCCACTCTCTGAAGCAGTTCAGGAAGCTCTTTTTTATAAGTCTGTTTATGAGTTGTGACCATAAATATAGTGAATGGTGTTAAGTGCCATCCAACAGAAAGGCAGACTCATAAAAACTTTACTGTGTTGCTCGCTTCAGCAGCACATATACTAAAAACCTTGTGTTATGTCCTCATCCACCTTATTCACCAGATCTGGCAGTATGAGACTTTTGGCCCTTAACGGTGAATGTTTTGAATTGATTCAGGACATTGAGGCAGCCACAACAGTATAGCTAAAGACACTTACTAAAGAGGACATCAAGAAACGCTTTAGAAACTGGAAAGAATATAAGATAAGTGTGTTTAAAGAAAGAAATCTTATTTTAAGCAGGATTAATGGCAAGAGGTCTTTTATTGTAATAGACATTCGCTGTGTTTCATGATCATATCATGATAAATTTAATTCATGATAAATGTAGTCAGGTCATATTTGTAGCAGGGCATCAAAAGAATATGAAAACTGAACCTAACTATTAAAAAAGAAAAAGTTTCCTTTCTTGGTAGTTTTCATACTCATGGCCAAGGCTCTCTTCACTGGTAATATTTTTTAAATTACAAAATATGTATTAGACATTAGACTATGAATCTTTGTCTGATACAAATTAATGGAGATGCAGATTATCTGTGGTACACTGAGAACTGTCTGACTTGGAGTTAGGATTCCAAAGTTGATAAATGAAAAACACATAAGAAATTACCTTTGAAAATTCTTAATTGCCACAAACGTCTAAGTACATGCTTTTAATTATCTATCCTTACATAGCAATATGAGAATATGTGTATAGTACTATGCATATATACAAAATATAATTTTAATACTGACTTGAGAAGGTAAGACTAAATATATATATATACTTTTTTTGGTACTGGGAATTGCATTCAGGACCTTGTGCTTGCCCAGCATGTGCTGTGTCACTGAGCTATATCCCCAGCCCTAAATATATATAGTTAATGTATAAATAATAAAAGTACTATATCATACAATGTTGTATAATAGACTTCTGCTTCTAATAATGATAGCTGAGGTAACTTGATAATCATCAACAATGGGGGGAGACAATAAAGTTTTTGAAGATGCTAAATATTTAACAAGTTAGTCATTTCTAGGGCAAGAACTGGATGAAAGAAATACCAGGCCCATAATCTAAAAGACAGAAATTCAGAAAGTTAAGTTTAGCATTTATGGCCATATTTGCCCTTGGTACGTTTTTCTGATTCAGGATAGGCAGGCACCTAAATAGTTTAATAGTCTTGTTGCTAGCTTTGCTGATACACAGGGACAATAATTAGAATCTAGTCAAATATGACAGCCTATATGTGTAACCCCAGAACTCAGTGGGCTGAGTTAGGAGAGTTACCACCGCACATGTTTGAGGCCAGTAAATTCAAGGCCAGCCTGGGCCACATAAGTAAGACCCTGTCTCACCCCTCTACCCGAATAATTTGAATCTATATCTTATGGTAGGTTAAGACCCTGAAAATATTACTACTCGAGATTACCTTATAGTTACTGGTGAATGAATTCAGATTCCTCACAGACTACTTCTCACCTCTGAATCATTTAGACAGTCTGAAAATTGGATTAAGGTGAACCTGGGTTACTAGTGCTTTCAGGTGACTAAGAAAAAGAAATCTTCCCTAAGGTACCCTCATCACAGGTTTTAAACTTATTCTTATTAATGTTGCAAATGTAATATCCAGTACATTGTCAGATAACCAGGCTAAGGAAACAGATCAATATGAACAATAACCTGCAGAAACAACAGATAATACAAAACAACCTGCAGTTTATACTAAAGTTATAATATGTAGGTTTTTAACTGATAATCAAATTCAAGCTTTTAAAAATTGGTAGAGAAAAAAATATAGTATGTTTTTAAATATAAAGTCTGAATTGGCAAAAGAACCAAAATTAAGAACTCAGACAAATATAGCAATGTTTTAGAGAGAAGTAGACTATCATAGAAGATGGGCCAATGATAAATATTCAGAACAAAGTACAAATGATAGTAGTTGGAGAAAAAGTAAACAAAAGGTCAGACATAAGATGATACCATGAAAAGTTCTAACATACTTTTTTTGTGTGCTGGAGATGGAACCCAGGCATGTTACCAGGTGGTTTGGGACCATCAGTGTTCTCTAGGTTATTGCCTGTTCAATGAATTAGAATGATGGATGAACTTGAAAGATTAATATTTAAGGAAAAAGGGGCAAAAAAGCACAAAAGAAGTGCTCAAGGAGAAGAGGGTGCTTGGAAGGAAACAGAGAAGCTATATCCTACAAGCAAAACAGCCCAGGAACAACAGTGCTACAAACTAAATGCTGCCGTCTTTTTAGTGTCTTTGGTAGTTGATCCAGGTGGTCCCACTTGAGCCTGTGCTAGAAGATTGGTATCAGGTGCTTAGCTTCACTTCCTCTCTTGTCAGAAGGTTGATATCACATACTAAGTTCAGCATGTTCTTGTGTCAGAGGATTGGCACTTGGCGTGGGGCTTGATCTCATGACAGGCTCTAGAGCTGCTGCTCTCTGCCCCTGGTTAACAAGTCTTTTTAATTGGCAGGTCAAACCCAATTGCTCCAGTCACACACTGCCATGCCCTAGTCTCCTGACTCAGACAGAGCCTTTGCACTAGCATCTCCCTACCTTTTACAATTTTGAAACAAGGTCTCACGACGCTACTAAATTGCCAGATTTGGATTCAAACTTTCATTCCTTCTGTTTCAGCCTCCCAGCGTGCTGGTATTACACAACACCTGGATAACATACATTTAATTGAAGTTCCCCAAGGAAAGGAAAGAGTGAATGGGCCAAAAGGTGTATTTGAAGAGATGAGTATGAAATTTCCTAAACTGATAATGACATCAACCCAAAGATTAAGGATTGAATTTGGGATTAGCCATATAAGGTAATACACATCTGTAATACTAGCTACAAGGGAGGCTAAGGTGTGAGGATTGCCAATTCAGTGCCAGCCTGGGCAACATGGTGAAACCTTATTATGGGTGGGGATAAGGGACAGGACATGAGGGACACACTTGTAATCCCAAACAGGAAGATTGAGAGTTCATGACTATGCTGGGTTACATAGCAAGACTCTGTCTCAAGAAAGAAAAGTTTGTGATACTTTGTATTCTCTAACTTGTCTTCCTGATTGTATGTATCATCTTTCTGAATAAGGAAATAAAGATGTAAAAAGATTAATGGTCATGAGCAAAAATAATCACTTTTTTTTAATTTCACATTTTGTCTTAGTTACTTTTTTCCAGTTGTTGGGACAATATACGTGACACCCAAAATGAAGGAAGGAAAGGTTTATTTAGCTCACTGTTTGTGGAGGTTTCAGTCCATAATCAGCTGGCTCCAAGGCAGGGTGGCATGGCACAGGGACAACACTTCAAGGCAGCAGCCAGAGAAAAAGATAAATATTGTACACAGGCCACCTCCCATCCCCCAGAATGGGTATAGCACTCACAAAATCTCTGTGCCTTCCTCTTACAAAGGATGAAGATGTTTAGAAAAACCCTGGCTCCCTGCTGAGTCTCTTTAAACTTTTAAACTTCTCAAGTTGATACAATGTATCAACTATAACACATTTCTATGTACATAAATTTGTAATTACGTAATGGTTCATATACTCTTTCCTCTAAATATATCATGTTTCCTATATCATTAAAATTCCTGTGGTATTTTAATATACCATTTTAATGTATTAGTATGTCATACTTTTTATTTAACCAGTTTTCTGTTGATTTTTAGTGAATATTTTGCAACTAGATCTTACTATGCATCCATAATTATATCCTTGGAATAATTTCTAGAAACAGAATTACTTGGTCAAAGACTTTGATATTTAAGCTATAGGTTGAGTATCCCTCATTCAAAATGTTTGGGACCAGAAATGTTTTAGATTATGGAGGGCTTTTTTCAGATTTTTTGTAAGATGTCTGCAAAATAAAGTCTTAGATAAATGTTTTATATAAGGATGGCAAGAAGAATGGTTGATGATAGGCACAAAAAGGAAAACTTGTAGGAATGGAATTCTGTGTATAGAAAAAGCATTATATTGGGACAAGATTGTCAGAAGACCCTGTCTTATATGTCTCATTTCACACTAGGGACAAACATTACCTACTGTATTATTTAGGACACATTCTAAGCTGCTGAAGCAAAGCGTTAAAAAAATACTGCATAGCTATTTACAGGAGATAGAAGATAATTTCTCTCATAACATTCAAAGAACAATGGGCTAGTGGGATAGTTGTGCTATTCTCAGTGTGCAACTTCCACTGTTGATGCAAACCAGTTGCCCCAGTGTTATATTGCTCTGCCTATAGGAGGAAGAACACGTTTAGAAGTAGTATGGATTTAATCCTTTTCAGGGTAAGACCTGAAAGTGGAATATATTTTAATTTCATGCTGTTAGAGCTGAATCATGTGGTTACACCTAGATATAAGGTAAACTGAGATATAGCCCTTAAGCTACACCTTTGTATGTGTAGCCAACTAAAACTGACTGAAAGAGGGAAGGAAATATTGAGAAACAACTAGCACTTTCTGTTGTCAATCTGGTGTCCTCAGGTTAGTGAGTGTCTTGATTACTTTTCTCTCATTGCTGAGACAAAATTACTTGACACCCAGAATGAAGGAAGAAAAGGTTTATTTAGCTTACAGTTTTTGGAGGTTTCAGTTCATACTCAGTTGGCTCCAAGGTAGAGTGGTGTGGCTAAGGGGCAGCCTTTTATGGTGGCCACAAGTGACAGGAGCAAAAAGGGCAAAAAGAAAGAGCAAGCCACTTTCCCTCACTTTTATTGCATGTTGGCTCCCCACCCCTGGGTGGGTGCAGCACTCACACTGCCAATCCCAGAACTAGATAACAAACAAATCACAAATGCTAGACTCAGCCACCTCCATCACACTTTGGGAAGACATCCAAAAATAAACCATAAATGTGAGTTATTGTCAACATGTTAAAATACTTTATGAAACTTATAATGTATCTGTTTATAATTGAATTAAAACACTAAGGGGTTTTGTCTTAATTAGATTAAGTGTGTGTACCTGGTAGCAGTCACCCTCCCTTTGGTAATTGACACTTGTCTTTAATTAAAACAAATTTTTGAAAACAAATTGATATATTTTATTGGATAAGTAATTTTTCAGAGCATGAGGTTCAGTGAAAAAAAAATTTTTTAAATGAAGAGGTTGAGCTCTTGACTTCATTTTTATTCTTGAGTCTTGGCTCTAACAGTCAAAATATTCATGGTGTTTTGTTTTGGTTTTAGTGCAAGAGATAGAATGGAAGGGATCACTCTTGCTTTTCAAACTCTCTACCGTTGAACTATGATAGCCTTGGCCCCAAAACATTAGAATTTGAAAGGCTATTTTCTTTTATTTTTAAAATTCATATTAAAAAACTGAAAATAGGAGAGAATCTTTAAATTTCAAACTTCTAGATTTTACTGATAAGCCTCAGAGAGAAAAGGCCTGCTCAAGGACTTGTAGCTTGTTTGGTAAAGAGATGTGGTAAGAACTGAAGTTGTTTAAGCCTTCATTACACAGAGCCTAACAGAATACTGCCTAAACACTAAAAATACAAATGTGGAGAATGAAGCAACTTTTTCAGTCAACCACCTTGTACAAAGTTTTAAGGGTTATGTCAGTATTTCTGTATGCTAACTGAATTAAGCATGGCAGGGTGTGTAACATGGCTTATAAAATGAAACTATTTCTTGTTCACCTTACATGCTGGTACATGAGATAAGAAGTAACATTTTGTTTCATGGTGTCCTCTATTCTATTTTGTTGCTACAAACTCCTATAGGTCCTTAGAGTCTTCTCTGTTTAGTAGGTAAATAGGAAAAGAGAATGGGGGGGTTGTAGGTTTTTTTAGGCTAGACCTGCAAATAGTAGACTTTTTGTTCTTATCCATTAACCAGAATTCTGTCACAGTCTTATCTAGCTTGAAAAGAGCTGGAAAACATATGTATCGAGGAAAAAGAGTAGAACATTTTTCTATTTGCTACAAGTGAGAATACAAAAATAAAATTATCTGCTCAAGGTCATGAAGCTAAATGCTACTTACTGGTGGACCCTTTAAACTTAACATACTGTACTTAGTACTTCACATAATCACTGAATAATAAAACCTGTAAAACCTAAAAAGATCATCTCAAAAGTTATCACACCTGCTTGGAATTTAAAGTCCAGGGGATGATCAAATGACTTTTCCTGGATTATCTAGCTAACCAAACGTAGACTCCAGATCAGGGCCAAGCCTTCTGGACTTCAGTGATCTTTCTAGTATCCTATAATGATCCACTGAGCTGCCGACTAGTATTTGGATCGTTAATTTGTCAAGAAAAGTATATTATATGTTGGAATATCTAAGAAAAACAATGAACACGAGTTATTTTGTGTTAATATGTCCTTATATGTGTTTTGATTATTTTAATGGTACTGGGGATTGAACTCGGCCTTGGGCATGCTATGCAAGCATTTTAACACTGAACTATTTCTCAGGCATATATATTTTTTTTAAGATATATATATATAGATATATAGATATATATCTATATATATATATTTATATATATATATTTAAGTTTTTTGAGACAGGATCTTACTATGTAGTCTAGGCTGGCCTTGAACTCCTGTCAGTCCTCCTGCTTTAGCCTCTCAAATGCTGGGATTACAGGCATGCATTACCACTCCCAGCCCAAGAAATATTTATATCTAAAAATATTTTTGTTAAAGCTCAAGAGAGAGTTGACTATGTCAATGAACAATAAAATTTTGCCCGCCCTGCTGCTAGGGATCAAACCAAGGGTCTTAAACATGCTAGGAAAGCACACTACTATTGAGCTACACCTGTAGTCCAATGTATGTGGTTTTTTAGAAATAATTTTAGTGGTGGTGGTGGTGTGTTGTTGTTGTTGTTGTTGTTTTTAAAAAAGATTGTCTAGCTTCTGTGGCACACACCTGCAATTCCAGTTACTCAGGAAGTTGAGGCAGAAAGATCATCAGTTGAGGCCAGCCTGGGCAATTTAGTGGGACCTTGTCTCAAAATTTTAAGAGGAACTGGGATGCAGCTCAGGGGCAAAACACTTGCCTGGTATGTGCACAGCTCTGATCCATCTCCCAATGTCATTAAAACAACAAAAGACTACATCTAGGTAGGTTTAACCTTTAAAATAAAATAATGAACATTTAAGCTTTTATCTTTCACACTAATCTTGGCATTTCCAATATTATATTTAAATGATAACAGTATGCTATATTTGAAAGGTTATTTTCTACTTTTCAGGTAATGAGCATTTTCACTTCCTGGGATGACTTGATTTTAGTTCAGTGAGTGATTATTCAAGTAAATCTCATATGACAAATATAGTATTCAAGTTTTTACCTAAGCCAATTTGTGCTAATTTCTACCAATATTTTAAAGATGGGGATATTAAATTTAGAATTATATAAAGATTCTTTAAGTGAGGAAACTGATTTGTTTAGCATGCCTGTGTTTTGATTCAGTCAGGAAGCATCTGATTTTGAAAACCTGCTCTGCTCCAGGGCCCTGGAAATGGATCAGCAAGCTGGCTGACCCTCAGAAGTAAATGTCAGCTGTGTTCTCCCTTCACAATTTCAGATTACTGTTTCCTGTTCTAACTTCTGTTCAGAAATAAACTTTAAAATTTTCTCTTTGTGCTTACATTAAACTAGTATTTATTATTTAGACACAAATCTCTGATAACATTGAAACTATTATTTACAGTTTTATAACTTTAGGTATATCAGAGTTATTAAAGAGTCAGTTTTGTATTTTGAATTCTCTGTATATAAATAAAAATCTTGGGATTTGGGGTTGTTAATTATATTCTTTTAGATCTGTTCTAATCTTCTAAATAATGAATTCATGACTTAGACTTTTTAAGTTTCAAATCTAGAATATTAACAGAATAGATTCAAGTCATATAGGAATTATAAAAATACTAGCTTTGTCTATTGTGTTTTTCCACATGATAGCCCATCCTGCTTCCTCCAGGGTGTACTTTTATTTTGGTTTGATCTCTTTTACTCAGCCCAAGCTTGCTCTGCAGAGCCAGTCTCTCACTCTTGACTTTTACTTTTTCAAGTAAAATTTGCCATTGCTTTTTGCTCATTTCATTCAATTCTTTCAGACAAGAAGCTGGAAAAAAATAGGTTTATAAAATAAATAGAAAAAAATTTACAGATAAACTCATTGGCAAGCTTTTTTTTTACACATTTGATATACATTTATATTTATTACATATATATAGCCATATGAAGTTGCAGCAATTCAAAGGATTAGAACCTGAAGGAAAATTTGAAAAGAATGCACAACATTAATTCTGTTTTATTTTGCTTGGTTTTATTCTCTAAAATAAAATTTTTAAAAAATAAATAAAAAATGAATTTGGGTCTGTGGTTCTACAGTATGGACAAAATAAAATTGCATGAATATTATATAAGAAGATACATTATTTTCTTTGTTTTAGCCATATAAAGTTGCAGCAATCTTTAAAATTAGACCTAAAGGAAAATTTTTGGTAAATTTTGAAAATAATGCATGACTTTAATTCTCTTTTTTTAAAAAAAAAGCTTATTGATTTCATACTAAACAATTTCATACTAAACAATTAGCTTTATTTCTGACAATAGAAAATACTAGTAGTCACTAAAATCTCTTTAGATTTTCTGCAGGATTACTATCTTTAATATTAAAATTAGGACTTAAGATACAATAGTTAAGAAAATTTTAATTGAGATTGAATATATTTCTAAATAGCCTTCATTTTATATAATAGGTCAGTAAGTATATTCTAGAAATATATAAATTATATAGCTTTTCTACTAACATATAATTTTAAAGGTGCTTTTATAATTGGCATCAGTTGAAAACTTTCTTTTTCTCTTTTTTTTTTTTCTGACTAGGCCTCTCTCCCCAAGTAATAAATGAATTGTAAATAAGCTTATTTAAATAGCAAACAATAATTTGTATTTGAAAAAGGTTCAATATATGCTTTATAGATTCAGCATAAAGCTTCCTTTGAGAAGAAAGGGGTGCAGTTTATGAGTAAGAAGTATTCATGTAGATATGTAAGAAGTGGTTTTGCTTAACTATTATGAAAATCTACCCAGTTTATACCATAAAAAATGAATAATATATACATAAATTATCCAAACAGTATCATGACTGTCCAATAAAGTAAATCACTTTTATACCTTTAGCCTTGTCTCCAATATCACCTTCAGAAATAATCATTATTTTTAGTATCTTTTTTTTGCATGGAATATTTCTGGAGTGTAACAGTATACTCTTCCCTATTCATTTACCATATCAGCGTTTGACATGGAAATTGCGTTTTAAAATAATTTGCTTATAGTTCTTTTAGATCTTCATATGTTACAATGTATTAAAATCAGTGATTTAAAAACTTTAACAAAAAAATAAGCGATTTCATTATATGAATGAAAAATATAGGATGTATATAGCTACATAGTTTTTTAAGTTTCTTTTTTAAAGTTTGTAATGACATGTAATTGCAATGTCTAACTAGTACAGTAGATTGGAGAAATCCGAATTTAAAGTAGATTTCAGATGCCTATCATCATAATCATTTAGCTCTTTTTACCATATAGGTTTACTTATTATATTTAATATATCATGATTCTTTAACCATCTTTGTGTTTATCTAACTTTTAAGGTTTTCAAGAGCCAGGAATTAGGTTAATACTGGTTATGAAGTTCATAATAGAAATTTTATAGATCCTACTCTAGTAACTGTGCAGTACTCATTAAGCTCATAGTATTTATGTCTGATAGATCAATTTTATACTTATATAGCTGTAATAAAAATAAATATTTTTACTTTATATCTGGAGTTAAATTGCCTTAGAAACATTATTAATCTGCTTAATTGCTTTTGTGAGACAGTGCAGAATTTAAGTCAAACTATCCTGATTTTGAAACCTGTTTATGTCTTCAGTGCTAGCTCAGTGCTCTCTCTGTAAATCTCAGTTTCTATACAATGGTAATGTTAACAGTGAGTAACAGTAACAATAAGAATACTGCAGTGAATATTCTTGTATGGATATCATAGTTTGTGTGAAGATATTGATGTGGACCAAAAAAATCTGTGAGCCAAAAGGCTGATGCAGTTTGAAATTTGATACACTGTTACAAAATCACTCTGAAAAGATCATCCCACTTTGCAGTTTCACAAACTGTATAACAGTGCTATGTATTCCCTACACATGAATTTTTGCTTTTCTTATTCCTATCTTTGAATTTTAACCTTCTCCAAGTCTCTTTGACCCCTCTATCAAATGTGTGATATCTTAGACATTGGAATAATATGCTAGTAACTCCAAAAATATTTGTACTTTTCTCTTAATAATTATTCATATTTTAATGTGGGCTGTATAGTATTAATACATACTATTTATAAGACAAAAGCTCCTTGAGTCTAGATTGTCTATATGTTTTTAATATCTATCAACTTTAAAATTTCAATTAATCAAAAATTTTTATATCTTCTCACTAGTTTGGCCATATGTTCTGGTTTAATTTTTCACTATAAGCAGAAAACTGTTCTTGCTTTAATTTTACATTAATATGTTTTTATCCCATTGCAAGTACAAATATATTCTAATATTTAATACCTTTTGGATACATTGGTTTATAATTACAATTACAATGTTCATTATCATTATCATTACATAGGCTTTATATGTAGAAGATATAAATACTACAGATTCAACCATACTAACCTTGAGGAGAGAAATTGTGTTTCACCTTATTTTCTTAATATTTGACTCTTCTAAAAAGAAAATAATGGAAAATTGCATTTAAGTTTTACTATAATTTCATTTCTATTTGAAATATGTTACTGTTTGTATGCTTATCTTTTGGTGCTGGGAATTGGGTTCAGGGCCTCACATATGCTAAGGACATTTTCTACACTGAGCTATACCTCCAGCCTCAAATCTGCTACTTTTTTAGTGAAACACTCTGAGTCATAAATACCCTTAAGATTTATGCAAATAAGTTAAAGTGCATGTTAATGAAATACAGAAAATTAAAATATGAATTTTGGTATGCCATGCCTCCCAGCCATGTTTGGATTGTAATGAAAATCCAGCGTGACACATTTGATGCACAAGACTTTTTTATGGTCAACTTATGTTGCAATAAGTTACACAGTTCTCTGTGTTTTTAAAGAGTGGTAAGGCTTACCTGATCATTTGATTTGCAGAGCTTTAAGTAGCTAGACAGGCATGTTTTGATGGCATTTAACTCACATCTTCCCAACTGATGTCCTTTTAACTAAAAGTTTATTTTAGATCTGTAGCTCTTATATTTATCAAATTTTTAAAAAGAATATTCTTGATTATGTTACTGTAAAATGTTTGAAAAATCAGACATATGTAAATCACTCTCAGTAGTGCTCCTTTGAGCACTCAGTAAGTGGCAAGTATTGTTTTTACTATGCATGCTAATATTAATAGCATTTTGTAATTTATAATGAATATGGAAGCTTGTGATATGTGCACGTGGACCTGCAGAAAAGCTTAATGTTGAAACTCTGTAATCCTTATTAAACTTTAACTTCTTTTTTAATAGAATCCCAAAACGAAAGAACAGATTGAAAATCTGTTGCGGAATGGAATGAACAAGGAGTTGAGAGATCGCCTCTGTAGCCGAATGACTTTTGGGACTGCAGGACTTCGTTCTGCCATGGGAGCAGGGTTTTGCTATATTAATGATCTTACAGTGATACAATCAACACAGGTAAATATTGTTAAGTATATTACATGTCTAATTGTTCACTCTTTATTTTGTTGTATTAATTAGGTAGTACCTTTCTTTTCTTTCTTTCTTTTGTTCAAGAAGGTATTCTCGTGTAAATAAAAAACACTGACCAAATTCTAGTTTTTGGTCTTGCCTGAGATTTATCTTTAAAATCATTTATATATCTTCAGGATCACAGACTAATTCTTGGATTAATAGTTATTTTAGTTGCATTGTCAACTTTTTGAACATGCTACTTTTAGAAAGAAGATAATTGCACATGCTGTTATGCAGCCCTTTGTAAAAGTTAACAGAGTATTTGGCAAATTTAGCTCAAAGTATTTCATTTAAACATGCTTTTCCATATCCATTTGAAAATTCTTTTAATACACTTGTATAATATGACACAATTTATTTCTTTTCATTTTTATGCACCTCATTTTAGAAACAAATTGCTTCTCTTCCCAGTGAATCATCTTCACTGTGTCAACATACTATACTTTTGAGGCCAGTAATACATTTAGCATATACTAAAAATAATTCTGGTTTACAGAATGCCCTAGTGGGCATAACTATAATCAGTACTGCCAAATGGTAAATCATCTTTAGCCTTGTTTTAAGAGAATTCTCTAAAGCCAAGTGTTAATGCAGGAAACAGAGGAGATGAAATAAAAAGATGACTGAAATAGGATACATGCCACCTTTCCTCTTTCCTATCTACTCCCTCCCCATCTCCTTTCTAGACCTCAACCATAAATGCATCTAGTTCAGTCTTTTTATGTATACTGAGTTTCTTGATAAGCAAAGCCAGATAGAATCTGAGTCTTAAGCCCTAAACCTTTCAAACTAGATGTGAATTAATATCTAGAGATAAGGCAGATTCTTCGAGCAGACAATAATGTGAGGATCTGTAAGGTTTGAGGATAATTTTTTTTTTTTGAGATAGGGTTTCACTATGCAGTTCATGCCAGCCTTGAACTCTCTTTGTAACCCAGGCTGGCCTTAAATTCACACGATCCTCCTGCCTCAGCCTCCTGAGTGCTGGCATTACATGTGTGTGCCACTACACTCAGCTTATTTGGGATATATTAATCTCTGTTTTTCTCTCTCATATAGAGTAGATTGAGAAAAATAATTACACTTGAATGACTTGTGTACTGGAAGTAACTTAGGCCTTGTTTGATACTGATTCATCCTTAGTAATGCCTCCCTTAGAGTAGAAATGAATGGCCTTGGGTAATTTATTGCATTGAGTGTCACATAAACATTTTTATTCTATATTCTCATTTTTAAAAGAAATATTAAAAGGTGAGACAAAATAGTATTTGCATTTGTTTATTTTCAGCATGTCACAAAGATTAAATTTCCTATCTTACTTTGCAGAAATAATTCTAAATGATGAACACTGTGAAGTGTTATTTTTAGAAGTAAAAATATTTACTGAAGTTAGCAAATCATTCTCAAGATAGTTAAAATGGGTTTAGTTTATCATTTTTATGTTTTCAATATGAAATACTTCTTTTTATTTTATGTAACTTTGATCACAAAGTTTCAAAGTTTATGCTTTTTTTCACTTGCAAGATTTTAAAACTAAAGAATTACAAATGATACACCATTTTAAGAAATGTTCCAGTGAAGTACTATGTTGCTGATTAAAAATGTTTGTGTCCTAAATAGGTCAGATCTCTTGGTTAGCTTCAATCTTAGGATTTAGCAACAATTGAAATTTTGCTTTCTGGAGCCTCATGACAAGAATTAATTTCTTTTGGTTCTTTGAGCAGTTTCTTTTAACTGACCCTCACGTCTCATCTTTTCACATTTTATTTATCATATGGGTTTGATGATTACTAAGTTGATGCTTCTGTATTATTAAAATTTGTCTGAAAATCCAGGAAATATTTGTCATTTCATGTTTGTAGAGCTCTTAGTATTGTTCCCACATTAGCAAATGTGAGCATAAAGGCAGAAACCAATTCCCTAGGAGCTGATAAACTGCATACAGAACATGAAGAGATTTTAACTATTCTAAAGTGTAAGCATTCATCAGGAAATAATCAATCTTTTGTGTTTATTTGCTTCAGGGAATGTACAAATACCTTGAGAGATGTTTCTCAGATCTTAAGCAAAGAGGCCTTGTCGTTGGGTATGACACTCGTGGTCAAGTAACCAGCAGCTGTAGCAGCCAGAGGTACAGTGTTGTTTCAAAAATTAAGTTGGATTACAATAAAATGCTAAAAAATGCCTTTTTTTCAAGTAGTACTGCTGAAACAGGAGACTACCAAGTAGAAATGCATTCACATGCTAGTATTTATTTTAAAACTGAAATAAAAGAGAAGTATAGCAAAGATAAGCTACAGATTTCACAAAAGGAAGTAAAATATTTTTTTTTTTGTTTTTGTCTTTTTGAGACAGGGTCTCGCTATGCCATTCAGGCTGGCCTTGAGCTCACTTTGTAGCCTAGTCTGGTCTCGAACTCACAACGATCCTCCTATCTCACCCTCCCAAGTGCTGGGATTAAAATCTTAAAATTTTCAGAGTTCACCTTTAGAATGATGTCATAGCCTGTAAGTTTAATATATTGTTAAAGGAACTGGGTAAGAGTAATTATAAAGTTTATATTATCTCATAATCCTTTTTGATTATTTTCATAGTCATGACATAGTGATACTTTTTTCAAGGAGTAAATATACATGTTGCATTTATTTTATTTCGCTTTCCAACCATTCTGTTGCATTTTGCAGGTTTTATGTCCTATTAAAAGCCATCAAAAATGTAGACAGAAAAAGAAAAATTGCAGCTTCAAGTCTGTTCATTGTTCAGCTCCTTTTAGTTTAGGTTTGTGTTTGTGTGTATGATGCAGTGCTAGGGATGAACCCAGAGCCTTGAACCTGCTAACAGGTGCTCTACCAGTAAATCAACTTCCTTTTTAAATAAATCTTATTTTTAAAGTTTTATGTTGGAGCATAAAGTTTTAAAAAGTGGTTATAAGAATTGATTGTATTAAGATACTTTGAACTCAGACTAATTATAATAAGATATATTTATTATGTATGTGGAAATTTTTTATTTTTTTTAAAGCATAGTAAGCTAAGGACTAAGGGAAATCTTTTAAATCTTTTTTTAGGCTTGCTAAACTCACAACTGCAGTCCTACTGGCTAAAGGTGTTCCTGTGTACCTTTTTTCAAGATACGTTCCTACACCTTTTGTAGTAAGTATGTTATGCTAGTGATTGTTCATTTGGCTGCTCTTGACAAGATTTCTTTTTCTTTTTTTGGTCTTTTTGAGACCAGGTTTCACTATGTAGTTCAAGCCTTGAGCTCACTTTGTGGCCCAGGCTGGCCTCAAATTTACAACAATCGTCCTGTCTCAGCCTCCCGAGTACTGGGATTACAGGTGTGTACCACCATGCCCAGCCATTGATGACATATCTTAACTACAATTTAAAACCTTGTCACAAGTATAGTTCTGTATTAATGACATGAGGAACCAAAGGAAGAAAAAAAATTTTTTGTTCTGAGTTTATTTTCACTTTGAACCACCTGATCTCTTTGAACCACTTGATCCACTTGATCTCTAAGAGGTGGCAATCCCACAGTCATTGAGCTATTTTAATGTTCTTTTTTCAGAAATTGATAAGGCAGACAAAAATGATTAGAGATAGTTTCGAACACACTTAAGAGGTTTGATCTGTTGATTTTATGTAGAAACCCTGTATTCCATGATGGTAGGGTACCTGTCATTATTAAGCAGAGTCACAAAGAAAGTCTCAATAAATCCTGGAGAACTGTTTATCAAACTATATTTTTGGACTCCAATGAAATAAAATTATAAATTAAAAAGCCCACAAAACTCCCTACGTGTAGAATCTTGACACAGATTAATAAGTAATTTGTGGGTTAAGGAAGATATAATTGAAGATGAGAAACTAAAGGTAGTCCTTGCCTTGAATGGTAATCCAGGGCTATAAAGACATCTGTGAAACTAAAAGTCCATGCAAAATGATCTTCATAGTCAAAAAGAAAAATTACAAATATTCCATGATCTTTATAATCTTGACAACACATTAGAAACACTCTTACTTGTGGTTAAAAATATGTAGGGGAAAAGAAAAATGGTAAAAATATTTAGTACGTTACAATTTAAAATGTTAGAAACACTGAATACTGAAGTTCTTACGTTGTTTAAAAAGAAAACTAATCAAGAATGTGAAGTGTTTGCTTCTTTTCTTGTAACTTTCAATGAGTGAGTATTTTACTATTCCTTTGCAGATTGTTATAAGCCTTGGATCAGCTTCCAATATTTTATCCTTTGTTACTTTCCATATATTGAACTATCTGAGAGATCCTTTAATATGAAATATTTTATCTATATCACTTCCTCTTCCTCTTTTTCAGCCTTTTCATCACAACCCCACGTGTTTGTCTTCATTATGCTCCTATGGTTGCGTATCTAGTCTTTTAAATGGTGATAGTACTGGTATTCTCAAATGTCTTTTCTATAACTCACTATGTTCAGTGCAGTTTTCTTTTCACCATTATCACTTTTTAAAAGTTTCTTTGCTACATTTGGATCTTTATTAAATTCCCACTTTCTTTATCCATTTTTCCCACTTTCTATTATTCATTTTCTAAAATGTCACATGAGTTTATCACTGGGAGATAAGGAGACAGCACAGCCACATGTCTAAGAGCTGATTAATAAATGATGCACAGTAGCTAGGGATTTAGCTCAGTGGCTCATGCACTTACCTTATAAGCACAAGGCTATGAGTTTGATCCCTGATACCAAGTAAATAAATAATACAAAGTGACCAATCACTGACAGACTTTAAAAGTGTCACATAATGGATCACTGACCATGATAGATCTGCTATATATGTAATAACTTGTGGACTGAAGAGCTAGCAACCATATTTGTACTTGATACATATTATTCATGGTTAATGTTACCACAATAACAGAAATTTGAAAATGTTGTTAGGAGACTCATGCTGTTTAACAAAAATGTGGCAATGGAAATGTTGGTATATTGGAACTGTGCAATACAAGGACTGCTTGTATTTAAAACTGAACAATATGCAAGCAAAAATTTTGGGACAGAACTAAGCCATACTTAAAGGGAAATTTATAGCTTCAGTGAATATATTAGAAAGAAAGATTAGAAAACAGTGAGCTAAGCTTTAACATAATTTGTTCATGCTAAAACAGATAAACTCTAAATTAAGATGAAATAACAAAATCATAAAGGGATAAGAAAAAATCAAGTAAACAAAAAATAAAAAGCTATCAACAAAGTTAGGTCTCTGAAGAGACTAAAAAATAAATCATCCTGGAAAAGGTAGTCAAGAAACAAGGAACCCACAAATAAAGAAATTAAAAGAAGAGCATAATAGGAATTTTTAAAAGCACAGTATTTGGAACAACATAATGCAAATAAATGAACAAGTTCAGATGAATTCACCAATTTCCTAGAAGAGTACTTGTTGCATCAAAACTGATTAGAAATTTTAAAAATCTGAATACACCTATGGTCATTTAATAAGCTGAATTAGTATTTTTGTTCCAAAAAATACTCTCAAATTTAAAATACCAGATCTAGGTGATTTTATAGGCACGTTTTACCAAATATTTGAGGAATAGTTATATCTCTATAACCTATTCTAGTGATTTATTGGAAATATGTTGAAGGAATTCCCAAAAATCTAGCCCTAATGGGTAATTGAAACCAAGGGAGAATCCAGAAGTCTAGACCATCTCTGTAAGATTCTACCTTAGAGTTGCTGGTTCCATCATTCCCGCTATGTTGACTTTTCTCTCTTGTATAGGTAGATTTACTCTAACTGGTAGGGAAAATACTTTTAATAACCCCAGATTCACTCCTTTTTAACATGTCAAAGACAATCTGCCATGAATAACTGTAGCTGGAATATGTTGGGAAAGGACTCTAATGAGGCTTGGTTTATGATACAGTTTCTATTCAAGGGAATAAATAGGTTACTGTGATTAAAACTGGGTCATGTTCACACCCTTCACCATTGTCAGGAGAGAAGTAAATGTAATAGTAAAAGCTGGAAGAGAAACATCCTAAGGACACAAATAATTATTACAGAGAAAAGTGGAAATTCCACCTGAGAATTAAATGTGGTAGGGAAGATAGTAAGTTGACCCTTATACAACAGAAGCCACAGAGTATATATAAAACTCTTCAAATTGGAAAGCAAGAAACCTGTGTTCTACCTGTGAATTCTCTACCTAGTGATTATATAGTAATGGACAAACCTCACTATAAAATGTGATAGATTAAATGATTTCTAAATTTACTTCTAACTTCAGTATTTTGTGATGGTATTTGCCACTCTTTTCTCCAAGGTTCGGAGTGGCTGGCTGTTTTCTAGTTGCTGAAATAAAATGTCCAATACCCAAAGTTAAATGAGAAAAAGTTTATTTGGCTCACAGTTTACAGAGGTTTCACTTTACAGTCAGCTGGCTCCAAGTCAGGGTGGCATGGCAGAGGGACATCACAGAGGAAAAACTGTTCATGACAAAGCCATGCAAGCAGAAGGCAACAAGCAACACACCAGTGGCAAGCGACAGCCCTCTTTCTGTTCCTTACATTACATCTAAGCTACTCCACCAGTAGAACAGGTAGCACTCATAGCCAGTGTGTGGCACCCTTCATCCTACCAAGAACCATGCAAAATCAGTCAGTGGGCTAATTTAGTAATCAGACACACTTGACTCCAGCATCACACACTTAATCTCAGCTTCACATACCTCAAGATTCAGCCACATCTGAAAATTCCCACCTCTGACTACAAGAGGGTTTGGGGGGGCATCTAGACATAAACAATAACACTGGCACCATAGTAAGTATACAGTAAATATTGTCAAATAAACAAAAGGATGACAAACATTTACAACACTAAGTTAAAGAATATGCAATGTCTTGATTATTGTTATTCTCCTACTAGCCTGTTTTGAAACTGTTTTGTTTTTACTTTTTCCTGCTGAAAAAAAATTTTTAAAGACTAAATTAAAGGAGATTGAGGGGAAAGCCATTTGATTTAATAATTGGATGATTTTTGTACCTTGTATTTAGAAATGAACTCCACTCACAAACTTGGAGCCTATAAGACTGTGGGTAATTTATGCTATCATATCATTCATTTCCTATTATTTAATGAAACTTATTTTTGTGCCAAATGTATGAGTAGCTAGGAAGCAAAATAGAATATGATGTTATAATTTTTTTCAGCCATATGCAGTCCAAGAGCTCAAAGCAGTTGCAGGTGTGATGATTACTGCATCTCACAACCCCAAAGAAGACAATGGTTACAAGGTAAAAGTTGCAGTCCTGACCTTTGCATATTTTATAGTTCTTATTTTATTTCCATAATATGTGTCACAAGCTAAACTCTGTGAACAGAAAGATAAAAACATTGAGGCTGGCCCTCACAGTATTTATATCCCTAGTGGCCCATACTACTTCTCCACATGTACAATTACAAAGGTATCGTCATTGATCTCTTTACTTCTAATTGCCCTTGACTTCTCCATCCCACCCAAAACCTATCCTGCCATTTCAGAAACACAGTTGCATTGTATCAAGGATATGAATAATGCATGGGAGTATTTAGGAAGAAAGTCAGAGAAATGGTACTTAACCTTTTTCCCCGCCCTTTGACTTTCTTCCTTGGTTCCCCGTTGGCCACAGAATCTATTCATTGTGTCAGATTGTATGGCAGAATGAAGTAGGGTGAAAAATGACTCTGGAAGTGTTAACGGCTAACTCCTTCTAAAAATGGCTGGCCAAACAAACGTTTGGGTTTTGAGTTACCTGCCTGTCCTTTTGGAGTTAGATTCCAAGTTTTTCTCATCTTGAAAAAGAATTGAATGAAATGAGCAAAAAGCAGTGACAAAGTTTATGGGAAAAAGTAAAAGTTGCTGGGGTGGTGGCACACACCTATAATTGCAGCGCTCAGGAGGCCGAGACAAGAGGATTGCCATGAGTTTGATGCCAGCATGGGCTACATAGTTCAAAGCCAGGCTGAACTACATAGTGAGACCCTGTCTCAAAATAAAGTCAGGGGCCAGAGATTTAACTCAATGGTATAAGCACCTGCCTGGCAAGCGTGAGGTTGTGAGTTTGATTCCTATCCCCTACCAAAAAAAAATTAAAAAAGAAAAAAAAAAAGTCAAACTGCAAAGCGAGGGAGAAACTGGTTCTGCAGAGCAAGCTTGGGCCAAGTAAAAAGGAAAAAACAAGATACAAGTACACTCTGGAAGAAGCAGGGCAGGCTATCATGAACATAATACCATAAACACAGTAGCAAGCTGTTCTTGACATCTGTGTCCTTTTATACTGCCCAGATCTCCAGGAAACCTTGAGAACTTCTACATATGAGTCCTGGGATCCCACATCTCAAGCTGACTGATGTCAGGTCTAGGCCATCCATTGAAAACCTGCTCCAGTTCTTATAAGAAATTCACATGCAGTGCTTTGGGAACTTTTCTGTGCATGTGTTCTATGATCTTATAATTAATTTTTTTTGTACCACATAACACAACTTTATAATGTTGAGTTTAATCGTATAAAGTTTTATGGAATATCTTTCAGATTCTTATATTATTTTAGTATATGGTTATAAATCTAAGAGTAAGATTGGACACTATAGTATATGCATATTATAATGATGTCTGCTTATATTGCATTGGTATTAAAGTAAATTCTTTTATTTTTTATTTATTTTTTTTTCAAGACAAGGTCTCACTCCGTAGTTTAGGCTGGGCTTGAACACATTATGTGGTTCAGATCAGCCACAAACTCATGGTGATCCTTGTACCTCAGCCTCCTGAGTGCTAGGATTATAGATAGGTGCCACCACCCCTGGCTAAAACAAATTCAAAAAAGAAAATAATGTAATTTTTAGATAAATCACCATGGCATTATTACCATCAATATCTTTTTTTATTTATTAGTATCAGGTTGAAAATTTTTACATGAAAAAACAATATGTTTCTTCATAAAACTAACAATCTCTACTGTGGCTAAGAAAAGCATTTCAAGTAATTACAGCTCTGTTTACCTGGCATCTAGGTTTATTGGGAAACTGGTGCTCAGATCACATCTCCTCATGATAAAGAAATTTTGAAATGTATAGAAGAATGCGTGGAACCCTGGAGTGGTTCCTGGAATGATAATTTAGTGGACACCAGTCCACTGAAGAGAGATCCTTTGGAGGACATTTGCAGGAGATATATGGAAGATCTGAAAAAGATCTGCTTTTACAGGTATCCAAGTTGAAATATACAATAGTATTGTTAGAGGTTAAGTAAGGGAAGAAAGTGATTTTAAGTGTTGTCTATTCATTATATTTAAATTGTAGCTAAATAATATCATAATAGGGGATAGAGATATGGCTCAGTGGTAGAGTTGTTGCCTTTCATGCATTAGGCCCTGGGTTTGATTCCTAGCACTGCAATTTTTTAAAAAATAGTACCATAATAGCCAAAAAGTAGAAGTAAACCCAATATGCATCAACTGGTGAATGGATAAATAAAATGTAATATATCCATAAAATGAAATATTATTCAGCAGTAGAAAGAAATGAAATACTGATACATACCACAATGTTTCCTTTTTTTTTTTTTTTTTTTTGGTATTAGGGATCAAACTCATGACCTCACACTTACCAGACAAGTGCTTGAGCCACTGAGCTAGATTCCCAGCCCCACATACCACAATATGAATTAACCTTGAAAACATTATGCTAGGTGAAGGAAGCTATTCACAAAGAACCACATGTATTCACAAAACACCATATATGTATGAGTCCATTTATATGAACTGTCCAGAATAGGCAAATCTATAGAGATAGAAATAAACAGAAAATTCACTAATGGTTGCCTATGGTTGGAAAAAATCAGAGAGTTGAGAGAGGGGGATCAATGATGTGCAGTGTTTGTTTGGGGAATAATGAGAATGTTTTAAATTTGATTGTAGTAAAGGTTGGGCCGCTCTATGAATATAGTGAAAGCTCTTTGTAAGTGAATTATATATAGTAATATAAGCTCTATTATATAGTAAATGAATTATATTTCAATAAGCTGTTAAATTATATCTCACTATGTGTAAAAATTCCTGTATGTAAGATTAGGAAATTTCCTTTAAGGTTTTATTTTCCTTAACTATTCCCATAATGACTTATATAACTAATCCATAAATAGCTAACACTATTGCTAGAAAAAAATCACCATTTACTGAGTGTATTTTTCCTATCCTACAAAATAAATTTTAACTTTCTCTCTAGTTTATTTTCAAAAGTACACCCATCAAACTATCAATTGTTTGCTTTTCTTCCAGATTGAGAAGTAGGCTAATATACAGTAGTACTAGCTAAATACTGCTATCTATGGTCAATCTAAAAAGAGTTGGATCCTTTTATTATCTTTTCCATCTTTACTCATTACATCTTTGTTTTTGAAAGAGTATATGTACAAAAGCAAAATATATCTAGATGAATGCATAATCACACAGATTTCAAGTGACTTTAAATTTGATTATATTTTCCTAATGGGTTACATTCTAAGAATAAAGAACCACACGCTTCAAATTAGCTATGGTAGCTCTACTGTTAGTAATAATGCCAATAGTTTTATAGATAAATATAGCTATAATATGCATACACATACATTATAAAATAAATGGGTGGTTATGTTAATGCCAACAAGGAACTAAGATCTTGATATAAGACAATCAAGTGTAAGGTTAAAAAAAAAATTTTAACTGTAATTTTGAATTTGAAATGTTAATGTGAACTTATGGCTTATTTACCTTTTTCTAAAATACTAATTCTATTACATAGATTGTGGTTTCTAAATAATATTTCTCAATAAAGGGAACTAGAGCTCTTAGGAAACATGAATGAATCCAAGACTGGGGCAGGAAATGTATTCCTGAGCTTCCTCTCTCTCTCTCTCTCTCTCTCTCTCTCTCTCTCTCTCTCTCTTCTTTCTCTCTCTCTCTCTCTCTCTCTATATATATATATATATATCTCCCTCCCTCCCTCTCTGTGTTAATCTTTCCCTTCCCCTTTTGTTCTCCCCTCCCCTCTCTTTCTCTGTCTCTTCCTCCCTCCTTCCCTGCCTCTTACTCTCTTTTCCCCTCTCTCTCCCTCCCTCCTCCCTCTCTCCCTCAATTTCAGTCTTCTTTTCCCTTTCTTTCTCCCCTCTCTACCAAAAGGTAAGAAAGCTGTCAGAGACACTGAGGGATATTTACTTGGGTTGTATGAAAGGTATATAGGAATATACTTGAAGAAACTCCTGCTAACCAAACACTGGACAATTGAACATCAAAAAGAGTAATTACCATAATGAACTAAGACATTAAACATAATAATCCCCTGGCTTATAGTTATCTATCAAATCACTTTATTGATCACCATGGGGGGTTGTTAGACTGATAATTACTCATTCTGAAATTTTATAAATACAGACTTTTCATTTTGCAGATTGATAAATGCTTGAATCTTTCTCTTAATTTGTCTTTCCTATACAAACTAAATTTCAGAGTTAATTAAATAATTGCTGAAGGATAAATATTTTTAAAGAAAATCTATTAAATGCAGAATGAGTAATATAATTAAAACCTGATTATTTTATGATTGCTAATAAATAATATATCTAAGCAATTACCATGATGGGCTGTTAAGATTCATAGATAAAAAGATGATGAGTAATTTTTTGATGGCTAGATCAGGATAACAAAACACTGATGAATCTTAATTTAATATCATTAAGGGTAGGATTAGCATTTTGTGCCTCCCTATGTGACTCAATAGAAAATATATAATACCTATTCTTGCCTAAAGACTTGCAATTGAACCTAATCCTCTTACCTTAGATTCAATTACCTGTTTAAAAAAAAAGGTTAGAGGAACATTCTAATACCAAAAGCATGTAACCCTAAAATGTAGGAATTCTCCAATACAAATGGTTTTATTTCTAAGAAGGAAGGGAAAAATACTTATAGAGTAAAAAAGAGACTTGAGAGCCAAAACAACCAGATGTTGTCGACCTTATTCAGTTCCTAATTCAAGAAAACCAGCTGTTAAAAGTTTTTCTGAAACATTTGAACCCAGGGTATTAGACAAAATTAAAGTTATTGCTGGGCATGCCTGTGATCTCAGCACTTGGGAGGCTGAGGCAAAAGGGTCACTGAGAGTTCAAGGCCAACCTGGGCTACATAGGGAGCTCGAGGTGAGTGGGAATTACATAATGAGACCCTGACTCAAAAAACAAAATCAACAAAGTTATTATTAATTTTTGACAAAGGTATTTTGATTGTGCTTTTAAATATTAAAACATTTTTATGTAAAACAATATGATGTCTTGAATAAATGAAATTAGGCTGACAGAATGTTGACAGATGTTGAAGCAAGGGGACAAAAATGAGTATTAAGTATTCTTACATTGTGTATTTTGAAATTTTTTCATAATTTACAAATTTATTAATTTTATATTAATAACTATTTTAGAGAGGTTAGTTAAGGGTGTAGAAAGTTTTGCTGTGGAAGAGAATGATGGAGACAGAGAGTGACTAAAGTACTAAAAATTTTGAGTGAATAAAGGTGGGGGCCAGAGCAAAAACAGAGGGACTGATCTTTGAGAAGAAGAACATTTCCTCACTCTTGTCAGGTATAACAAAGAAAAGATGTGTGTGAGTGCTAGTGGGTTGTAGATTTGGTGTGGAAAGATTAGGACATTCCTATAAGACAGCTTCTGTGTCTCAATGGTGTCTTAGGTATAGGGAGAAGAAAAGAATAAGGAAAGAGGAAAAGTTACACACCCTTTTAGAGGATAAAAAAAGTAATCTTTTTGCGTAGCAAAGTAAGATTGCCTGGCAGTGTTGGATGTCAGCTATGAATCCTTTTGTGAGATTTCTTTCATCATTTTATTTAGCTATTTTGGTGCAGGTTTAGTAAAAGCACATTGTTGAATCAACAAGGGGTGAAGTGTTGCAGGATCATGGTAACCAAAGTAACATAAAAAGTAATTGAAATTAAGTATTGCTGAGCGCAGTGACGCATAACCTCAGCTACTCAGCAGGCTGCAGCAGGAGGATCACAAGTTTGAAGCAAGCATGGGAAAGTTAGGAAGACTCTGATTCAAAATAATAAATAAAAAAATACTAGGGATATAGATGGGTAGCACTCCTTGGGTTCAATCCCCAGTGCTGCAAAAGAAAAATAAGTTACGTACCTTGGAATCTAAGCTAGATATAAAAAATAAAGAATAAAGAAAGATATTTGCAGAAAACGAGAAAGACCAAGTTAGGAGGTTTTTGTGATGGTTCTGGTAAGGAATACTATGGAGGTTTGGTTAGGGCAATGGCACAGCTTATGTAGAGAAGTGATCTAGGTCAAGAAGTTGAACTGGATGCATTGGTGCACATCTGTAATCCCAGCACTTGGGAGACTGAGTCAGGAGGATTGTAATTCAAGTTCTGCCTAGGCAACTTAGTGAGATACTGGCTCAAAAAAAAAGAAAAAAAAAAAAAATATATATATATATATATAAAATTTTTTAAGGGAATGAACAAGGATGTAACTCGAGGTAGAGTGTCCCTGAGTATGTTTCCTAATTCAAAAAAAGAAGAAAAAGTTGAACCATAATGAGAGAATATAACTTAATCTCTTGAAATTTAAGTTTATATAGCATGATTTTTAAAAAATATCAAAGCTCCACTGAAGACTTTAATCAATTTTTCCAGAACTTAAGTTTTAAATATTCACAGATAACACATTTTATTATATTGATTGAATAGTGATTTATTTTGCTTTACAGAGAATTAAACTCAAAGACTACCTTGAAATTTGTGCATACGTCCTTTCATGGGGTCGGACATGACTATGTGCAGTTGGCTTTTCAAGCGTTTGGTTTTAAGCCTCCAATTCCAGTACCAGAACAAAAAGATCCTGATCCAGACTTTTCTACCGTTAAATGCCCAAATCCTGAAGAAGGAGAATCCGTGCTGGTATTTTTTTTAATATTTAAACTATTACTAGTTTACTAAACCATCAGAATAGTTAGAAGTTACTTAAAATTCAATTATTTACAAAAGCAGAAACCACTGTAGGTTTTATCTTTTCAATTATATTGGTACCATAGGGGTTTTTTTTTTGTTTGAAATCTCTGTGATAGATATCTCTACTTCTAGACTTATTATTTTGAATTTAGCCAAATCATAGGCCTTTTAAAATTATTACTAACATAGTTCCTACACTGAGAAATATTAAGATTGAATTGAGATTCCTCAATACAATTTAGCTTTTTGGGGTCACTGTTTCAGGAACTTTCTCTGAGATTGGCAGAAAGAGAAAATGCACGGATAGTTCTTGCTACAGATCCTGATGCAGACCGACTGGCAGTGGCAGAACTTCAAGAGAAGTAAGTGGAACCTGTTGTCTGATGAAAAGCTTGAGCTTCAAGGGGCTACAGGTGCAGCTCAGTGGTAAAGCACCTGATTAGCACAGCCCATCTAAGGCCCTGTTTGTGATCTCCAACACTGAAGAGAAAAGAAACTTGAGCTTTTAAAAGCAGTTTTTTACTATCAGTTTTATAATAGGCTTATTGAGAATAGTAAAGATGTTAGAAAAGAACATGAATCTTATATGAGCCTACCATTCAGAAATAATCACCTAAGTTCTATTTCAACATTTTTCCTTTTTCCTAATCAAATAAAGATGCATTTATTTTTATAAAATTATAATCCTGCTATATGTGGTTTAACTCTTTTCTATTTCAACTGTACTCTAAGCATTTTCCCTGTACTTATTATTTTTTTGAAAATATGTTTAAAATAGCATAATATTCTAACAGATTACTGTATCAGTATAAATCGTTTCTTAATCTTAGTTCTCTGATTTGCTATGTATTTTTGCTATGATGATGTAATGTTTGTCCTTACATAAAGATATAAACATTTATTATAATTTTTGTCTCCTTAAGAATGAAAATAAAAGTAACATTGTAATAAATTTTCCAAAAGATATCATAACCATTTGTACTCTAAAGGTCATCCCTGGTCAATCAGAAAAGTAGCAGTAGCATTTTCTGAAAAGTCTAGCGTAATAAGGTTTGGACTTTCCTATTTTAATGATGGTAGTTTGTATGTCTTAGGGTCAAAAAGTTTTAATGGGAAGCTAGAAAGGTATTGACTGAATTTTCATGCTCTCTGCAGTGGTCACTGGAAAGTTTTCACAGGGAATGAGTTGGCAGCTTTGTTTGGATGGTGGATGTTTGATTGCTGGAAAAAAAATAAATCAACAAATGCCAATGTGAAGAATGTTTATATGTTAGCCACCACTGTCTCTTCTAAAATTTTGAAGGCAATTGCACTTGAGGAAGGATTTCATTTTGAAGTAAGAATATTAACTATATGGTACTTTTCTAAATCTATACATATTTGTAGGCTAAAGACATGTTTTCAACCAGACTAATTTCCATAGATTTCATTTATAATTCCCTCACTTTTCCTAATTCTGTTCACACTTGCTTACTATTTTTGATAATTTAAACACCTGAGCCAAATTCACTTCATGTATGAATTTTTGACTGAGATATTCTTCAAAAGTTACATTAACAGCCAGTTGTGATGGCAAACACCTATAATCCCAGCACTTGGGAGGCTAACACAAGAGGATTGCTGTGAATGTGAAGCCAGCCTGAGCTACAAAGTAAGTTCAAGGCCAGACTGAACTGCATAGTGAAACCCTGTCTCAGAACGAACTTAAAAAAAAAAAATTAGATCAACAATTACTAGTCCAGATGGCAGTATCTGGGAATGTCTAGCTCCTGGTGATCTCATCTCCAAAAGCCTGAAGATGTCACCCACCCATTTTTTAGACTTCTTGAGCAAAATATTAAGAAACTCCAAAAAGGTTTCTAAATTGCAAATTAAGATCTAGTGATTCCACATCCAAAGACAAGTAGAGTCTCAGCCCAAATAAGTAACCTTTGAGAACCTCAGGCTAATGCCTATTAAGTTGCTTTTTCTCTCTCATCTTTACCAAATATCAAAGTGTCATTCCTGGGCATTTTTCTTGAACTACATTGGAGCTACAGGTCTTAACACTACGTGACTGAGTAAAAGAAAATTGTACTTGTCTTTATGAAAAATAGATTTCAATCTTTAACTCTTAAAATGTTTTGAGAAAAATGAAAATGTGAGATATTAAATTTATTCAAGCCTAATTCCAATAATGTCAATGTTTTCCTTATTTATATCTATAGCAAGAAAATATATTATAAGCACAAAAAAAAGAAGAGCATAATTCTTAAAACCAGTATATTACAAAATTATTTTTTGTTGTTGGCAGTACATTTCTTGGCCTTTTATTTTTATTTTTTGGTGAGGGAGTAGAGAAGGAATTGGGAAACTGTAGGACATGTCTTTAACTTAGTGAATAGTAGTTCATCATATGAAAAATTGTCACATCTAATTACTTAGAAAAGCCTGTGTAATTGTCTTGTGGCTTTATTTAGGCTACAGTATTACCAAAAGGTTCACTTGGTTCAGTCATCACCAAAAATATAGTGGCTTTTGATTACTTGGGGAGACTAAATCATAAGCAGTTTATATTAATGGTTATAATGTAGTTTAAAGGTCAATTTTTGAGAAGCAAGGTAATTGAACCCTGCCTCCATCTCTTACACACAGCACCTTGGACAAATTTACTTAACCCCTGAGCCACAGTTTCGGCAAGTGTTTATGAGTATTAGAAAAAATGATGTAAAGCACCTGTTATAGTACTTCAGAAATGATAGATAATGATAACATATATACATTACCTTGTAACTGTATTCATCATTACTTATAAATATTGGATTGTATTTTATGTACATCATCTTTTACTATGTTGTGTAAATAATAGGTCATTTGTAGTGCCAATGTGTGAATTTACAGCACCTTAGTACTGACTGGTATGTCATTGTACAACCTTTGTGGACCAAAGATCAAACAAGATCATTACATGATTGTTATATGCCTTTAGTGATAAGTTTTTCTCTAACATGTGGTTATGACAGAATGACTTCCTCTGCATTTCAGGAAACATTACCAGGTTTTAAATGGATTGGAAGTAGGATAAAAAACCTCCTGGAAAATGGGAAAGAAGTCCTGTTTGCATTTGAAGAGTCTATTGGTATGTAATAAATATTAAACTTTTTGAAATTTAATTGAGAGCATTTTTTGAAGTTTTATATTTTGAGTTGTAGAAACTACAGAGAAATCAAAAATATGGAATATATTTCTCATAACACAAAAAGAAAAAAACCTAAAGGTTTCCTAAATACATTCAGTATCAATGGGTTTTGTTTATTTCTAGGCTTTTAAATTTACTTATTCTTCTGAGTAAATGTAAAACTTATAAAATAGTAGGCTTGTATTTTTTCCTTTCCTAAAGATACTTTTTAATCCTTAGGTTTTCTGTGTGGAACTTCAGTGTTGGATAAAGATGGGGTGAGTGCAGCCGTTGTCATTGCAGAGATGGCATCTTATCTGGAAGCCATGAATGTAACATTGAATGAGCAACTGAATAAGGTTTATGAAAAGTAAGTTCTGTTTACACATACTAGATCAATCTTTCTTTTTTGTAGTAGTTTTAGTCTTATCCTTAATTTTCTAAATTTGTTTTTTGAAGATTAGTTTGTCTTTTTTTTAAAGTATTAAATTGTCTGAATTAGGGACTACCACTTTCTACAAAATATTGTTAAATAGGCTTTTTAAAGTTATCTGAAATCTGACCTTCGCACTTTAAATCTTTGTGCAGATATGGTTATCATATGTCCAAAACTTCATATTTCTTATGTTATGATCCATCCACCATCAAAAATATATTTGAAAGACTTCGCAATTTTGATTCTCCAAAGGAATATCCAAAATTTTGTGGAGCATTTACTATACTGCATATACGGGATGTTACCACTGGATATGACAGTAGCCAGCCGAATAAGAAATCAGTAAGTATCTATTGTTTTTTCAAAGAATGAAGAAAATTTAATGGCCAAAAAGCCTAGAGGCAGGACAGGTTTCATTTGAAGATCAATCCAATTTCCTTCTGTTTCCTAGTTTATTATAAAGGTTATAATTGAGGAGCAGCTAGATGAAAGAAATGCATAGGTATAGGTACTGAGAGTGAGGGGAGAGTAGGCATTTCCATGCCTTCTTCGGGCACACCACCCTCCCAGCAAGTCCATGTGTTTATTAACCCAGAAGCTCTTGAAAATACCTATTTTTTTAATTTTAATATTTATTGTTACCAACCAGACTATTTTTTGGTATACAGAGTCTAAAAAATACCAACCAGACTATTTTTTGGTATACAGAGTCTAAAAAATAACAACATACATAAATTCCTATTTGAACAAAATACCACCAATAGGACTCTACAACAAAAATAATCTTTACTTCAGTTATCACACCTAAAGAATTGTTCACACACGGCAATAGCAGGTTCCCTACACACAAATGGCCTGCACTGACAGCACATGTTTTGCTTTTCTGGCCTTTTTGTAGGACATACTTGACATCTTGCTGGTGTTGCTGTTCTGGCAGGTTATATTTTACAATCTGTAGTTAATGGCAATGTAAAATATCATTAAATTATTTGTTAAATTCTTAATATGTATTGGACATTTAGAGTAAACATCAACATTTTCATATCAGCTGTGTACTTGCTTACAAATCTAAAAGATAACATCAGAAATAAATACCTATATGAACTACAGTGAAAATACCAATAGAAGTCTACAACAAAGATAATCTTTGCTTTAACTATCAAACCTTAGGCAGACTTCACACATGGTATACAGAGTCTAAAAAATAACAACATACATAAATTCCTATTTGAACAATATACCACCAATAGGACTCTACAACTGTACAACTACAACAGAGCTGCACACTCTGTGTACATGTCTCACTTCCCATGACAGCACATGTGCTTAGCCTTCCTTTCCCATGTGGCAGATCATTCTTGCCACCTCTTTTGTCTTCCCTTTTTTTTTTAAATGAGGTTTCCCTTATTTAGTTAATTAAGTTTATTGGTGCCTTTGAGGTATACATAATGATCATATTCATCATAGAAATATAATTACCAAGATAGTGACTACAATTTTTTTTTTTTTGAGACAAGGTCTGGCTATGTAGTTCAGGCTAGTTTTGAATTTACTGTGTAGCCCAGGCTGGCCTTGAACTCACAATAGTCCTGCTTTAGCCTCCTGAGTACCGAGATTATTTTTGTTTTGTTTTTTTGGGTGTTTTCCTCACTATGTAGTCCATGATGGCCTTGAACTGGCAATGATTCTCCTCCCACAGCCTCCCAAGTGCTGGAATTCCTGGTGTGCACCACCATGCCCAGCTGAAAGTATCTAATTCGTTTTAGCTTTTTCACAATCAGTAATAATTTATGCCATAGCAAAATAGCAGAACTTTAAGCCTGTTTTTTGAGGATAATCTCTGACTCTAATCTTCATCACATGCGTGCCCAATAGCCGTCTGTACCACCCTGGGGTAAGGGGCATACAGGAAGAGAAACAGAGAAACAGAAAAAGAAGAGAGATAGAGAATATGTATTAAGGCTAAGTAATGTTGAAAATAAATCCTAAAAGCCTATAATTTAAAAGCCACACTTCTTTCTCGTTTTCACTTTCTTTTCCAGTGTTACTCCCTATACTGTAGCCAAACACAACCTATAGTTCCTTTCATACCATACCTATTTTTTTATTCCTCATTTGTAAAAGTTCTATTTCTATTTTTTTATTCAACCCTTTTTTTTTCTTGAAAGCCCATTTCTCTTTTTTTCCCCTTCCCTCATTTCTTGTTCCCCTTCCCATTTGAACAAGTTTTCTTACTTCTTAATATCTTTCCTCTGTTGTAATCATTAGTTATATTTGGATTTCTCACAGTAGAAAAACAGGGAGATATTTAAACTTATGTGTTTGATTTATTTCACATGGGATGGGATTATGCTTTCGAGATGCCTCTACCATTTACATAAAAATTTCTCAAGTTTATCTTTCTTTATGGCAGAGTAGTACTCCACTGTATGCACATAGATTTTCTTTATTCATCTGTTGATGGGCATATGGGCTATTTCCAAGATTTAACTGTTATGATTTGTGCTATAAATATGAGTATGCATGTATCGTGGTGGTATGATGACTTTAACTCTTGGGAAGATACCTAGAAGGGGAATAGCTAGATCAAATGGAGCCTCTAATTTTTTGTTGGTTTGTTTGTTTGCTTCTTTGTTTCTTTGTTTGAGACAAATTCTCACTATGTAGCTCCGGCTGCCTTAAATTTACTGTATAGCCCAGTCTGACCTTGAACTCATGGGAATTCTCCTGCCTCCACCTCGCAAGTGTGTTTTTTGAAGAATCTCCATACTGGTTTCCATAGTGGTTGTACTTACACTCCAACTTTCCACCACACACAAAGCCTTGTCAGCATTTGTTACTGGTTGATTTCTTGGTGATAGCCATCATCAAGATAGAATGAGATGGAAAAGAAGAAAAAAAGAGTGAGATGAAATCTCAGTGTTATTTTAATTACATGTCTTCAATGGCCAACAACATATTTTTTTCATAAGCCATTTATACTTCTTTGAGAAGTGTCTGTTCATTTCAGATGTCCATTTTTGGATTTAGTCTTTAAATTTGGTGGGGGGGTCTAATTTTTTTGAGTTCTTTATGTACTCTAGAGGAGTAGCTGGTAAAATTTCTTTCCCATTCTATAGCTTATTTCTTCACTATGAGCATTTTGGACTTCAGAACAGGTAGATCTGGCTTCCATTCTTGTTTTACCACTTTGCTAATTATCTTAAGCAGGTTAGTTACTTTCTTTGAGCCTTGTCCAGATTTTGGCAGTAATATTGACTTAATAGTATTGTTGTTGAAGCCCAGGGATGATGTGTATATGTATAGTCCAGTACCTAGATTATTATAAGGATATATATATATCCTTATAAATTGTTATATAGGTAGTCTTTGTATTTTATAATTTTTAAAATTTAAATAAAATTTTCTTTGGGTTTTTTTTTTCTTTTTTGGTACTGGGAATTGAACCCAGGGCCTTTGCACTGAATCCATAGCCCTTTTTAAATTTTTTATTTTGAGCCAGAGCTCACTAAGTTTCCCAGGCTGGGCTCAGATTTATGATCTTCCAGCAGCAGCCTCCTAGAGTACTAGGATTATAGACTGCCACCATGCTTGCCTTAAAATGTTTTTTAGTTATGGTTAAAAACACATAGAATTTACCGTTTTATCCATTTTTAAACATACAGTTCACTAATGAGAAGTATATTCTCACATTGTACAACAGATCTCTAGAACTTTTTCATTTCACTAACCTGAAACTCTTTACTCATATTAAACAACTTTCAATTCCCATTCCCCTAAGCCCTGGAAACCACCATTCTAATTTCTATTTCTATGAATTAAACTATTTAGATACATCAGAGAAGTAGAATATATTTTACAGTTCTTAAAAATGAGTAAGAGGGCTGGGGATATAGCTCAGCGGCATAAGTGCCTGCTTTGCAAGCTCGAGGTCACAAGTTCAATCCCTGGTACCAAAAAAAAAAAAAAAAATGAGTAAGATACCATATGTTTTGTATAATTTTGTATAGGTGCTGCCTGTGAGTAAAAACAGCCAAATGATTACATTTACTTTTCAAAATGGTTGTGTTGCTACTCTTCGGACAAGTGGGACAGAACCAAAGATAAAATATTATGCAGAAATGTGTGCACCACCTGACCAGAGGTAAGAGTAGATTTTTAGACATTTATATAAGGGCTTTATGTATAACTCCCATGAGATAGAGTACACTCACTTAAAATGTATAGTTCATGGGTTTTCAGTGTACCCAGTTTATGTCACCATCACTACAATTTTTAACATTTTCATTATCCCCAAATTGAGCCCATACCCATTAGAAATCATTTCTCATTTCCTTCCTTCAAAGTACTAAGTAACCACCAATATACTATTTTTTATAGATTTTCTTATTCTAGACATTTCTTATAAATATAGCATATGATGTAGAGTCCCTTGTGACTGGAACATTTTACTTAGCATAATGTTTTGCTCATTTCTGCTTTATTCCTTTGTTTAAAAATTTGTCTTTATTGTCTTAAAATATTCCATTGCATAGATACACCATCCTTTTAATGTATTCATCAGTCAGTAAACAGTCAGGTTATTTACTTTTGTTGGTTTTTACATTATGATCATTGTGAAGAAATGTTTATATGTGGACATACGTGTTTTCATTTTTTAGATAAATAGAAACTGATACATAGCTAGGAGTGGTGTTGCTGGGTCATATAATAACCTACATGATAAAATGTTTAACTTTTTGAGGTCCTTCCAGATTATTTCTGAAGATGCTGCATCATTTGGAAATTAAATTTCTATTCTTAAGAAGACTCTCTGATCTTTATTATATGATGAGCATAAAGAAATAAACAGCAGCTGAGCTGGAAATGTAATTCAGTGTTAGAGCACTTACTTAGTATTTCTGATATTCTGGGTTTGATCCTAACACTGAAAGAAATGATTAGCAAATGATTTGTATTTATTGCCAAATATTTCTTTTCTGTGTCTGATATAGTTTGACATAATCTTTTTAGTTCATTTCCTTGAGTATAAATTGTGAGTAAATCACAAATTATTAACGGTTATTAAACATATCCAAAGGCTACTTACACTTATTAAAAGTAGTACCTCCTACAATGTTATCATTCACCAATGTACTTTTGAGAAGAAGTTTTATTGTTTTTTATAGAGTTTTTGGTTTTTTGAATTTTTGGTCTTGTTTTGTTTTGTTTTGGTATTGAAATTTCAACCCAGGCTTCACCCTGAACTACATCCTTAGCCCTTTTTTTATTTTAAGACAGGTCCTAAGTTGCTGAATTTCCCAGGCTGGGCTCAAATTTATGATCTTCCTACTTCAGCCTCCCAGAGTGCTGAGATTATAAACTTGTACCACTATGCCCAGTGGGAAGGAAATTTCTTGAAATTACTTTCAGAGCCCAACCAGAATATATTATTTTGCATGTCTTCATGTCTTTACATTAAAATTTTGTTTACATTAGGGGAAAAAATCGACCTGAAGTTATGTAGAGCAGACTTTCAAGTTAAGCAAGTTAAGGCTGGGCATGGTGGCACACTCCCAGCACTGGAGAGGCTGAGACAGGAGGATCAATGTGAGTTTGAGGCCAGCTTGGGCTACAGTGTGAGTTCAAGGTCAAGCTGAACTGCTTTCCCAATAATAATAATAATGATGATGATAATAATAAACTCAAACAAGTTCAGTAATGCTATATTTGTTTAAAAGGATAGATGATTATTAAAGCAGTGAGAACTGATTTGTTTTGTAACTTATAAAATGACCGATAAGCAATTTATCTTTTTTTATTTTTTATTTTAAAGAGAATAAAACCTAACAAAATAAAACAGAATAAAGCCAATCAAAACAAAACAGTGCAGGTGGTACAGAACTTCAAAACAGGATAATAGGAAATCAACAATGGCTACCATAGTATATCTTGTTATCTTCACAAGTTGTCCATGCCAATCGTGACCGAACATTAAATAAAACAAAGCAATATATCGTAACAAAACTTAACAGTGGGAACAATATTGGATTTCAAAAACAAGACGGAAAGAAATCCCCCATATTTGCTATATTGCATACTATTATCCTCCTGATAAATTCTCAGACTTCTAGCCTTATGCCTATAAAGTCAGTGAAACAATACAAGCACTTAGTTGTTTTGTACCTTAACTCAGCCTGTCCTCCAAACCAGCTGGTTGCTTATAGGCGCTGTGGGCAGTTGATAATTGATTCTCTGCCTGCACACCAGTCATCTCACAGAAAAAGTGAACTGGTTTCTGTCTTCCTAGGCCCCGGCATGGTTTGTAGGCTTATGTAAAGGGCAGATTGGCTTCTTCTTATACTCCTCCTAGTCCCAGCATGGCTTCTGCCAACTCATGGGAAGGATGAACTGGTTTCTCTTTCTGGGCCCTGCGTGGTTTGCCCTATAGGCAATTAAAGCATTTGATTTTGAGACAGGGTATCACTATGCAGTTCAGGTTGGCCTTGGGCTCACTTTGTAGCCCAGGTTGGTCTCAAATTTGCAACTATCCTCCTGCCTCAGCCTCCCAAGTGCTGGGATTATGGGTGTGTAACACCATGCCTGGCCCTATAGGCAGTGTTTTGTTTTGTTTTGTTTTGTTTTGTTTTGTTTTGTTTTGTTTTGTTTTGTTTTTGGTTCCGGGAATCAACCTCATGACCATGTGCTTGCAAGGCAGGCACTTAAATCCCCCACTCCCCTACATGCAATTTAAAAGAGGCTTTCCTAGAAACATGTTGAGCAATAACAGCTCCTCAGTACTGGTCTTGAAGGCTTACTTGAAGTAAATACTTTGTTGTTGTTGTTTTTTTTAACATTTCATTCTTTTAAATCACTCCTTCTCCTGCTACCTGAAAGGTACATCACATTATTCCATGACATCAGTGTTGAATATCCTTCAAAGTATTTCAGGAAGCCTTTTTATCATAGTGAAACAGCTATCGTTGTACAAACCAAGCCTGTTGTCTTACTAAGGCAAAGAAAGAAATCACAGACAAAAACGAGTTTAAAGCAGAAATGTTTATTGGAAATATAAGAAGAACAAAGAGGGCTCCTGGTAGCTGGCAAGGGTCCCAGAAAGTGGAGTGCCACATGATCCCTCAGTCCAGAACTTTTTATGAATAAGCAGAGCATGGGGATTGCTCACTTGCCCAGCTACTGTCCATCACACTTGGCTATAGATTTAAAATGACCATTTGGAACTGTCTCTAAACTAGTTACTCAGCATGCAGAGTTTAAAGGAAACCAACTAAAAAAAAAAAAAAAAACCTGGTTATTCTGCATTTTTAAGTTCTTCCAAACTTGACCCTTAATGCAGAGAGTGGTTGCATTCCATGTTGCCTGAGAAACTCCTTTCTTGGTCCAAAGTTCCAGTTTCACTGCCTGTTTTTATTTTAACAGCATGGCTGACCACCCAATTCTATCTCCCGCCCTTTCTCTAGCTAACTGCCTATTGCTAAGCTAATGAACTCAACCATCTTTTACAGTAACACCTCAGTGTCAACGTTGAAAGCTTATTAATTGCTTGACTTAGGAGAATAGTTTAGTTGTCCTATAATTCATTCCTTATCGCGTGCTAGAAAGTCCTATTAATGCAATTTAATTTGTTTAGGACAGTGTTTTCTTTGTTTATAATTTTCGAAAGTCTCATTTTGTTTTATTGAGTGTATTTTTCTTTTGATTATTATTTGACCAATCAGGTATATGTTTTCTTAAAAATTAAAATAATTTAAACAGATTTTAAGACTGTGAAAATAAATAATTTTTAAATTCTCAATCCTTTTCCTTAGTGACATTACCCTTCTGGAAGAAGAATTAAAAAAACTCATTGAAGCTCTGATAGAGAATTTTCTTGAGCCCAGCAAGAATGGACTGATATGGCGTTCTGTGTAGGGTACCAGTGCATTATGGCTTTGTACTGTCACATGGAACAGAACCACCAAGGACTCCATCCCTTGAACCTCCTGTTAGCATTTTCTGTCTCATTTGGCCAAGTATCTTTTTCTTTTCCTTTTCTCTCCTTTTTCTTTCTTTTTTTGTTTGGCTGACTAAAGAAACTATATAAATTTGAAGTGTAAATGGAGGGAAATGATTCAGACTTTTTAATACTGTTGAATGAAAGTCATTACATTACAAGTGTTCTGGTAACACAGCATTCTTCCTTTAATACGGACATAACAACAACAAAAGTAAACTGTCTTATTGTAGTGTTGGTTGATTTAACTTAGTAATCCGTATCTTGTACTTATGTATAGCATGGTTTATAAAAAGGCAACTAAATGTGACATAATTATAGGATTAGTTAAGGAAATTAATCCATAAAAATGGAAAGAAATGGTACTGTTCTTGCATCATTATAGAAGAGTGTCATTGTTACATCATAGGTATTGATTTACAAATTAAAGTATTTGTAATACGCTATTTAGCATTTCTAGTTTAGTACAGATATTATAATATGTGGTTTTGTATCTGTTTCTGGTGCCCTTGGTGCAATGTAAATTTACTTTATGTATTTAAAACTCTGATGTTTACTGAACAGGAAACAATAGTGGCAACACTCTTAGTGGCTTTTATTCTTGTCAGATTTCTTAGTGCCTTTTCAAGTCTGATATGAACTTAAACAGTGTTCTTGAATTGAATACAATTTTATCAATTTTCAGATAGTTAAAATCTTCCAAACTGTACAGGTGCTTCCTTCATATCAAGTGAGTTTGTTGATTTTAAAATACTATGCTTGTAAAAGAAGATCTGAATAAAAGCAGGCATAATGTAGCTATAGTTAAATGTCTTCAAGTTAGGATTGTATTAGTTATCTTAACCTTTAAGTAAAGAAAAAAAATTGAATTGGTAAATGAGCTCTGAATTTATTTGAGAGTCTTAACTTTGAAATAACATTTTTGAGAGCAGATTTATTACTTTATCTGATAAAGTAATGCTAATTTTAATAAAACATCTAGATTTTAAATACTAACAAATGCTAAAACTAATATTTAAGGCTAAGATCCAAGGTATTCTAACATTTTGCTGACTTCTGTGGAATTTCTGATCACATGAATAGTCTGTTTTTAATATGGAAAAATGTTTTAAGGAAGTCACTTTTGGTTGATTTTATAGTCTTCTGAAAAGATTTAACAGAGAACTGCTGTTTAGTCTTTATAAGGTCTATCTTCTCCTGTCCAATTTGTAAAATGTACCTGTATTACTAGGAATAACAAAAACAAGGTTTTGGGTATAAGCATATAAACAATTTTTCCATAGGAATAGTACTAGGATTGGAGAATTTGTGTCCTTAAAAAGTAGTAATAATAATGTAAAGCCTAAACTGATTAGAATGGGGTTTTGTTGTTGTTATTGTTGGTGGTGGTGGTTTTGGGGTGTTTTTTGTTGTTGTCATTGTTATTGTTTGTTTTTGTCTTTTTGAGACAAAACAATACGATTCAGGCTGGCCTTGAGCTCACTTTGTAGCCCAGACTGGTTTCAAACTTGCAACTATTCTCCTGCCTCAGCCTCTGTAGTGCTGGGATTATAGGCGTACACCACCATGTCCGGCTAATTAGAATGTTGATTAAATCACAGCTTCATTTGTTTCAGGGATCTGCTAACTTTGTTTGAGCACATATAATTTGAACATAGTTTTCAAATTATTGCATTGCCACTATTGTTAATTTGTTCTTTCCTTACTTTATCTCTAGGTCTTGTATGATTGTAGATAATAGACAACTAGCTAAATGTACACACCATTTTTTCCTGAATGAATTTGTTTTCAAAAGTTTTACACTGGAGAAGAAATGTGTAGAATGTCTTGTTTTATTTAAAAATGTGTAAAATACTTTTTGTTTTGTTAGTTCTTAGGACTGTAGATTATAGTTTAGGAAAAGGCATATATTCCACAAAGTGGTATGAACAATGTTATATATGTATAAAGAACATTGTGTTTGGTTTTAGTACCTGTGTTTCTGTGACCAAAGAACAAATGAGGCTAACTAAATGGTAGCCCATTCATAATCACTAAAACTATGTCATGATTGTTATTCTTTTATGAAGAAAACAGTTTTATTTGAATGCTTTAATATAATGCAACATGGAAACCATCTTAAGTTGAAGAATCCTTGAAGTTTGGACTCTTCTCTAAAAAATATTAAAGTCTAAAGTTGAAATTAACAAAACTGTATAAAGCTTCCTGAAGTATAGATTAAGGACACTATTTGATTCTACCCAAATTCTTGAGTCTGTCTGAGCATGATATTTAACATGAACTTGATGGAGTGGGTACTCAGTGGCAGCCCAGCAGGCCGAAGTGCTAACCTGAGTCTCAGCTGCAGGCACTGTATTGTTCATCTTTTTCTTTTTGAACACTCTCAGAAATGTAAACATTTTCATTGAACATATAAATAACTTTTCTGCAGGAAAAAAGAAAATAATGGGGCAAGATCAAAGCATAAATTGAAGGTAAACAATAAAAATAGACACTATAATGGCCAATAAGACAGGATAAAAAGTGTTTCTTGTGAAGAACAAAGTTAACACCATAAAGGTAGGGGATAAACTGTGGGCACGTTTACTTGTGTTTATTTCTTGTTATAATGAGCAGACAATGAACCTATCATTTTCCTTTATTAGAGATCACTAAAAACAACTCAGTTTTAGGAGGTGAAAATAAGTGTTTCTATTAGATAATAAATTCCTGCTAGGATGTTGTCCCTTGTGTTCAGAATCATGTAAGAACTCAGGAGGAAATTAAGCAGAAATAAAAAATATAGATTAGAAAACAAATAAAAACATAAAATATAGATTAGAAAACAAAGACCTGAGAGAAAGTTGAAAGAATTATGATCATTTAACTCTAGAAAAGAGAAAGATATTGAGATCATTTACTAAGTCATAAGTTATGTACTAAGGCTTTTACTGAAGGAGTGAAGTACTAATACTGTTCCCCATGCTAGGGAGGAAGACAGATCAGAAGGAAAAGGGCTTTTTAAAAAGTCAGCATGGAATGTTTAAGACTTAACTTCTTGAGCAGAATTTCTCATAAAATCTCTCACTTGAAATCTTTTTTGTTTTTAAAGGAATAAAATTTTTTTAATATTAAAGGATTATGGCTTTTTGAAAGATCTTTTCTTGCACCACTTTTTTTAAAAATTCAGATTAGAACAAAAAATCATGAAAAACCCTGATAGTAATATGTGGGTGTTAGGTCACAAAATAATTTTTGTTTATTTTGAGTAGTAGTAGATGCATGAGTTCAATGAATAAAAGACCTGTTTGGATGGTTTTTTTTAGTTGACCTGGAAAATGTAAGACTTGAACACATTTCTGTTCCTCCTAAAGAATATATAGCATTGGGCCAGGGATTTAGCTCAGCGGCATTAGCGCCTGCCTGACAAGCATGAGGTCATGAGTTTGATCCCCGGCACCTAAAAAAAAAAAAAAAAGAATATATAGCATTATAGAATATTTGAGGGGTTTGTTTTAAATATAAAGTGTTGTTATTTGGGTATTGTAACTTCAGCAAAGAGATTCTGAGAGATTACATACTTTGTATACTGCCTACTGATACAACAGATATGTTAACGGGAATCTAGAAGAGAAATTGTCCTATGAACTGCTGCTATTGATATTTTTTCCACGTTTTCCACTGATGTTTGTATTGCTTGAAAACAAATTCTGTTTAGATGCAGTTAATTTTCTCTCTACCTCCCTTTTTCCTTAGGCACTCTTCTACATTTTCTAACTGTGAAAAACTACCCTGTTATCTCAATGATAAGAAATCTCTTTTTGTAACAGGAATCGAACTCAGGATCTTGTGCTTGCCATGCAGGCATTTATGTCACTGAGCTATATCCCTGGCCCCTAATAAGAAATCTTAACTATGTTCATTCAGAATGCTTTAAGCTTACTCATAAACTGTTAATGAACTTTTTATTTTATTATTGTCAGAATATTTAAGACATTATAAGAAGTAATTTTAAATCTGTTTCATAATCTGTCTTTTGGTCTGTCGGATACTACCTTATGTTAATTCATGATAGCCCTTTAAATTTGCTTGTTTTCTGAACTTGCTCTAGAAATTAAGGAGGAAACAATCCTACCAAAATGGTTAGTTGACCTAGCGTTTTATATGAGCATTCCTTATATTTTGGGGAACCAAAACACAAAATTTCCTCAAATCTTTTCACATATTTCCCTCAAAGCATTTTACCCTAAGACATAAGAAGTCTAAGTGAAAAGAAGAGAATGGCTCATTTCCAACTCTTTACAACCATAGCTTTAATTCTAGCAGGAAACAAAATTAGTGTTCAATATTTACTATACTGTTACATTCACCAAGTCATCTTTCTTCATTAATTCAAGACTCTGTCATTTAATAAGAGAATCTACGAGAATGAGTGAAGTGATCAAGATAAGGATAAAGTGACATATCTAGAGTTTGCTTCTCAATTTTTTTTCCATCAGCAGAACCCTAAAGCAGAGGAGCAAAAAGGCGAAAGAGGCCTGAGAGCAAAATCAGAAGCAGCCTGCCTCTGTGTAAAATTTTGTGTTCTGACTTTAGGTTGTAAGTAAATTTTGCATTCTTCTTAATAAAACTTCTAATATAGAAATATTATCTTCAAAGAAAAGAAGGAAGGAAGGAAGGGAGGGAGGGAGGGAGGGAGGGAGGGAGGGAGGGAGGGAGGAAGGAAGGGAGGGAGGGAGGATATCTTCAATCTTCACTGAAACTAGTGCTGCTGGGAAGGAGCGCTGTATGTATCAGGTGGCCTCTCAGCGTTCTCCCCATCTGCATGCTCAGTTGCTACATATCCCTGGGGGTGCACACACTGACTTCAGTGTGAGAAAGGTGAGCATGAGAGACTGACCTTCTAAATCACTAACACTAACTTAAATGGACTTGAAACAGTTATGTTCCTGTTAAACCTTATGGTCTGAGATGTTGGCAAGTTTATTCACTTTAGCTTAATGGCATCCTTGACTAGGAAGGAACACCTATCAATTCCTGCCACATTAAAGGGGGGGAGGGAAGGAAAACAGCAATCATTTGTCTGTCAGCTCCCTGAGAAAAAGAGGCATGGTTGGTAATTTTTCATATTCATATACCTAATTTCATACCAGTTATAGAATGTTTAATTTGTTTTAATAGGAATTAAGGGATTTATTTTAAGGAAGCAAATAGCTTTTTAAAATTAAAAAAATTAATTTTTCTAATTCGATTTTTTACTCTCATTACTGAAATTTATAAGTGATACTCAGTTTCTGTGGGGAGCATAGAGCATCTTTCTGCATAGAAATTGTATATAATGCCCAGTATTTTATATCCAAAGCAAGCTGCTGCCCAGAAAGGCTAAGCAATTATCCATGTAGATTGTTGTCACTGGTCTCAGTGTGATTTTGAGTCCTAGTAGTACCTTCCAAGTGAGTTACAACTAATTTGGTAGTATTTGCTCTGTTTTTGCCCAACATTATGATCATCATGTGTCTTTATATTAAAAAGCAAAAGTCTGTTTCTGTATATGGTGAAGCCTTCCTGTTACAGGCTAAAATAAACTCTTTGTATACATCATTAAACATGCTAGATCAAATATATACAGTCAAGAATTAATTTTTTTCTCAGTAGTAGTTCAAAATTGTACTGTTTAACAGTTTTTGTCAACATTGTTTTTTTTCCTCTACAAAAATACCAGGGTGAATTATAAACTATTGCCTGTGAGAATTTGCACTTTATGTATTTGTGTGTGGATTTCTTGTGGTTTTAGTCAAATGAAGTGTTATCAGTAATAAACAGGTCTCTTTATTGGCATGAGTTTCTGTGTAATTTTTATTATCTTAGATACTGTGTGGTTCTTAAAGTTTCAGTTTACCCAAACAGAAATGTCTTTTAAATATGCATGGTATATTCTATGATGTACTAGAGTTTGAATAAATATTCTGGCTGAGCACTTAGTATATACTTCTGGATCAATTCATCTCAAGTTCCATTAAGTCGGGGCTATGAATGTAACTCAGCAGTAGAGCACTTGCCTAGCATGTGTGAGGCCCTGGGTTTGATCCCCAATACTACAAAGAGAAAAATTTCTTTCAGTCTTATTTTTATTTTTCTCTCCTTCAGTTGACCTAATTTGTTTGTCCAAGTTAGCACTAATTCCCACAATAAGATAGGACAGTTAAAAGTTTGGAAATCTCTGAAAGAAGTAATGATAGATCTGTGATGCAATGGTGATAGTAGAGTGAGACCATTTTCTCAAGGGTCATCATGACTGTAGTCCTGGTCTTCAGTACCTGTCTGTCCCTTAATAAGACTCAAAGGGAAGATGAGTAAGAATAGTTTTTTTTCACAAGGTGCTTCTATCACCTTCTAAACTGAATATTCTGAGAACCATTCTCATCCATCCTTAACCCCTCCCTCTCTTTTATTGTTCTTTATGCCACAAAAACAAGTGAACCAATAATTTCAAGTAGTAGTATCAGTGACCTACAAAGTGGCAGGGAAGGGTACATGATATGCAAACAAAGCCTACTCAAAGGAGTGGGACTGGGTCTCTGAGTGCAGAGTGAGAAGAAGGACTCTTGAGACTCGCTAGCTAACTTCCAGCCCCACTTCAGTTAACCTCAGGCTAGTCATAGAAAGCTGAGTGGGGCAAGAGCAGAAGACACTGATGCCTCTGCCATCAGGGAATGAAGACAGAAAAAAAAAAAAATGGAGGCATAATTAGACCTAATAAGATTTTTTTTCCCCAGTTTTTCCACCCTTTCCATTTGTGTATGCTTCCCCCTTGTGGGCAACAAGCCCAAAATCTGTCTTCAAGTAGGAGCCCAAATTCAGTTCCAACGTTTTTCTATATGGTTAGGTAAGTCTAAGAGTCAGGTCAGAATCTACCTGAAGTCACAGAGTGGATTCCTTACGTACCCAAGGCATCTTCCCCCCTTCTGCTGCTCTCTCTCATACAACCTAAAGATGCTATTGAAAATTCATTCACAATATTTTAGTCTTCCAGCCATGTGGGACCCTCCCAACATCTATACAAACTAAGGCCCAGAGAGGGAAAGGGATTTCCTAGAGGTCATAGAGAAGGCCAATAACTAACTTGGTGGTAATTCTCAGGTCTCTTTCTCCTATTTGTATGTAAATATTACTGGTCTCGTAGAAGCAAAACAGTGAATTAGAAGTTATAACCCACACCTCAAGAAAACAAAAGCACTTAAGGGGCAGCAGAAGTACTCTAGTAGAGATAAGTATAAAATGATGCAGGAGGACAAAGGAAGTGGAATTGTACTGGGCAAAGCCCAGAAGAGAGCATGAAGAAGGCAGAAAGTATTTTAGAGAGGCTGCTGGCATATAGGTTTCCAATCTTAGCCCATATAACACTTCTAATTTTCACACTCTCTTTCTGAGTGAAATGTACCAAATCCAACGATCCTTCTGGAAGCTCCGGGTCTGTATTTTTAGGCTGATCTTTCTTTCCAAGACTCAGAGCTCCATATACAACAGCTTCTAAGTCATCTCTACCTGTACATCCCATAGGCACTTTGAGCTTAAGCTGTCTAGTCCTTTCTCAGAGTTGATACCCCTACTCATACCACCACACTTGTTCCTTATTATGGACTGTCAAAGGGAGCTATCATTCGTTACCTCCCCCAACCCCAGTCCCTAGCTGAATTTAGCACCAGATATTGCAAATTTTGCTTCCTAAATATGTGAAAATTTCTTCTTGATGCAGCAGAATGGAAGTAAAGTTTTTAATGACAATAAAATGCAGTCATATGCTAATGGAGCCACCCTTAAGTTTTGGAGGAATGGTGTATCATCTAGATCTGTCCAGCCCTGGCTGTGGCTTGACACCACCTGCAAAAAATTTCTGATTGTGAGCCTGTTGGGGGAACAGTAAGGATTTCTGGGACTTGTTTGGCTAGTTGACTTAATTGTGGCACAGGAGAAAACTGGGGATGTTTGGAAACCCAGAGTTAGAACTGTTTGTGACTTTTTCCACTATTTCTTGCCTTCTTTAGTACAGTCATGATTTGTATATAAAACCCATCTTCCTTCCTTCCTTCCTTCCTTCCTTCCTCTTCTTTCTTTCTTTCTTTCTCTTCTTCTTTCTTTCTTTCTTTCTTTCTTTCTTTCCTTTCTTTCTTTCTTTTTCTTTCTCTCTTTCTATCTTTCTTTTCCTCTAAATGGTTAAAAATAAAGGCTGGATGTTGGAGAGCCTTGATTCAAATCCTTCCTGCTCCATGCAAACCAAACCACTTACTGGCTATGAGATCTTGAATAATGTGACAGCCTCCAACAGGGCCCCTGAAGATTCTTCCCTGTCAGAAGTGATGGCTGGTTACTTCTGAGATTAGGATATAAAGACTGTGTGGCTTCCATCCTGATTACCCTTTCTGTGATCATTTTCTCTGTGTGAAGCCAGAAGTCCCATGGACAGTGTCATGTGGGAAGGAATTGAAGCTTCATTCCAATAGCCATTTGAGTGAATTTAGAAGCCCTGGATTTTTCTGTGGGTTAGGAAGATGGATGCAGCTTAGCTGGTGGTTCTGGCTCAGAATCTCCTATAAGGTTGCAATCCTAAGTAAGTCTGACTAGGACTGAGGGATTAGCTTCCCAGACAGCTCTCTTACGGGGCAATAGCAAGAAGCTTCAGTTCCTCATCCTATTGGCCTCTTCCATAGCGTTGGTTGAGTGTCCTCATGACGTAGCAGCTGATTTTCCTCAGAGTGAGTGAGCCAAAGAAAGAACACGACAAAAACTACAATGTCTTTTATTACCTAGCCTTGGAAGTTATACACTGTTGTTTCTATAGAATTCTATGATTACACAGATTAACCCTGCTGCTACGTAAGAGAAATTATGTGAGGTACAAATATTGGGAGGTTGGAGCGTGTAATTTAGGAGGTCAATGGGGCCATCATCAGACTGGCTACCACAGAGATTAACCAGTTTTTAAACATGTTAACTCAGAGATCCCTAAAGGACATTTGTCTTAGTTATTTTTATGTTACCGAGACAAAATAGCTGACACAGTTAAGGAAGGAAAGGTTTATTTAACTCAGTTTGTGAAGGTTTCAGTCCATATTTCACTGGCTGCAAGGCACAGAGTAGAAGGGCAACAGTTCATGGTGGCAGAAGATCCGCAAAATCAGCAAGAGGGCAAAACAAGCCTCTTTCTGCCCCTTTTATCCAGACTTCTGGGATTAGGTACTAATCCAATCAGTGGAGTGATCCAGCAATCAACCAGCCTTAATCCCATCATTGCACTACAAATCAGTTACATACTCTAGATTCAGCTGCCTCCAAAAAGCACCACCCCATGACCACATGAGGCTTTGGGGGGACATCCAGACATAAACCATAGCAACATTCAAGTGCAGATGTCAAGTGATGGAAATACAACTCTGGAGCTTGTAAGAGAAATCTGGGCTAAAGATACTAATTTGGAAGTTATCAACATACAGAAATACTTAAAGCCATGGAAATGAGTACAGAGGAAAGAAAACCTTATTTTTAGGGCTCAAATACTTCTTTCTTCACTTTAAAATTATAATCTTTGTTATAATGAAAACTTTAAAATCAGAGGGAAAGATAGAACAAACACCCATGTACCCACCACTTTGATCAGTAAATGTCAGCAATTTGGGGGGTGGGGGGGGTACCAGGGATTGAACTCAGGACCTTGCACTTGCCAGGCAGGCACTTATGCCACTGAGCTAAACCCCTGGCTATGTCAGCACTCTTTCTCACTTTTCCAATATATCTTTCTTTTAAAACCTTCCTATCCAATCCTTTGCACTGACCTCCTATATTAGTTAAATTTTTTTAATTGATTAACTTTTGCTGAATAACAAACCAACCCAAGTAAAACAGCAAGTTTTTTTTTATTTTATTTAAAGAGAGGGGAAAAATAAAACAAAACAGAAAAAAAAGGTAGAAACAATACAGAATTTCAAAAAAAATGAACAGTAAGAAATCACTAGTTGATACATTACATATTGTCTTCCTGGATGTAGTTGTTCAAGTTACAAAATCAAAGCATACAAAGTGGACATTCAAACAGTGAGGCTGCAAGCAGCTCCTTTCTCTGAGCCAACAAAAACTTAGCAACATAATTATCGTTCCTACACCCTTAAATATGTATGTAGTTATATCTTTTAGAGCACCTGCTTTTCCTCCTTTTGCTTTTTAAGTCCATTATCTGTTTAGTTATATCATGTTTTAAGTTGCTCAGTACCTTGCTGATATGTTTTGTTGTTATTTATTTTTTAAAAATTTTTTCTTATTTATTGTTATTTTTTATTTTATTTATTTATTTTATTTTGAAGGTAGTAAAATACAGCAGAACAAGACAGGACATAGCCAACTGAGGCAGTGCAGTGAAACTGGCACAGAACCTCACAGCAGGCCACCGGGACAACAGCAATAGGCACGATAGTACATCTGATTTTCTTTACAATAGTTCTTCCTTCAATCAGGCAGAGCAATATCGAAGGAAATACTGAAAAAATTACAAGAACAGAATATTGAATAGAGCAATACCATTGATCAAAACAGAGCAAAACTGAGATAAAAATATTTGCCCTCAAAGAGATGGCAGAAGAAAATCCCCCTTATTTGCTATATCGCATATAGTCAGACTCACAAGACATGCTCAGATCTCCGACTTTCACTTGCTCGGAAGTTGGGGGGAAATGGATGTTTGATTCTTAGCCCGCATCCCGGTAGGCTCACAGCCGCTCACTAGAGGGGTGAACTGACTGCCGGTTTTCCCAGTGCCCCAAGGTCCAACATGGCACGTCACGGATCTTAGGAAACGTTGATATGATTCTCGCCCTGGCGTGGCCTCGGCTTGCCAAGCCACAGCCACTTACCAGAGCAGCATGCTGGTGGCTGCCTGTTTTCCCAGAACCCCAAGGTCCAACGTGGCACATCGCGGATCTCAGGAAATGCTGATATGGTGCTCGCCCTGGGGTGGCCGCGGCTTGCCAAGCTACAGCCACTTACCAGAGTGACATGCTGGCCAACAGTAAGTATTTATATGGCTCATAACTCTGCAAGTCAGAAACTTATGCTAAATTCAGCTAAGTTGTTATGATCTTAGCTGGGCTTATTTATGGATCTGAGGTCATCCAGTAAATTGGTTGGGTGTTGGATAATCTATAATAGCTTCCACTGGGATGACTCTTATCTGTCCCGTGTAGTACATTGTCCTCCAGCCAACTAGTTCAGCTTTGTTCAAATTAGTGGCTGGATGGAATACAGAAAAAGAGCCAACACATGCAAGATATCTTCAGGCTTACACATAACATTCATCCCACCCTTCTACTGCATTCTATTGGCCAAAAATGTCACACAAGCCTAGTACAGATTTTAAGGAAGGAAAATAGTCAACCTGTCCTGATAGCAGTTATTACAGTCACAGCTCAGAGAGTGGATTCAAGAACAATCAACTGAAGGACTGTGACTATTTTTGTAGCCTAAAAAACTTCACTCTTTAATATAATTATTCAAATTTATTCCATGAAAAAATATATTTACTACCATTCCAGGATCCCCAAATTCTCTTGCAATTATACCATCAAGCTTGAGACCTAACTCACCCTCATAAAACAAACATTACTGGACATAAAAGACCAGATAAATTACTATAAGGGACCCAAGTCACCCACTGTCACAAACAGATTGGTTAGACAAAAAAATCAACAAAGAAATATCAGAGTTGAAAAAAGCCTTCAAACAAATGGATATCTATGGAAGTTTCCATCCAACAGCAGAATACACATTCATCTCAGCAGCACATGCAACTTTCTCTAAAAGAGACCACATGCTAGCCAAAAAACGAGTTAAAATAAATGTAAAAGAATGGAAATTATACCATGCACATTATCAGGGTATAGTGCAATGAAAGTAGAAATCAACAACAACAACAAAAAAAAAAACACAAAAGTTAGGCAAATGCATGAAAACTAAACAGTACACTCTTGAACAATAATGGGCTACTGAAGAAACCAAGGAAGAAATAAGATAGTTTCTAGAACTAAATGAATGCCAGCACAATTTCGAGTTTATGGGACACAATGAAAGCAGTCCTAAAAGGAAAGTTTATAGCTGTGAATGCTCATATCACAAAAACAGAACAAACTCAAATAACCTAACATTGTATCTCAAGATCCTAGAAAAGCAAGAACAATCCAAAACCAAAGCTAGTATAAGAAAAGAAGTTATAAAGATCATAGCATAAATCAGTTAAATTGAGACCGAAAAAAACAAAACAAAAACAAAGATTTGGTTCTTTGAAAGAATAAACAAAATAGACAAATTCCTAGTCAATCTAACCAAAAAAGAGAAAAAAGGCCCAAATCAATGCAATTAGAAATGAAAAAGGGAAAATCACAATGAACACTGCCAACATAAAAAAAAGACTTTTAACAACTACTTTGCAAACCTCCACACCAGTAAACTGAAGAATTGAGAAAGAAATGGATAGATTCCTAGATACATATGAATTACCAAAACCTGAACCAAGAAGATTTTAAAACTTTGAAGTATCCAACAACAGACAATGAAAATGAAGCAACTAACAACTAAGAAAATACCAGGTCCCAGTGAATTCACTCCTGAATTCTGCAATGTCAGGGAACATCTAACATCAATATTCTGAAGTTCTTTAATGAAGGTAAAAGAGAAGGAGTACACCCAAAGTCATTCTTGGAATTTAACATTACCCTGACTTCAAAACCAGACAAGGACCCAACCAAAAAAAGGAGAACTATTTTTCAATGAACATAGATGCTAAAATCCTCATCAGATACTGGCAAACAGTATGCAGCAAATCACCAAAAATGTCATATATATCTGTATCCTATAAAAGCCATTTATGACAAACCAATGACCAACATCATATTAAATGAAGAGAAGCCTTAAGCTTTCCCCCTAAAATCGGGAACAAGAAAGGTATAATCTATCATCATTTCTGTTCAATATAGTTCTTGAAATATTAGCCAGATGAAGCAAAAGAAGTTATACATACATACATACCTACATATAGATAGATAGATAGACAGATAGATAGAAGTCAAATTATCATCATTCACACATGACATGATCATCTGCAAAGAAGACCCAAAAAATTCCATCAAAAGAGTTTTACAATTCATATATTCAGTAGCATAGCAGGATACAAAATCAAAATGTAAAAATAACATTCCTGTACACATGAATAAACTAACCATAAAAGAAATTAGGGAAATAATGCCTTTACAAATACCTCCACGAAAATTAACCTAAGGCAGTAAAAGAGCTCTACAATGAAAGCTTTAATACTCTGAAAAAGGAGACTAAAGAGGACATAAGAAAATGGAAAGGTATTCCTTGTTCTTCTTAGGCAAAACCAAGAGAGTCAAAATGGCCATATTTCTAAAACTGATATCGAGATTTAATGCAGCCTCCTATATTCTAAGCCATTTCTAGATTACTTATAATATTTAATACAATGTAAATCTATTGCTACACTTTGTTTAGTAAATAATGACCAGATAAAGTGTACACATTCAATAAAGGCACAAATTTGCTGAATATTTCAATACACCATTAGTTGAGTCCACAGATGTGGAACCCATGAAAATGGAGGGCTGTCTATATATTAATAAATTAATCTCTTTGCTAAGTCAAAAAACATGGCTAGGATGATAATGCAAGCTGACTTCTAAATTCCACCAGGGGGCACTATGGGAATGGTTAAGATTTTCTTAAAACATGCTATCTACTTTGAATAGAAAGTGATTTTTATAGTGATCGTTGTTTGTGTTGTGTTTTAATATGTTTCCTATTGAGGTGCTGGAGAGGACAGTAACTGAACTGTCTGCAGGTTTGAAGGACTGGGTATCTTCTGTTGGTATCCACTTCCTGCCTGCAATATTTCTTCAGTGTGGAACCATGACGAGCTTTCACACGATTTATCTTCCATATCAACAATGGGGATCCAGGAATGGGATAATTGTTTCCATCTTAAAGATAATAATTCTAAGCCAGACATGGTGGTGCACTCCTGTAATCCCAGTTATTTAGGAGACTGAGACAGAAAGGTCACAAGTTGAAAACCCTAGGCAACTTAGGGAGACGCTGCCTTAAAACTTTAAAAAAAAATTTTTTTTAAGGACAGGATATAAGGATATAGCTCAGTGGTATCTAAGGAGTATCCCTAGATTCAATTCACAGTATTGCAAAAAAGTGAAGGATCAAAGAAGTAATTTTCCTAAGGAATCACAGCTGCTAAATAATTAAAAATTGAACCTGTATCTTCTAAATATACTTATTTGTTCACCAAAAATATACAAGTCTTCGACTTACATTTGAATTGCAGACTTTCACAGATATTAATACATCTTGCATTAGGAACATTTCTAGATGCAAACAAACTGTGGAAGTAGCTCATGTGTCTGTCAGACATTGTCACATCCTGCTGCTTTTTGTTTACTGTTTGACAGAGTACAGTAGTACAATACACTCTTGGACTTATTGTATTTGTGTGTGTGCGTGTGTTTGGCTTTTTTATGCTTTATATTGTATATTTGTGTCAAAAGTGTGTCAGACTCACTTTTTCAGACTTACAAACAAATCTGACTCATGAACATTCTCCAGTCATTGAACTAGTTCCTAAGTCAGGGACTTAGTTATTGAGTTCCAAGCTCAGTAAAAAATGGTAGGGATGCAGGGTCATATTGTTGTGGTTTGCATCTAGGTGTCCTCCAAAGCCTCATGCAGTCATGGAGGCAGCCGAGTCTAGCATTTCTGATCGGTTCATTGTCTAGCACTGAGACTGGCAGTGTGAGTGCTGCACTCGCCTATGCGTGGGAGCGGGCATGTAATACAAGGGAGGGAATGAGGCTTGCTTTTTCCCCTTTTGCCCTTTGGCTTTCTTTACTTACTGCCACCATGAATGGCTGCCCCTCAGCCATGCCACCCTTACCTTGAATCCAACTGAGTGTGGACTGAAACCTCTAAGAACTGTAAGATAAATAAACCTTTCCTTCATTCATTTTGGGCATCAGATATTTCATTTCAACAAGAGAAAAGTAACCAAGACACACAGGCTCCAAATGTAATGTTTTACAAGCAGAATCTGCTAAAGCTAGAAGAAACATTGAAAATCAATTAATAGGGCCGAGATTTAGCTCAGTGGCATAAGTGCCTGCCTTGCAAGCGCAAGGTCGTGAGTTCGATCCCCGGAACCCAAAAAAAAGAAAATCAAAATCAATTAGTACATTATTCTTAAACATGCATACAAATTCCCTTGAAAGCCTGTTAATATGGATTCAGAACAAAACATGTGACATCCGTGTAACCATTGCTACTGGAGGCTGTGACTAGAGGAACATACAATTGAGGCCAACCTCAGCAGCTTTGTGTCAAAATAAAAACTCAAAAGAGCTGGAGTTGCAGCTAAGTATGAAGACCGGGATTCAATCCCCAGAAGGAAAAAAAAAAATCCCTACGGAAATGACTCAAAGGATAGGAGTTAACCAAATTATGTATGAATCAGAAGGAGCTTGGCAGGAATAAGAACTGATGAGACCAAAGGCCAGCATGCTGTTGTAGAGTGAAAAGAGGAGGTGACATAAGCTGAAACTGAGAGTAGCAGTGCTTTTTGGAGAGCCTTTTCTCTTTCCATACTTTCATATTTGAAAATCTTGATCTACTCCTCAGTCCTTTTATCTATACCTCAATTATTCTATTTTTTGCACTAAAAAGCCTAATTATATAACATTTCCTCAAGGATAATAAACATTTTTCATTTTTTGATATTCAAAACCAGGGATGGTCCAGTAATATAGGACCTATATTAATGGTGGTGAACCCATGGTATGTATGTTAATTGTGTTTTTCTTTTAAGACAAAAAATGTTAATGTAGAAGGTTTTTTTTTCTAAACTAAAACCTTAGTATTCAGGTTTAGTCATAATGTTGGCACCTTGTGATAGCTAAGTGGGTTCAGGATTGTAGTTTGGCACTCAGCCTCTAAAAGATTGGGCATCACTGATACAGATTCAAAAGCAAAACAAAATCTCAACCAGTTTGCTAAGTTAAAATAAGAAATTGAGCCTTTACTATAGGTAGAGAAAATATCTATTCTAATATCACATTACTTGAACTCATAGCATAACTTAGTTAAATTCTAGTTTGGTTTGGTTTTAGTTGAAGTTGCAACATGTTGTTACTTAGAATGACTTCAAAAAGTCTTCCTGATAAGACATTAAAACAAAATATTATGAGTAAGAAGTTCTAGTGGTGGAAAAGATGAAAGAGATACATGGAGCAGGCAATTGAGGACTCTGTCCTCCTGCCACTTGGCCTCAGATGCATGTAGTCTTGAGAAATACAAAGCAGAATGGGTGACTAAAACCCTAGTTTTCTGGCCAGAGGACCACAAATGAGAGCCTCAAGGCCTTAAGGACTGACAAGTATCAGATCACAAAGAGGAAAGACTATGGCTTCACCTCTGAGCCATTCATGCATGCATCTGATGTGTAATAGCATGCAATAAATAGCCTTGAGTGCTGAGATATGGGATAGACCACTGTTCACATCTAAAACTGGTCAGTGGGTATGTGTGGCTGGAACAGGTCTGAACAGTATTGCAAAGGCTTTGAAAACTCAACTGACTTTGAGATCACAGCCAAAACAAAGACAACTCAGGACTTGTGACCTGAACCCCAATGGGTCAATAACATGCTAAAACAAAGATATTAATATTCTTAAGATTTAAACAAAAAGCTGAGTGTGATATCACCTGCCTGTAATCTTAGAAGTCAGGGAGACTGGGCAAAAGGATCACAAATTTGACCCCTATTTGGGAAATTTAGCGAGCTCCTGTTTCAAAATTTTTAAAAATTTAAAAAGGGCTGGAATACAGCTCACTGGTAGGATGCACCTGAGTTTGATCTCCCATTCCAATAAAAAAAAAAGATTGAAATAAGATCTAAATGTTTAAAATATAATGTTCAAAATGTCTAGTGGTTAATCCACAATTACTCAGCATGCAAAAATCCATGAAAATCTCAATTAGCAAGAGAAAGACAATTAATAGACGTCAATGAAGAGAAGACAAACATTCAACTTGTTGAAGACTTTAAGCTAGATGTTATAAAATGCTCTAAGAATCAAGGATGAACACTCTTGAGAACAGAAAGCATCAACAAAAAGAAGATACAAAAAAGAATTAAATGGAAATATTAGAACAGAAAGTATAATAACTAAAATAAAAAATTCATCAATGGACTCAGTACCAGCATAGAATTACCAGGGGAGTCAGAGAAATTGAGAATAGATCCACAGATATTATCTAATATAAATGAGAAAAAATATTTTTTAGCATTTTTTTATTTAAAGAAGAGGAAAAAATAAAACAGAAAGAGGGTAGAAATAATACATAATTTCAAAAAAAAACAATAAGAAATCACTAGTTGATAATTACATATTTTCCTCTTAGAAGTTGTTCAAGTTATATAAGTAAAGCATACAAAGTGAACATGTAAACAGTGAGACTGCAAACAGTTCTGTTCACCTATCCAACAGAAACTTAGTAATTTGGTTATCAATCTTACACACTTAAACATACATGTAGTTATACCCTTTAGAATACTTTCTTTTCCTTTCTTTTTTTACAATAGCTATATTCAATTCTCATAAACTGTTTAGAAGTGCTACGCATGTATGACTCTCTACATGTATACCTATCCTTTCTGTATTAGAGGGAAGAACAAATCAAAACAAGACAACTAAGCAAATTCCTAGAAAAACACGAAACAAAAAAGTCATATAGAACCACAATACTTGTTATTTTCGAAAGAATTGTCTATATCATCAGGCATAGTATAATTGGACATAGCAGTACATAGCAATACTAATAAAAACAAAACATTAGAGACATTATATGATTTCAAAAGAAGTTAATAATGCAACCAGAATGGGTATCCTGTTGAATCTTGTCATCTTCAGAATAGTTGCCTCTCTACTCTCAGACTTGATGCTATCAAGCATACCAGATTCGAATAAAATCAGTCAAGACAAAACAGCAATCTAACAAACCAGGTTCAAATAAGATCAGTCATAGTAAGACAGTGTAAGTAATACAGGGCTTCAGTTTAAGTTAATAGGAAATTAAGGATATTTACCATAGTATATCCTGCTGTTTTGGGGTAGCTGTCTGTGCTTTCAAATCTAGTATGAGTAGACAGACTGAAACAGAATAAAATCAAACTAAACAGAGAGGTGAGAATAATGTGGCTTTTAAACCCTGATACACTATTAATAATGTATCCAGGCCATCTGTGTTAGAGAATATAGCCAATCTTCTCTGCCTCATCTCTGCTATGCTATTTTTCTGTCATTGTTGTTTACTTTTCTCCTTCATTCCACTGTCTGCCCCGTTCACTGAGGCCTTTCTGCCATTGTTCCTGGAGTCCTGGTGATTTTCTTCTCTCTCTCTAGAATGTCCTTCAGTATTTTTTGTAGGGTTGGATTGGTGGTCACGAACTCCCCTAGTTCCTCTTTGTCATGGAAACATCTTGTTTCTCCATTAATTTTGAACGATAGTTTTGCAGGGTACATCAATTTGGGTTGGAGGTTATTTTCTTTCAGGGCTGGGAATACCTCATTCCAACCTCTTGTTGGTTTGATAGTTTGTGTTGAGAATTCTGTTGTGATTTTGATGGGTTTTCCTCTAAAGGTAATCTGTTTCTTTTCTCTGACCCCTTTTAATATTTTGTTCTTGTGATGAATTTCTGGGATCCTGATTATTATATGTCTGGGTGTAGATCTGTTCTGGTTGTAGCTGGCTGGAGTTCTGTATGCCTCATATATCTGAACATCACTTCCTATGCCTGGGAAGTTTTCCTTAATTATTTCTGTGAATAGCCTTTTTATTTCATTTGTATTTGCCCCTACTTCTTTGCCCACTTTTCTTTTCTTTTTTTTTTTTTTTTTTTTTGAGACAAGTTCTCACTATGCAGTTCAGGCTGGTCTTGAACTCACTTTGCAGCCCAGGCTGGTCTCGAACTTGCAACAATCCTCCTGCTTCAGCCACCCAAGTGCTAGGATTACAGGCATGAGACACCACACCCAGCTCACGTTTTTTATTCTTAAATTATAGATCCTCTTGTCATCTTCTAGCCTTTGCATTGTTACTTCCTGGTTCCTTGTTATTTTTAAGAGATCTTTCCTTTTGTGATCACACATTGCAAATCTATCTTCAAGTTTTGAAAGTGTCTTTAGTTTCTGTCAAGAAATTTTGCCAGCTTTCAATGGAGTTTTTAATTTCTTGGTATTCTCTTTGGATCTGTTTCACGTATTTTAGATTTTGTTTATATTCTTCATCAAAGGTTTCTCTCCTTTTTCTGGGTTCCTCCATCTTTCCATCTTTGTCTTCTTAAGAAGTGCTTAGCATTTCTTTTATTAATCTTCTTATATCTTGCTTCACTTGAGGTAGAATTTCAGATTTAAGTTCATCAATGAGGTCATGGAAGTATTTCTTTATTTCCTTTGAGGCCGTATCCAATATTGCATGTTTGCTGTCCTTGATCTCTTCTATATTTACCTCTCCTGGACTTATTTTCCCTGGGTCAGCAGCTGGAGGCTTTTTCTTGTTTCTTTCTCTTGTCATGTTTCTGGTTTTTTCAGACAGGTGTATGGTGGAAGTCTCAGGTCCTTTCCGTATTGCTTATGGTTTTTCTGAAGTGCACTGGCTAGGGGATTGCTGCCCTCTTCCATTTGCTATTGATCTGTGAGGTGCACACAGGGGCAATGTGGGCCAGCCCCTCTCCTCTGAGCCAGTCAACCAGTGAGTGTCTTCAGCACATTAGTGTGTGCCCTGCAAATATCACAGGTTGGGGACAGTTTTGTCCCTGGCTATTGAGTACCGACCAGGGACATGACCCAGCCCAAGCAGATCCCACCAGTTTGCTTTGGGCCAGGAACAGCCAACTGAAGCCACTGTGGTTGCCTGCCCTGCCCAACTCCAATATGTCATCAAACCGGTCACTCTGTCTGCCTGACCCAGTTCCCAGCACTCACCATGGGTCAGTGCAGCTCGCCTTGCTGGTTCCACTCCCTGTTGTGGCACCTCCTCCCACCAAGGGTCTCGGGCTCACCAACCCCTGACCTCAGCAGGACAGCAAACTCAGCTCGATTGTGAGTCCCAGGACTCTAAGACACACCCAGCACAGCATGGGGCTGGGTCAATGGGAGCATGTCCAGCTCCAGCTCTCTGCCCAACACAGCACAGGACCAGCTCTGGCCCTCCACCCATGCTTTTTTTTCCTTTTTTTCTTTCTTTTTTTTTTTTTCTTTTTCTTTTTCCTCAGTTTCTTTCTGGGTCATGAGAATCCCTCTCCTTTCATCTGGTCTTCTCCATGGTGTTAAATTCTAGCATCTGAGTTGTTTTTCTCAGACAGGCTCTCTACTGTGCTGCTTATTGATCTGCCATCTTTTTTCTCATCTCGAGAAAAAATATTTTTAAAAATGGTTAGAGGCTTAGGGATCTGTAATGCAAAGTCAAATTCTTGTTGTTAGAATTCCACAAAGAGTGAAAAAAAGAAATATTTGAAAAAAATAGTATTTTAGTTACTTTCTCGTTGCTGGGACAAAATACTCAACACCCACAAGTTAAAGAAGGAAAGATTTATTTTAGCTCACAGTGTGTAGAGGTTTCAGTCCATAGCTAGCTGGCTCCAAGGCAGGATGGCATGGAAGAAGGAAACACCAAAAGAGAAACAGTTCATGGCATGGCAGGCAAGAAGCTACAAGTCTTTCTTCTTCTTCTTTCCATTTTTATTCCATCCAAGCGTACAAGTCTGTTGGCTGGCACCAAAAATAACCAGGGTAGGACTTCTCTCTTTAGTAATTTGATCACCCACACCCAGAACTATGCTAAATAAATCAGTGGACTCATCTAGTACCATACACCCATGATCCAATATCACACATGCAAGACTCAGTCACTTCCCAAAAATCCCACCCAGGAGCACATTAGGCTTAGGGGTGGGATCTAGATGTAAGCCATAATATTTCCCAAATTTGACAAAAGACAAAACCTACAGAACCAACTTCAAGGAAACCTAAAAAGGATAAAAATCAAAGAAATCCATGCCCATTGATATAACAACCAAACTGCTTAAAAATAAAGATAAAGGAAAAATATATTTTTTTTGGTACTGGGGATGAAACTCATGACCTTGTGCTTGCCAGGCAGGCACTTAAACCACTGAGCTAAATCCCCAGCCCCATAAAGGAAAAATTTTGAAGTTAGCCAGAGAAAAATGATGAATTGCTTGTAGGGAAATGATGGTTCAAATAACTATGGATTTTTCATCAGAAACTAGAGAGGCCAGAACATTTTTATAGTGCAAAAAGGAAAGACCTGTCAACCTATAATTCTACATCAAGTGAAAATAAACTTCAAGAATAAAAATGAAAAACATTCTCAGATGAAAGAAAATTAAGAGAGTTCATTTCCAGCAGATTTTCTCTAAAAGAATTGTTGAAGGAAGTGAATCAGGAATTTTAAAATTCCCTGAAAGAAAAGCACAGGTGCTGTGGATATAGCTCACCGGCACAAGCCTTTCCTTGGCAAGTGAGAGGTCGTGAGTCCAATCTACAGTACCAAAATAAATAAGTAAGTAAATAAAAGCAGATATTATAAAGACACTCACTCTGATCTATTTGGGCCGGGAATTTAGCTCAGCGGCATAAGTGCCTGCCTTGCAAGCGCATGGTAGTGAGTTCCATCCCCGGTACCAAAAAAAAATAGAAAAGCACAGGCTTAAGTGACAATGGAAAATTCCTCCAAATATCTGAAGCGCAAACTCCAATCCTGTACTGATTCTTCCAAAATATAGAAAAGGATGGAACATTCATAACTCATTCTGTGAGACCAGTATTATCCTGACATAAAACTCAGACAAAGATAACACAAGAGAAGAAAACCACAGGTTAACTTCTCTTATGACTAGACTATGTGTATTGAAAAACATAGTTTAAATTTTAAAACATTTATTACAATGAAAGACACAACACCATTACTCCCCCTCTCCCTCACATTGAACACGCTTATTCCAACATCCTTGCCACTTTCTGAAGCAGTGCTGGAAGTCCTCTTTTAAGTCTACAGTTGCATTGTCATGGCTGCCTTGATGTCCTGTATGAGTTCAAAATGTTTACTTTCATGGTCATTTTGACTGTGGGGGAAGAGCCAGAAGTCTTATAGTCGAATGAAGAAGGTGGGTGAGGACATCCTGTAAATGTTTGTATGCACCTGATTTTCCACTGAATGGCACTTAGCAGCAGCATTCAGGGTATTTTGCCATACCTTGTAAAGACACTCCTGAAAGAGGACTTCCAGCACTGCTTCAGAAAGTGGCAGGAACAATGGCAAAGTGTGTTTGGTACAAGGGGGCATATTTTGAGAAGGATTAATGGTAACATGTCATTTATCGTCATAAATATTTTTAAATTTAAACATTCACTGTATTTTTGGTCACATCTTATGGATGTAAAAATCCTCAACAAAATCCTAGAAACCCGGAAAACCAAATCCAGTAATACATGAACAAAAATACACACCATGACCAAGTTGCACTTATTTTAGGAATGCAAGACTTGTTTAACATACAAAAATCAATCAATATAATGCACCGTATTAAGAAAGTAAGGGGCAAACACCACATATCTCAATTGATATAGAAAATATATTCACCAGATTGAAAACAATCAACAAATGAGGAACATAAGGAAGCTTCCTCAATGATTAGAGCATTGGCAAAAACCCAAACAAAATTAACAAAAACCAGTTAATATCATAGTTAATATCATACTACTGATGGAAGACTGCAAGATTTCCCCCTCAAGATCTGGAATAAGACCTTAATGCCACTTTTTACTGCTTCTATTCAACATTATATTATGTTCTAGGCAATAAGTTTTGATCAATCAATGAAAGTTATAAGGCAACCATAGTGGACTAGAAGTACCTATATTTTCAGATGCTATGATCATTTATATATAAACACATAAGGAATCTATGAAAAAGCACTATTAAAACTACCAAATAATTTCAGCAAGGTTGCAGCACACAAGATCAATATAAAAAAATCTATTGTACTTCTATACATTTGCAATGGACAGTTGGAAGACAAAGTTAAGAAAACAATTCCACTTATAATAACATCAAAAAAGGAAACCATTCATATGAAATGTCCAGAATAAGAAAATCCATATAGACAGAAAGTACATTAGTGGTTGTCATGGAGGAATAATTAGTAATGGGTACAGCGTTTCTTTCAGGAGTGAAGAAAATATTTTAGACTTTTTATTTGTTTGTTCATTTTTTTGTTTGTTTTGGAGATAGTATCTCACTATGTAGTCCAGGATGGCTTTGAACTCACTTATGTACACCCAGGTTAGCCTCAAACTCATGACAGTCCTCCTGCCTCAGTCTCCTGAGTGCTGTGATTACAGGTGTGCACCACCATGCCTAGCTCTAGATTTATATAGTGGTGATTATCCCACAACCTTGTGAATAAAGTCCCCAAGTTTGGAAGACGGACTTAATATTCTTTACTTTATCATGGAACAAAATGAATATATACTTACTAAAAATTGTAGTTCAAATTTTGTATTTTGATCTTTCCTGAGCTAGCAATCTGTTGTTACTAGTAGTGATAAGCCTTAGCTTCTTATCAGCCAAATAATCACAAGTACAAAAAAAAATCAGTATTGTACAGAGTTTCTATGATAGTCAGTAGAATAGGAAATTTTTAATTGATGACAATTTCAACTTGTGAGTTTATCAATATTTAAATCCACTGAAATTTGAGGAAAATCCAACTATATACTAAAAAAACAACCATACCGGTAAAATTTATAGTGTGCAAATATATAGTATTCAGGATATAGCATAGGTGAATTTTTATGACTATCTCAATTTTAAAAAGGATAAAAATTTCAGGAATAAATTTAACCATATTGTATACAATTTCCCGTAAGATACTATGGATATACATTTGTCACAGTGAGCACACTTACTATGTGGTTTCTGAATATTTTTTTCATTAAAAGTAAAGAGAGCTTCTTAGAGAAATGCCTGATTCCAGAACTGGATCTAGGAAAATATAAGGTGGCCTGGAATATGTCCTAAGAAACAAAGTATGAAAGTGCTTAAGGAATGTAAAGGGACATATCAAAATGAACAGACCACATTGAAAGGGCTACCATCCACCAACTCTGGGACAATTTGATGATGAAAATAATGAATCATAGCCAATGCAAGTCATAAAGTCATACACAGTGATGTAATGAATAAGAAAATGAACAGAAGGGAAAGCTTTATATTGCCATAGAAGTCCAACAAATACTAATAGTCTGTTAATAAATATAATGCTTATTCATTAGTGTTATAGTGAAGAAAGATGGCATACATCATTTCAACAAAGAAAGGTGACACCACCAGCAAAGGACAAATCTTTATAGGATGCACCGCGAATAACAAAGAATAGTACCCACTGTATTTCCAGGCCAAAATTGCATCTATTTATGAGGCAAAATCAGACAAACCCAAATTAAGAGACATTCTTAAAAATACTCTCATATGAGAAACAGTCGATAAAGAATATAAAGAAAATATCAAACACATGAAGCAGATTCAAAGAGACTACCAGGAAATTAAAAACTCCATTGAAAGCTGGCAAAACGCCTTAAAAGAAACAAAGGATAGACTATCAAAACTTGAAGACAATTTTGCAATGCATAATCATGACAGGAAAGATCTCTTAAAAATAACAAGGAAACAGGCAGTAACAATACAAAGGCTAGAAGATGACAAGAGAATCTACAATTTAAGAATAAGAAATGTGAATGAAGAAGCAGTAATAAAAAACAGGCAAATTACAAAGGCTATTCACGGAAATAATTAAGGAAAACTTCCCAAGCATGGGAAAAGAAAATGATATTCAGTTATGTGAGGCATACAGAACTCCAGCCACCTACAACCAAAACAGATCTACACCCAGACATATAATAATCAAGATACCAGAAATTCAATATAAAAACAGAATATTAAAAGCCATCAGAGAAAAGAAACAGATTACCTATAAAGGTGAGCCCATCAGGATAACGGCTGACTTCTTAACACAGACCATCAGATCAAGAAGAGCTTGGATTAAACTATTCCAAGCCCTGAAAGAAAACAATCTCCAGCTCAGATTGATGTACCCTGCAAAACTGTCACTAGAAATTAATGGAGAAACAAGATGCTTCCATGACAAAGAGGAACTGGGGGAGTTTGTGACCACCATTCCAACCCTACAGAGAATACTGAAGGACATTCTAGAGAGAGAGAGAGAGAAAATACCAGGATTTTAGGAACAGTGGCAGAAAGGCCTCAATGAGTGGGGCAGGCAGTAGAATGAAGGAGAAAAGTAGACAAACAAAGGCAGAAAAATAGCATAGCAGAAATGAGGCAGAGAAGGATGGCTAGAATCTCTAACATAGATGGCCTTGATACACTATATCATTAATAGTGTACCAGGATTTAAAACCCACATTACTCACACTACTCTGCTTAGATGTATTATATTCTGTTCCAGTCATTCTACCTGTACTAGATTTGAGGGCACAGACAGTAATCCCGAAAATAACAGGATATAGTATGGTAATCATCCATAATTTCCTATTAACTTAATCTAAAGCTCTGTAAAACCTACACTGTTTTACCATGACTGATTGTAATTGAATCTGGTTTGTTAGATCACTGTTTTGTATTGATAGATTTTATGCAAAGCTGTTATGATTGATAGTATCAAGTCTGAGAGTATAGGCAACTGCACTTTAGATGACAAGATTCACTAGAATATCCACTCTAGTTTGATTATCGCCTGCCTTTGAAGTCTACAATGTTTTATTTTAACTAATATTGTTATGTACTGCTATATTCAATTATACTGCTATATTCAATTATGCTTGATGATATAGACAATTCTATTGAAGATAATAAGAAAACACATTAATCATTGTAGATCACCTTGTACTGTGTTTTTATATGACTTTTTGGTTTCATGTTTTTATAGGAATTTGTTTTGTTTTGTCTTGCTAAGTTTTGTTTTTCCCTCTAATACAGAAAGGATAGAAATACATGTAGAGACTCAGGCATGCATAGCTGTTTGCACTCTCACTGTTTGAATATCTACTTTGTATGCTTTAATTTTGTAATTTGAACAGCTATTTCTAAGAGGACAATATGTAATTTATTAACTAGTGATTTCTTGTTGTTTATCTTTTTTTTGAAATTCTGTATTATCTCTACCCTTTACATGCTTTTCTTTCTCTTTAAATTAAAAAAAATACTCTCATACATCAAGATGCAAAAAATAAGGAAAGACTAAGAAACTATAGCAGATTGAAGAATGCCAAAGAGATTGACTACTAAGCACAACAATGATCTTGAACCCTAGATTTATAAAGCATAAAACTGGTACAATCAATAATATTTGAATAATGTCTGTGGACTAAAAGTCAATATTTTATTAACATTAAATGTCCTAATTTTGATAGTTAAACAAAATATGTATTGTTAACTTTGCATCTAGCTGGCATGTAAAAAGTTTGAAGACTGTGATTGAAATGTAGAAGGCTCTCTAAGAGACTTGTGATGAGGTGTCTTAGTTACTTCCTTGTTGCTAGGACAAAATACCTGACTCCTGCAAGTTAAAGGAAGAAGACTTATTTTAGCTCACAGTTTGTAGAGTTTATAGTCCTTGTGGAGTTTCTTGAAATACCCAATGGGTCAATCAGATTGATGGGGTGGGGGGCTGCTAACCCAAGGAGCTGGAATATCTTGATATGGGATGTTTTTCCAGCTGGAGCAGAGATGGATCTTACAAAGAAATCAGATAAAAGTTAGCTATTCAGCCAAACTGTCACCATGCCTTGCTTGCCTGCCTTGCTACCTAAAAGAAACATCTGTGCTCAGCAAAACACTATGCCTTTGTTGTTCCTCAATAAATCTTGGAGTTTGAGTTTGGGGCTCCCTTAGCTCCACAGTGATATTCTTTGTCTCTCATATCTTCCATTTGTGTCTCTAACAGGGTTTGCTGAACCTCAAGGTAAAGTTCTTATAGGTGTGGCTTAAAAGTCCTGTAAAAAAAAAAATCTGCAGAAAAATTTAAGGGCATACCAAAAACAAATCTAAGGATCTTAGGAATATGTACTTTGACACTCTCTACTACACAAGAGAGTCTGTAACAGATTTAAAGAGCACCTCATATTTTACCCAAGGAAAAATACTTCTAAACATCATAGGGCCATTGTCACAGCATTTGGACTCTCAACTCAAGTTAGAGAAGGGTCTGTCATGGAAAGAAATTTGGATGTGATTTTTGCTTAATGAGGTGAGTTCCACCAAGATTCATAGGAAATCCTCAAAGATTTTGAGACAGTTGTATTAGTAGAAACATTCCATCTAGTTGGGTTAATATAGATAGAGATAATACAAAATAAATAGATGCCTTTAGATTCTTGCATCAGTTTCCTAATATTTCTTAAGCAAGTACCACAAGTGTTGTGCCTTAAGCCAACACGAATTTATTACTTTACTATTCTGGAGTTCACAAATCTGAAATGAGCTTCACTGGGCTAAAATTAGGAGTCAGAAAGTCTCTGTTTCTTCTGAACACTCTAGGACAGAATCTGTTTCCAGGTCTTTTCTAGATGACCTAGAAACAGATTCTACCCTAGAAGCTGCCCACAACACACAGACCCTCTTTCCATCTTCAAAGTCAGCAACCTAGCGTGTTTAAATCTCTGGTTTTGTTTCCATTTTCCCATCACTTTCTCTGATTCTCTTATGGACCATTGGATTGGCACTGAGCCCACCAAGTTAATACAGGATAATCTCCTAATTTCAAATTTCTTAACCCAACCACATTTGTAAAGGAAACATAATCATAGATTTTGGGAATTAGGGTATGGACATCTTTGGGGGCCATTATTCTCCCTACTACAATCTCTAATCTTCTACATCAGTGATGTAAATTTAAGTGGGTTCATTAGCAATATAGAAATCCAAGCAGCCAAATTGATAAATTTGGAATGTTATTAGCTAAGCTCAGCGACCATGCATGGACCCCTATTTCAGAGTCCAAACGAGTGACTCTGAACTGAAAAGTTACAGAAAACAGAAAACCACACACACACACACACACACACACACACACACACACACACAAATCCTGTAAGAAACAATTTAGGTAGAATCTTACCTTAATTTTTAGTTGATACCTGTATCCTGCTTCTTTGTTGAACAGGTTAATTTTTCTCTTGTAGGTGCAGCTCATTCTTCTTTTCTTGTGGGACTTGTACTCTGAGTAATTTTTCACTCTTCTGGGTCAAATACAGGGCACAAGATGGCATTAGTCATGCCAAGCTATAACATTTGCCACTGGTTTTAGTATATGAATCAAATCCTTGATTCCTGGTCATCTTTCTTATCTAAAAGTCATCTTCCTCACCATTTCTGGAGGACCATCTCAGCTAAGGAGTTTAGAGATTCCTCTAGGCGATAAACATTTTGTTCAAGTATACCCTGATCGCTGTCTATTTCTTTGCTCAATATCTGGTAACTTTGATGACCCATTATAAGGACTGTGGTTCTTAGTGCTGTGGAACTAGCTATCTCTAATCCCAAAAGGACAGGAATTAGGAATGGGCTCTTTTTTTGTTTTTGTGAGGTTGGGTAGGTAACCCCAAATATTTCCTACCTCCTTTTTTAGAACACAAGTACACTTTGGGAAGAACATGAGTTAAGATACAGAGTTCAGGATTAGGTCCAGTGAAGATAGCCAGATGAGCACAAGGGGTGAGGCTGTTTGTACAAGGCAAACCAAGTTCCCAGTGGGGAGATCAAATGTGGGTTGAGGAGGTAAGAGACATTTTGCGCATACACAGTTGAATTACAATTGATTTGAAATGGGGAGCACTTCAAGCGGAAATTTACAGACTGAATACAAGGTCCAGAGCCCTGAATATTTCCCAAAGTGAGGGGCTTAGGTCATTGCCCCCACCAGCATAAAAAACCAGAATCAAAGTTTGAGGTGTTTACCATCTGGGTTGTATTATTGGTCCTAATAGTAACCCACGTATAAGCTGAATATATAAACAGACTTAGGGCCTGCATCTTTGGAGCTTGATTTTTAAAAGGTCAGAAGACTTTTTGATAGTCCACTTAGCTGGAGTTTCCAGCTTGCAGGTTTGAAATGGAAGTGATGAATCCAATGGCTCTTTCCGGTGACCTTGATGGCTGTGGGATAGGGTCCTTTCTGTTGATGTAGATTTGATCACCAGGTTGGGCTGCTAGGGGGTCATCGACCCCAGAACAAGCGGTGGATGAGTACAGAAGGGGCTGGAGAGCTTATTAGGATTTAACAAGTTTCCCAAAATTATAAGCAGCCAACTTATAATTTTCGACATGGGGGATCAAAGAGGGCAGTTGGCTGTACATGGCCTCAAAAGGAATAATGCCCTGGAGATATGGAATACATTGCGTATGCAGAAGGGCAAAAGGAAGGGGATTTTCCCAGTTTTCGCCAGTCTCAAGAGACAGTTTTGAAATAGTTTCTTTTATGGTCTTGTTTATTTTCTCTACTTGGCTTGAATTTTGAAGCCAATAGGTACTATGTAATTTCCAATTGATTTCTAAAGCTGCAGCTAAATTTTGAGTAATCTGAGCTATGAAAGCTGGGCCATTGTCGGACCCCAGGGAGGTGGGCAAACCGAATCGAGGCACTAGCTCATAGAGGAGTTTCTTAGTTACTACGAGAGCTGATTCAGTCCAAGTGGCAAATCCTTTGGTATACCTGGTGAGTGTGTCTACGAGAACTAAGAGATATTTATACCTTCCTCTTCCTGGGCCCATTTTGGCAAAGCCTATCTTCCAGTGGTCTGTAGGGGTAAGTCCTCGTTGTCTCTTTCAAACATCAGTGGGAGCCAGCTTAGGGTTCACTTGACATTGTGGGCATTTTTGGCTGACCTCTTTAGTCAGGCTAGATAATATGGGGATGAAGTAATGTCCTTGGAATAACTCCGCCAATTTGGTTCCTCCTAAATGGGTGGCCCAATGGGTCTCTTGGATGAGCTGGGGACATAACGATTTTGGGATGAAAATTCACCCATCCAGTAAGGTCTGCCAGCCTCCTGGAGAGAGTTGGGCCTCTAAACTCTTGGCTAGTCTCAAGTCTGAATCTGAGTAAGATGGCTTGGGTAGTATGGGTGGTGGGAAAGCTGGGAGGAGCATTATGGGCCACACTGGTTTTAGTGCCACCTCTTTGGCAGTCTTATTAGTGAGAGCATTTCCGTGAGCTATTGGGATGTCTTCTTGTTGGTGCCACAAACAGTGCATAATGGCAACGCTTTGGAGCAACCAAATGGCAACCAGGAGGTCTAAGATCTCAGGGGCATTCTTGATCTTTGTTCTTGCTGAGATTAATAGTCTTCTTTCCTGATAAATGGTTTCATGAATATGGATGGTAGCAAAAGCATATTGACTATCTGCTTATATATTTAAAAGCTATCAGTTCTGCCAGCTAAGCTGAAGTTACCAACCCTAAAGTTTGGGCCTGTATAACCTCAGTTTTGGTGGTCACTGCAGCTCCTGTCACTAAAGTACCTTGATGGAAATAACTGCTACCATCTGGGAAAAGGATGGCTTCAGGTTGGGCAAGCAGGACATCAGGCAGGTCAGCTCGCAGGCTTGAGACCAAGTCAATAACGTCTATACAATTATGTATTGGCATTGAGGGATCATTATCTGGGAGGAGAGTCACTGCATTGAGGGCAGGAGTAGACAGGAACTTGATGCGGTCAGGATCCAGTAGAAGGGCTTGGTACTGGACAATGCGAGCGTTGGAAAGCCATCTATTGGGAGGCGACTGCAATAGTGTCTCCACAGAATGTGGGGCCACTATCTGGAGTCTCTGGCCAAAAGGCAACTTAGAGGCTTTCTTGGTTGTGGTGGCTGTGATTGTCCATAGGCAATTTGGCCATCCTGAAGCCTTGGGGTCTAATCACTAGGAAAGATAGGCAACAGGCCTCTTCCAGGGTCCTAGATACTGAGTTAAGACACTTTTTGTAAAAGTTCAGGGAGAGCTTGTTCCTCTGGCTCAGCCCAGGTTAATGTTCCAGATGGATCCCCTCCAGTAGAGGTGTAGAGTGGTTGAGCCATGTCAGCAAAACCCAGGATCCACAACCAGCAGTAGCCCAAAGCCCCTAGAAATTTTCTAACTTGGCACTTAGTCTTTGGGGAAGGGATTTTTAAGATATCCAAGTCCCATGGATGATCTTTGTTAGAGACACATGCCAAAGCTGTAACCCAAAATCCATTTATATATCACAAAGTGCCAACACTACAACTTTTGTCTGAAAAACACAATAACGTGTGACACCACTGTTCCATGTGCAGGCTACTCACCTACAAATACAAGCCCATGGTCATTCCAGTATTCCCACCCTAATGGGAAATATTAAGGAAAGTGTGACAAAAGGAAATCAGAGTGAAAAGACAATTTAACCAACTATGGTTAAAATAGCTTTCTTTTGCAAATTTTACTAACACATGTAATCAAGAACACACTGCCAAGATTCCCTTTCCACTTATCCTAAAAAAGGACTTGGAAAGGGTTTGTATAAGTTTAGATTTCAAAAATTTCATGCTATGTCTACTATTGGTAGTGATTCAGAATATAAAATCTGGACCTGGACTGCTTGGATTTAGTTCCCTGCTCTACTGCATAGTAGCCAAGCACATTGACTGAGTAGATGTTAGAGACTGGATGCAGATCTCAAGCTTGAGGTGCAAGATGTTTATTAGGAATCAACATCTGTGAAAGGGAGAAAAAGCAGGAAAAAGCAAACGAAGAAGTCAACAAGGCCCGACAAATCTCTGAGCACGATGGTAAGAGCACTGGAGTTAGTGGTACTGCCTGTTGGAGCTGTCTCACATTAGGCAATCATTCACTTCACTCTGTTACTGGACTTGGGTTCCCCAAGCAAGGAAATAACCTTAGGTGAGGTCTCTTCCTGCAGCAGAATAAACCCTGTTGGAGCTGGAGAGCTCTCTGACCACATTCTCTGCAGCTGTGCAATAGCTCCTTTCCTGAAGGCATGCTCTGAGGGGCACATCTCCTGGTCTACCACAAGTAGAAGTGAGCCAGAGCTGCCTCACACCAACTCACAAGGATTGACTGACTGTTAGCATCTCTACCCAACCACATTCTATGGTAATATTTAAACATGTTGGAATTGGCCACTGTGGGAGAATTTACACCACAGAAACTGGCTAATGCCACAAATCAGGACTTTTTTTTTTTTTCTGTAGACCTGGTTAACCAAGACACCTATGAATATTGTTATTTATTTATCAATTATTTAGCTTTTCTGCTTCTTAATCTTCTAATTGTAAAACAGAGTTAATGGTATTATCTGTGCCATGGGCTCGGCATAAAGATGGAATGAGTTAATATATGTAAAAATGCTTGAGACATCATCTGCCACACAAGAAGCACTCGGTAGCGTTTATTGTTTTTTTTTTTAAATTTGCTGTTATTATTACTATTGTTGCCACTTTCAAACCTTCATTGGTTTTTCACAGAAGACAGATGCCTACATTTCTTAATGTGACTGTCACAACCTGAAGGTCCCAACCACAAGGAACTTTTATTTTTGGAATCCAAACTATTTTCCCCCTCTACACCTTGGTACAGATCAGTGCCTTCTGCCCGCTTTGCCTGTCATCCTCCAGACAACTCTTATTCATCCTAATGGACCAACACACGTCTTCTATGAAGCTCTCTCTGCCATCTATGCTCAGGGTGGGCTCGATTCTCAATGTCGCTGAAGCACATCGCACAGCCCTCCATCATCTTGATAGCACTCGTGTGTGTGTGTGTGTGTGTGTGTGTGTGTGTGTGTGTGTGTGTGTTTATATTTCTGTATCCCCTTGTGTCCACAGACATAAGGTAACATAGATGCTAACATTTGTTGTATGAAAATAAAAGGAACACTGCCTAGGAAATGAATACCTGCCCTAATAGGGTCTAACATTTTGTTTGGTTCAGTGCCTATGAGCTTAGGGTGCAGAGCTGTGACCCAGGACCTCAGCAGTTTAAGTTCTTTAAGTCCTGGTACTATTCATCCGTCGAGATTGCTCAGAGGTTACACCTTCTGCGAAGCGACTGCCTCCTCTCTGCTGTCTGTCTCCCTTTTCACCCTCACCGCTATCACCACACCTCAGAATCTGCTCAGGCGATTTCTAGTTCAGGATCCTGGGGATTCTGTATCTTCAGCAAACTCCGGGGGTGCGAGTGAATATTTTGGGATGGTATTGTACAGCCTCCACCTCCTCCTCCCTCAGTTTCCCCGAGTGTGATGTGCCCTGCGGAAGCACCTTCCACGCTACGATTTAAGGGAGGGCAGGCGAACACCAAGAGCGCCCGGAGGAGCCCAGGAGTAGGAGCGGAGGGAGGAGAGGCCGAGACTCCGCTGCAGCGGGGCGTGGCCGGCGTGGGCGTGGCCCGTTTGAGGGCGTGGCCTGTTGGGGTGGGCGGGGCGGGCAGAAGCCCGAGTGAGACCAGGGGGTCGCCCGCGATGGTCCGCGCCGCGCGGCTGGGCGCGCTGCTGGCGGTGCTGGCTCTCTGCGTCGGGGATCCGGCCAGGGCTGCGGCGCGGGAAGATAAGTTCTCGGCGCTGACCAGCGTGGCGCGCGCCCTGGCGCCCGAGCGCCGGCTTCTGGCGCTGCTGCGGAGCTACCTGCTCGGGGAGGAGGCTCGGCTGCGAGACCTGACCAGGTGAGGCCGAGGGGCGCAGGGGCTGGGAGGCGGGGTCAGTGGTTTGGAGGTAAACTGTGATTTTCAGAAGCGCTGTTTCCGTAGATGGGACCCTGAGACCCTGTGGCATGGGGCGATGGGAAGCTGTGTCACACTGGGTGGGTTCTCAGTCAGTCCCTTCTATATCTCTGTCTTTGTCTCTGTCTCTGTCTCTCTGTATCACTCTCACTCTCACGCACACACCACACACCACACACACAGGCACACACTAGCACTTCTGATCCAACCTCACCCACTCAAGTTGATACAACGTGGAAAAGTGTGGCAGGATGCATGTAGGGCCCAACAGAACCTCGCAAGTGGTGTGCAGGGCTGTGTGAGTCCCCGGCTCTGTGTCACACTGACAGACCCAGCAGACGGTGCAATGACACAGAGAATGAGGTTGGGAGAATAAGATGTGCTATAGCTGCACATTCACTGCCTGCTTTTGAACAGGCATTGTGACCCACACCATGTGACCAGCCAGCTGATGGTCAGCATGTGGAGCCATCCTCAGGAACTGGCTGGGTGGGAAGCTATGAATATTATACCGTGCATGTGAAAGATGTTGAGCAGTTGTACAGGTCATAATAAGAATAATTCTTCATTAACTCACTAGGCACATATGTTTGGGGGCCCACTGTGAGCCAGGCTCTGTTCCAGGAATTGAAGATAAATTGGTAAGGATCCAACTCTGCTCTCAAGGATTTGAGTCAGTAACATCTTGACTGTTAATCAGAGATGTTGCTTTACCTCCTTTGTTTTCAGTCCTTGCTTCTTTTTACATGTGTGAAGGTTTTCTAAATATTGTAGTGCTAAGTAATAGATATGTGAAAGTGTTTGACACCAAGAAAACACTGGAAAATACTGAAAAGCCACAGTTGCTGCTAGAAGATATTGATAGTAATATGCACAAGCAAATGCTCAGTTTATATTGCTTTGCTGTGCAATCAACAAACTACTGCAATACACTTACAACTATTACAGGACTTGGAACTCTGGAGATGGTATAGAATCCAATGATGTCAAACAGTGAAAGATGAATGATTGTACATGAGACCACATGTGTGACTATGTTGTTCCTTCTCCTCTTGGAACACTGAGAACCTCACAACACTGTGAAAAGCAGTGGTTGTAAGCATATTACTACTGAATGTATAAAATTTTACCTATTCCATGTGGTCCTCCCACCAAGACAACAGAAGGTGCTGTTAAAAAATTTCAAGTATGTGACAGTAATATTGATTCTGAGGTGATATGGAAAGGGGTGAGTGAGATAGTTTGCATGAGATATCTTCTTGTTACAGCTTTGTCATGATTGGTGGTCATGCACAAACCTCATCTGTTTAATCTCACACACAATACTTTGAAATAGAGTTGCATTAACAAATGAGAAGTCATTTGAAATATTTTTAAAAACCATAAAGTCTAATAGTATATCCAAGATTATAAAACTGGAGATTGCAAATTCAGGACCAGGACGTGGTGCTTTTAATTATTTATCCAATGTTCTTTCCATCATGCCATGTTACCCTTCCTCCTTGCCCTGTCTAACATGCCAGGACACGGACTGAGCCCCATTAGTATATGAGCAGACTGTGTGGTGGTTTCGGGTCTGGATTGACAAGTTCAACAGACCTCTACTTGAATCCTTGACTCTGACTTTGGACAAGTTTATTTACTTCTTGAAACTTTAGTTTGTTAATCTATACAATGATGATAAAAACCATGCTTACTGTCATAAGGTTGTTGAAGGAATTGAGTATCATGTAAAGATATTTATCATTGTGGTTAATGTGTAATAATTGCTCAACAAATGTTACCCCTCTCCCTTCTCACTGTCCCTTCCTCCATCCTCTCCTCTCTGCTTCTCTCTTTCCTTCCCTCCCTTTCTCCATTTCTCCCTTTCTCTCTCCCTTCCTTCCAACATCTGGCTAAGTTGCCCAGGCTGGTTGAAGACAGTATCTTTCCCGCCTCAGACTCCCAGATAGCTGAGATTACAGTTGTGCACCAATGCAGCCAACTTAAACATTAATTCTTTCTGATTATTGATTATTTTAACATTGCCTGGTGAAACTAGTCACCACTGTTGGCCGCAAGCTTTAACTAGAACTTTAAGAGGCCAAATTTTTAAAAATTGGAAAAAGTCTAACTTTTTTTCCTCAAGATGGCCTATGCACATTTAGCTTTGTAAAGTTTAGTTTGATATTTTGGAGACTATAATTCCATTTTCTAGTTGGGCTCTAAAACCCAGTGAAATGTTTGCTTTTTAAAACAAGAATTTTGACAGTTCCTGCTCATTTTTTCATACTCTCATTTTGGCAATCTTGGTTATGCTACTCGAGATGTTATTTCTAAGGTCTTTAGTTTATATTCTTTGAATTTCTAAGTGGGGAAGTGAAATGTTTTGAGGTGTCAAAGCTATTTCCTGCCCCAAGATAATGAATAAAAAATACTAGTTATACTATCTATCATTATATGTTAGTATAGCATTATAGTTATCACTACATATGTATTTAATCTCTGTCTTTTTTTGTGGTTGCTATTGTTGATGTTTAACAACTAGAGTACCTGGGGATGTAGCTTAGTAGCAGAGCTCTTGCCTAGCAGGCACTGGACCCTGAGTTCAATCCCCAGCACCATAAAATAACAATAATAATAATAATATAAAAAACTCCACAAGTGAAAGAGTAGAATTAACAGCAATTATTTCTGGTCTAAGAATGAAGCATTCATAATGCCTCAGAAGGACTAAGGGAAAACATTCTGAGTTGAAATAGTCCATGTATCATAGTTGAATAGCCTACCCAGACAGAGATTGTGTTGCAAATTTTATGTGCAGATTCTTGAAGGAAAGGATCTAATTTTGCACTCTCAGCAGCATTTGTTAAAGTTAAAAGCCATGTAGGAAACCCTGAGGTTCAAATTCAGCATCACATAATTCAGTCTCTGGAAACCAGCTATTTGCTCAGAGACTGGGCATAGGGCCAACTTTAGGATTTCAAAGTTGTCTCAGATATCAGTTGATAGATTTTCTTTTTCTCTTTTATTTATGTGATGGGGAAAAAAGGGCATAGTTGAATACTGGATTGGGTTGATATTCTACAGTAGAGATCAAACTCTTGGCCTAAATAAAACCCCAGAATGTGAAGTGGGGTACAAAGAGAACAAGGATCTGGACGGTGTTTTTGGTTTGATAGGTGACTTGGGACAAGAATTAACCTCTGTGCCCTACCTTTTTCCGAATGTGCCTCAGTGTCCTCTGTCTGTTAAGCCTTATTCCCTAAGCTACTAAGAGACCTATTTATTTAGTGGTAGCAAAAGTGCATGTGCTGAAAGAGCCTATGGAGATTGTCTAGAGACCAGGGGGTTTTTTGTGTTTTTTTTTTTTTTCCATTTTACAGAGGAGGAAACTATTGGTTGGACCTGGGTCAGAATAAGTCTTAGACCTCTTCCCTCCCAGCTCCTCCCTGGCCAACTGTCTTATAAAATTGCTGCCCACTCAGCCTCAATTGTTCCTGGACACTTATTTTTTTAAACTCAGCACAAGTCTCTGCTTGTACATTTTTTCGTCTAGCAGTGAAATATCTTTCAGTAAGTAGTTCCATATGGAGCTAAAGCAAGAAATAATGGGCAGTAAAAAGATCCCACACCCTGTAGGCTGGTTTAATTTCAAAACCCTGGGGTAAATGCTTACAGACTAGCCTGTCTTTAGGATCAGAGACATCCTGGGAATAAAGGCTTCCTATGTCCTGCCTAGGTCACCCAGGCCAAGGTTCTAGCTCTTAATTTATATTAAACTGAGACTTGGCTCCTTGGAAGCTTCAAAGCAAATCATCTTTTATTTCAGGCTTCCTTTCTTAGTTGAGAGCCCCACTATTTAAAATCCTCAGATCAGACATCAAGGGATTAGGATCCTCTACCACATCCTCTGTTTTTCTCTTTCAATCCTTTCCTCTTGCAGAAGTCCTCTACTTTTGACCATAAGACTTACAATCTTATGTGCTCTTTCATATGTTATGTTCTGTATTCACCTTGCTTATGCTCTTTGTTCTTTTACTTCTATTGTAATTATATTGTTTTGAAATTTATTGTTTTAGAAGAGAGGAGAATTTTAGAGTGCAAGGCCAATACTTTCTTTTTTCTTTTTCTTTTTTTTTTTTTTTTTGGTACTGGGGATCGAACTCATGACCTTGCATTTGCCAAGCAGGCACTTAAGCCGCTGAGCTAAATCCCCGGCCAAGGCCAGTACTCTTAACCTGCCCTATTAAACATAATGGATACATTTCAATAATATAAATTCTATCAGCTTGTTAGAAATGAAATAACAGTGTACCAGGAAAAGAACCAGCTTCTTTTGCCTACATGCACACTTGTACAGGACATTTGAAGAAGAAAGAAATTACCTAGAAAAATGATCACCTTGGATCTATTTTCAGCCCAATCCTATGAATGTTGCCAAAGTGGGAAATTGTAATTGAACCAGTTAACTCCACTCTTTATTCCTTATTGCAGTCACTGCTAGTTTCTTCATTGTCAGTTGCCTAAATATCTCCTTTAAATCCATCCCATTCTCTGCCCTCATGGTCACTGTTCTGTTCCAACTCTCCTCACCTCTTCCTTATAGTTCTGAAGTAGCCTCCACCTTAGTCTTTCTGTCTCCAGTCCCTTTCCACATCTGAATTCTCCTCCTACCCCCTCACTGATTTATATGTATAATCATGTCATAGCAGTCCCACCACAATCTGATCTGCCAAAATAACCACCCACTCTCTGCTGCTCCTTAAATCTTGTTCTTAAATCTGATGTTGCACCTGTAATACAGTTATTTGTATCTAAGTCTTTGAGTCTCTGAGTCCTTGAGACCAAGGATATTGTCTTACTTAAGAGTCTGTCCCCAACTTTTAGAATAATGTATTTCATTCATTTTCTCATACAAATAATTATTGAACTCAGGTGTGGAGTGATAAGAAATTTTTTTCTTTTGTCTACAAACTTTGTGCATTGGACTCCTTCTTGACTTTGTATTTCCAGTTCCCAACATAGTGTAATGCATAGGAAGTAACCAATATGGATTAGTTTTTTTTTTAAGAGCAGAATATATTTATTGAGAGAAAGAAAGCTTCTTTCTAGATTAGCTTTTTGAATAAGCAAATGTTAAATACATGTTAAGTTCTGCTCTCTTGTGCACAAAAACATGCCAACAAAAATTGTTGGCTCAAAAAAAAAACATTTTTCCTTCTTTCTTTGTTTTATCTCTATGGGAAACATTCCTGGCTTTGCCATTTACTGATAATGTGTCCTTATTTGGTTTTTTCTCCTGGAAAATGGGCAAAATAAAATGTATAGTAGCTGGGCACGGTGGTGCACACCTGTAGTCCTAATACTCTGAGAAGCTGAGGCAGGAGGATCACAGATTTAAGCCCGTCCTGAAAAATATAGCAACTTAGTGAAACCTTGTCTAAAAATAAAAAAGCATAGGGATATAACTCAGTTATGGGGATACAGTTTCAGTGCCCTGTACTACAATCAATCAATCAATTATAAAACAAAGTCTACCCTAAGGGTTGCTGGGAGGATTAATGAGAATATAATTAAAGATGCCAGTACATGGTAAGGGCTCAGTAAATAGTAGCCATCCATATTCTAACCAATACTTCCAGTATCAGGTTAAGTGTTGTCACTTCTGGGAAATCTTCCCTTTCTCCTTGCAACTCCCACTTGTGATATATGCTCTGCCTACAAATTGCCATAGCATTGTGTTTTCAGTTCTCTTGTAGCATGCATCAATTATCATAATTTATTAAACAATGTTTTTGAGTTTCTACAAGACACTAAGTATTAGGAACAGAATGGCAACAGTAGGAAAAAACTTTCTCATTTGCACTCTTTGGTAGCTGGATCAGGTCTTGTACTTGAATCTCTAGCATTTTACCTGACATACAGTAATTGAGTGCTATACATTGACTTACTCAATGAGCAAATGAGTAGACTTATTTCTTTTGTATTTGAGTTTTCATGGTCTGTGTGCTTATGGAGGTTTGGGGGTAAATTATTACATGAGTCTCAGGAGAATCAGCCCTTCAATTTTACCTACTCTTTCTTTTTTCTTTTTTTTTCCCCCAATGCTGGGGGTCAAACCCAGGACTACATACACTGAGTTACACCTCCCAGACCTATTTTAGCTAGTTTTTTTTGTTTTGTTTCGTTTTGTTATTTCTTTTTGAGACGGGGTCTCACTATGTAGTCTAGGCTAGCCTTGAACTCTCTGTGTAAGGCTGGCCTTAAATTTGCAATCTTTCCACCTCAGCCTCTTGAGTGCTGGATTACAGGCAAGTGCCATCATGCCTACAACATACGGACACCATGACAGCTTTTTCTAGTTATGGTGGTTGTATTAGGAAGTGAAAATTTTATACTTCTCTCTTTCAGATTCTATGACAAGGTACTTTCCTTGCATGAGGATTCAGCAACCCCTGTGGCTAACCCTCTGCTTGCCTTTACCCTCATCAAACGCCTGCAGTCTGACTGGAGGAATGTGGTACATAGTCTGGAGGCCAGTGAGAACATCCGAGGTAATGAGGAGGAGGGCTGGAGGGTAAGAAAGAAGTTTTTGTCTCCTGACTCAGTGGTAAGGAGAGAGGATTTGTTGTGATATGGTGAAGGGTAGTTGAGTGGGTAGGTATGGTGTAATCTTACTCTTGCAAGTCCAAAAATTAGATCCCCTTGTAAAAAATTAGATCCCCTTGTAAAAAAATTAGATCCCCTTGTAAAAAATTAGATCCCCTTGCTAATAGGATGATATGGTTATAGATTAGTAAAGACTTTCATATCCATTATCCCATTTGATCTTTACTACTAAAGGATCTACTATCCCTCCTGTGTATGTATAAAATGTACTGATCTTCTAGTAGTTTCTATTTCATCAAGGTTTTGATTTGAAAATGGGATAATACAAAGTGATCTACAGCCAGATCACTTTCCTGCAGTGTTCTACTTTGTCCTTTGACAAGTGTATTGCATTTGGGAAGTGAAGAGGAAGAATTGTCTCCTCAAAGGGCAAGATTCCTGGAGAACTATAGCATGGAACAGTAACGTGTGCCTTATTTTTAGTTCTCATCCGTTCATTCTGAATGTTTTCCTCTCCTGCGTGCCTGGAGCTGTGGTTGCCACTGGGAACACAAAGAAAAATGAAATATCATTTCGTCAACTGTTTGAATAGGCGGTCTTGCCCAGCCTGTTTTGAATGCTCATCACCTGTTTGTGTGTTTCTTTGTGATAGTGGGGACCAAACCTAGGGCCTCATACATGCTAGGCAAGTACTCTACCACTGAGCCACACCCCCACTTCTCCACCTGTATTTCTGAAGAATGGATTGTTTTTACTACCTTTACAGTTCTGAAGGATGGTTATGAGAAGCTGGAGCAAGAACTTCCAGCCTTTGAGGACCTGGAGGGTGCGGCACGGGCCCTGATGAGGCTGCAGGATGTATACATGCTCAATGTGAAAGGCCTCGCCCGGGGTGTCTTTCAGAGAGTCACTGGCTCTGCCATCACTGACCTATACAGTCCTAGGCAGCTCTTCTCCCTCACAGCAGACGACTGCTTCCAAGTAGGCAAGGTAATGACATTCAGAGAGGGCCAGTTACTCAGCCGTAGTTTCTTGTGGATGAAATAACTACTGTGTTCCTATTTTATATGTATAATATATACTGTTAAGTATATATTATACTTAAGCATATATATATATATATATATATCTCACTTAACAGTAAGCTTGAAAATTTGATGCTATTTCTACTTTCAGAGAAAGAAGCTAAGCTTCATAACAGGTAGATAACTAAGAGTACACAATTTTAATCAGCAAACTAAATTTTGAACCCAGTATCCTAACTCTAGATCCCACCATCTTTCCATGGGAAAGTGATCTTATACTTAGGAAACCCTATGAGTGAAAGAGATGTTATTAATTATGCCAGAACAACAGACATAAACTAGGCAAAATGATCCATTGATTGCCCTAACTATAACCCCTGCCAGAAGATGAACCACTGAGTGGAAGAGGGAAGCAGGGAAGAATGTGAGGAAGAGGATAAGAGATGATGCTGTGAAGGTGAAGATCATGGAAACTCAGTCCCTGAGACTTTCTGGAATCCCTTGCAACATTTCCTAAGTATACAGGAATTCTAAATTAAATAAGTGTAAAAAATAACTGGGGCCATTCCCTTTAATCTTATTCAAGGAAACAGACTTCATGACCCTCCCAGATGCTGTATTTAACTGATCTTTGATCATAAGTTATAATCATACTTGAGGTCATTTTATATTCTTTGCCAGTCTTTGCCATAAAAAGTAAGAGAGTACATATTTTTTAATTTTGAAGATGCACGTTGCAGGAGAGTGAATTATTCTTGGCTTCTGCCATATTCATTAGCAGATCTGAGAGTAGGCCTCACAGGTCCTGGTTCCAAATTTTATAGATCTGCTTTCCAAATTAATTCAGAATTCATTTCCCTGGCTTTCTCTACATACCGGTTTCCCTTTCTGAGGTGTCAAGCAGAATTAACCATCATTATGTTCATGGCTAATTTAAATTTAAGCCAATTAAAGCAGTCTGATGTAAGATACCAATAATTCTTCCTTTCTGAAACTAAAACCATACATTGAAAATATATTTAAACTCTTGCCAAAATTCTTGCTGGCAATCTTTTTTTCTTATGTATTTTCTTGCATTGAAAGATAAAGCATCTCAAATGCAAAAAAAAAAAAAAAAACCAAAATAACCAAAAAATTACTTTTATAATTGAAATGTGATATGCATTCAAGTTCTGCTCTATTTCAGATTTTTAAAAAGAATTTTAAAATAATGTTACATACACCAAAAGCCTACTCTTACCATCCACTGCCCTGGCCTTCTACACTACCCTTGCCTGGGTCCCATTGTGTTGAAACACACAGTCCATGCTGTTTTGAATTAAACTTCTTTTACTCCGCACATGACCATCTATTAAATTCATCAATACTGTTGCATTTGTTAGTGTTCATTCTTTTTATTACTAAGCAGTATTCCATTATGACACAGAGTGTTTTCCAGCATGAGTTCTTTATACTTAGATTGTTTCTGGTTTGGGCTGCTTTGAATAAAGCTGCTGTTAATGTTGTTAAGTATGTGCTATGAACATTTGTCTTCATTTGTCTTGGGTGAGTACTAGAAGAGGAATTGCCAGGTGGAAGAATAAGCTTCAGTAATTACAAACATGTGGCCAAATTTGTTTCACCAGTACTTACCCAATCCCTTCCTCTATGAGTTATTTTAAGTTGGCCTTCATGTTTTCTGAGATTGTTGTCTAATTCTACTAACTGAACAATGTTGTCTTGATTCTTCCCATAATGGACTATTTTCTGATGTAGTTTGTCTTGTTTGATTCACAGCTTATTTTCAGATCATTTCCCCCCACCCACCACCTCCTCAGAAAGTCTCTGTGTCCAGAGCTCTGGAAAACCCTCCAGAGAGTTTTTTTCTTTTGCCAGGAACTCGGGTATTATTACTGGTCATAGACCCATTTTTTATACTGATTTATTGACCCAGTAGTTCCTTGGCCATATGAATATTATAAATTCAAACTTTAAGTGCATATGAAGCATAGTTTCACAATTGTAAATATCTTTTTTTTTTTTTTGTACTGGGGATCGAACTCATGACCTTGCACTTGCCAGACAGGCATTTATACTGCTGAGCTAAATCCCTGGCCACAGCTATAAATATTCTAAGGAAACATTTATTTCTCTACACAGAGACCAGACAGAAACAAATCTGCTTTCTTGTCTCCTTAAACCAGTGTATAATTATTTTCCGGTCTGCTCTTTTGCTCACGGTATAGTTTTTCATAGAATCCAGTTTATGTGGATGTTTTAGTCTCAATTCCCAGGTTCAGGAGAGGGGGCCTTCTGTTACTAAATACCAGGTCGGCAAGACTGACACCCACTTCAGTGCTGTACACTTCAGCATCGTTTATGAGCTTATTGGTTGAGTTTTCAGCTAATTTTTTTTCTGGTACCTGGTGTTTTCTGTTTTTTTTTTTTTTCTTGAAGATATATCATAAAATCCTTTTTATATTTTATTTCATATATCTAAATATTTGTGTTTGGAAGAATTCAGGCTGCCTCAATCTGTCATATTGCTGTGCCTTGAAGTTTCTCATGGAAACACTAATTAAATAAATGGGGATGTACCTCCATGGTAGTGTTTGCCTAGCTTGTGCAGGGTCTTGGGTTCATTTCCCCAGCACTGAAAAAAAAATTTTAACTCACCAGGAAAAGTTCTGTCATTTATTGTTCTTATTCAGCTCAATCTTTTTTACAAATAGTTTAACATAATTGGAGTTACTTTGTTATTGAGGCTGTGATATCTCTAGGTTCTACCCTGCCTGGAAGTTACATTTGAATGAGATCATTTTGTAAGAGTTTTCCCAACTCCGTGACTTTATAGTTCCATGATGGTTCCAGTAGTAACTTCCAGTAATTGCACCTGCGGGTCTGGTATTCTAGTTAACTGTAAGCTACTAGGAGACAGGAGTCATGTCTGGTACATGCTGCCCTACATTCCAGTACTAAACCAGAACAGATCCGCCGAGTTCCCACAGCATTCCCATCATGTCTGCCTTCATTATGGTGCATGATGCCCTATATTACAGTGCCTGCTTTCTTCACACACCCTCACATACTCAAGGTCTTTAAGGACGAGGATCGCCAGGTACATAATACTGAGTAAATACTGAATAAAGGAATGGTTACCAGTAATACCCTCCTAAAAACATGACATTCGAGATTGTAGGTAGGTTAGCCTGTGTTCCCTTCTAGGGTTCATTTTCTTCACGTTAGATTACAGTCCCAATCAATCTCGTGAACATATTCTTGCTTCTTTTTCTGACATCTCTTCATCTTAAAATGTACCTCCTCCCTATCTCTGCTCCTTGAAATTCCTTTCCTTCTGCAAGGAAGGCCCATCTGAGATGCCGCACCTTCCAGGAGGTCTGCTGAGATCCCAAGGCCCTTCCCTTTTCTGTGCCTCCTCAGTATATCCCTTGCAGCACTCTTGCTGCTCTACCCCATGTTGTAGTTACTTGAGTTCATGTTCAGCTTCTCTCCCAGATTATAAATTCCTTCAGTGAAAGAACTCTTACGTTCTCTCTACCTAGTATAATGCCTTATTAGTAGATGCTTAATAAATTGAAATGAAATGAATCTGAGGTTAAAACATGCATTCTTGGGTTTCAAAGGCTCTCTTGCTCTGAATTATCATTTCCTTTCTTCTGCCACCTGGCTGAGGTTTTCCTGGGGGTTCTGTGTTCCCTGCAGGTGGCCTATGATATGGGCGATTACTACCATGCCATTCCATGGCTTGAGGAAGCTGTCAGTCTCTTCAGAGGATCTTATGGAGAGTGGAAGACAGAGGATGAAGCAAGTCTAGAAGATGCCTTGGATCACTTGGCCTTTGCCTGTTTCCAGGTAGGGGAGTAGGTGAAGCTCACTGCTTTGTAATGCTATAATACTTTACAACTGTTTCACAAGTTTCTAAATGCTCTCATGCCTCTTAATTTGTTTCAGCTTCCCAATAGGACCAAATGTGAGAGCAGTGTTTTGTTTTGTTTTGTTTTGTTTTGTTTTGTTTTGAGACAGGGTCTCACTATGCAATTCAGGCTGGCCTTGAGCTCACTTTGTAGCCCAGGCTGATCTCGAACTCAGAGGGCAGTTATTTTATTATTTCCATATATCACATGTGAGTAAACCAAGTCTCCAAAAAAATTCTTATCATAAAGCTCATAGAGCTGGACTTAGCACCCAGGAAGAAGGCAGCCTCTTACCCATAGCATCAACAGCTATGTCCACAGATCTTTTACAGGGTCATAGTAACTGTAAATCACTCTTTCACATGCTCACCAACTGAAAACTCTTCACGGATATTGCCAAGAAGGGAAAAACTTAAGATTTTCTTCTCCCACCTGCCACTGGGTCCGGCTCAGAGCTGGTGTCACTGGGCCATTGTACCAACCTCCATGCCTCCCACAGGTGTCATCTGTTCTTGACACTGTTGATCCACCTGCTGCACTTCACCCAGCAATTCATTCCCTAAGGTGAAGCAGCCGTCGTCTTTCTGTGTTGATGTTCCAACTCCCCACCAGAGCTGGACAGTCTTCAAGAGTAGGCTGGAAAAATGGCTGTGAAGCCATTCCTTGATGTATCAATCAGTGCTTACTAGAGAAAGAGATCTATAAGACTTTTATGTAAGGATTTATAAGATTGCCTTCGAGTGCCACCCCCAGAGTCAGGTGTGGAAAGGTACAAGAGGGGTCTTTGTGAGCCGGACAGTTGAAGGATGCAGAGTCCTGGAGTTCACGGCATTGTCCCGTGTGAGTCTATCAGGAGGCCAAAGGGCCTGCATGGAGAGCCAGGGTACAGCGTCTAAGGTGAAGGTGAAGCCTGGAGCACCTCTGAAGAAACAGCAGCAAGCCTTCCTTCTTTGTCTCCCTTTTATTCCATGCAGGTGAAAAACCTATTGGCTGGTATCACTCACACCCAGGGTGGGTCTTCAGTCTTCAGTAAATTCCTCCAGCCAAACCAGAACTGTGATGATCCAGTGTAGTTGGGTGTTTCTTACTCAAATTGACACAACCAGTTAGCTATCATACCTGGAGTTTCCAAAGCTAATAAACCGTTTCTATTCCCTTTCTTTATCCTTCTCTACTGGGAACCAAACCTAGAGTGTGCTAGGCAAGCACTTTATTACTAAGCTACATCCCCACCCCAAAATTCCTTTTCCTTTCCTGCTTATCCTTTAAAAAAGGAGGAAGACGTGGATGGTCCAAATCCACGTATTGCTGGGAGAACAGATCTATGCTCAGTGCAGTCCTGTTTCTTCCATGAAAGTTCCAGGTAAATGGGTCCTTGTTACAAAGTGATCTTTTTCTAACTCTCCTGCCCCATTGTTACACATTAGAGCAAAAACAATAACATGCTATAAGGATGAGAAGAGATTGAGTTTTAGCAGGAGAAGGAAAAAGAATGGACGTAAAGAGGCTCAGAGAAGGCAGACTAATGAAAGCAGCTTGCCCCCAAAAGATAGGGTTTTTAATACGGTATTCTCCCATTAGTTTTATTTTGTTTCTCCCTCTTATGACAGATTTCTCTCAGCTCATGGGTAGACTCTCCTTTCCCAGGTGCTTTGTCTGGCAAAATACTGTGTCCCAGATGACGCCCAGATGAGATGTTACTTACTTTGTGCAGCTTTCTCCATGTGCTCTCGTGGCACAATTCTTTTTAATGACAAAGTAGTTAGACATGTAACACTTCATTATAAAGATGATTTATTTATCTTTTTCCCTTCCCCCAGTAAATTAGACAGATAAATGTCCCTTCATGGACTTTTTGTTGTTGCATAAAATGTAATACATGTATTTCTTCCTTACATATTTTAGTAAAAAAGTGTTTAGGACACATTGATAATGACAGTAAAAAATAATGGTTAAGCCATAGGTTCAGAAATCACACAGAACAAGGCTCAAATTCTGTCAAAACTTGGTTAACTTACTTAATTTCCCAGGGGCTCAATTTTCTTATCTGTAGAAAGGGGAATAATACTGATGCTTATGTCAAAGGGTTACATGAAGGTTAAGTGATCTAATACATGCAGAACTTTCACATATGTGTGACACACCATGCACTAGTAAATATAAACTTATTATGTAAGTGTGTGTGTTCCCTTTTCATTTAATGTTCCTTTTTTTTTTTTCTTTTTGTCCTAGGGATTGAACCCAGGGCCTTTTCCCCAAGATAAAAAAAATTTTTTAACTTTAAACAGAGTTTTACTAAGTCTCTTAAGTTGCTCAGGCTGGCTTCAAACTTATGATCCTCCTGCCTCAGCTACCAAGAGTGCTGGAATTACAAATATATACTGTCACACTCAGCAAACATTACTTACTATGTGTATTTCCAAAGAAATTTAACTGGGAACAAGAAGTAACTCTTTGTTCTTAATAAAATATATTATTATTACAAAGCTCTTGAGTTTTAAAACTATGTAAAATTGGCTGGTTGTAGTGGCACACTCCTATAATCCCAGCACTCAGGAGGCTGAGGCAGGAGGATCGTTGTGAGTTCAAGACCAGCCTGGGCTATGAAGTAAGCTCAAGGCCAGCCTGAATTGCATAGTGAGATCCTGTCTCAAAAAGACAAAAAAAAAACCCTATGTAAAATTATGTAAAAGTTCTCTTCATCTTACAGCGTGGGAAAAGCTATAGCATTGAGTTAATATTTGACACTACAAGATATTCATAGATCACTTAGCTATTCTTCCACTAAGTATATGGCAGAATAATTCATGATAATAAATAATTGGAAATAATCTCTACTCCCAACAACAGTGGAATTTTTGTCATCTGGATGGAGTAAAATGCAGCCATGAAAAATGCTAACTACAAAGGCTGTGCATTAATATAGAAGCCATTCTGAAGCTGGGCATGGTGGTACATGCCTTGTAATCCCAGCACTCTGGCAGGTTAAGGCAGGAGGATTATAAGTTTGAGCGCAGCCTGGGCAACCTAGAGACTGAGCATGACCCTGTCTCAAACTACAAATGTAAAATTTTTAAAAGCTGAGATGTGAATCACTGCAAAATCCTGGGTTCAATCCCAACTACCATAAAAGCAAACAAACAATTCTGATAACAATTTAAAGTAAAATAATCAGGATATGAAAATGTAAAAAAATAAGTGTGTAAAAATAATGTATTTTTCAAAGTGGTTGCTATAAAAGTACTGAGTCTGGAGAACAAATTCTATTTTTTACTAGAGTTTTATAGTTTCATAACAAAATATGAACAAAGCACAACATCCTATAGCTACAGGGTTTTGCTCGCTTTGAGATTTATGGACCCTTCAAGAAAGTTGAGCCAGGCCTGGCGGCACACGTCTATAATCGCAACTCTTGGGAAGCTGAGGCAGGAGGATCACCATGAGTTCAAGGCCATCTCAAATTGCATAGTGAGACTCTACCTTAAAAAATAAATAAATACAAATTGTATCATTGTTTTTCTATTGAGCAAATTTTTTTATTAAATTACCGTTATTTTCCTGGGCAGGGTGGTAATAAAGAAGATCTGATTTTGTAGCAGGGCCCAAATCCCTGTATATGTGTATTTCTGGCCTGCTGCTCTTTTCAGTGAGCTTTAGTATCCACTTGTAATAAGAATATAGTTTATTGTTATACAATCAAGTCAGTGATTTTATCAGAGGAGATATCCTCAGTGTTGTTAATGCTTTCTTTTCTTTTCTTTTTCTTTTTTTAATAAGGCAGGAAATGTTTCATGTGCGCTCAGCCTCTCCCGAGAGTTTCTTCTCTACAGTAAGTCATGATAAAAAGATAAGCTGGCCATGGGTCTGGCTTCTGCTTCTGACATTTAATTCATGCAAGTGAAATATTAGATATTCAGTTTTATTCTTCTCATTTCATCATCCAAAGCATATTCTGAATGTTGGGTGAAATCTTAGTTGTATGCAGATGGAGGCATCATGAAGAATGTGCTAGTTAGCTGGAAAATGTGGAGAAGGCATGGACCTGTCCCTTCCCAACTTGTTCCTTCAGTGGGAACAAGTTCAGGTTGGGAGCCTGGTTCTTCAGAGAATTTTTAAGACTCGGGCTTTGGAAGTGGACCCAGGGATGAATGAAATCAGTGTTTTCTGTGTGTACAAGGAGCGTGACTCAGGATTATTATTCACATTGGCTGTTAACGGAGGGCTATCTTCCTGTAAAACTGGAGCTCACTTTGCTATGCAAGCTTTGGCTGCAGGGTTCAGCTTCAGCCCCCTGCAAGGAATGCCTTATTAAAAAACCAAAAAGAAAAGAAAGCATTAACAATACTGAGGATATCTCCTCTGATAAAATCACTGACTTGGAGCGAGATGATTCCTAGCTGAGTTTTGTTTAAAATTTTTGTGGTACATGGCTCCCTAGGTTTTCCTTTAATAAAGCATTTAAATACTAAAATAAGGCACAAAACACTGGTATTTTGATAATTGTCTTAATGTTTATGATATACTTCATGTAGAACTTCATAATTGTATTATAACTTTTTAATGAGTCTATCACATCTGTGAGTTTTTTATTTATAAAGGCAACCAACTTTGGATTGAAAATATCTGAAAAAAATTGCATCTGTAATGAGCATGTATAGATTTTTTTCTTGTCATTGTTCCCTGAAAAATACACTATAACAACTATTTACATAGAATTTACATTATGTTAGGTATTAAAGGTAGTCTAGAGATGATTTTTAAAGTCTGTGAGAAGATGCACATAGGATTTGTGCAGATACACCATTTTATATGAGATTTCTGGCCCACAAGGGTGTCCTGGAGCCAGTTCCCCATGGATATTGAGGGACAACTGTAACATTATTCCTTTTCACTAATTTGGCAAGCAGTGGGATATGGAAGTTAGAAACACATGGATGATTAGTAGTATAAACAAAATTAAAACTCAGCTCTTCTTCATTTATTTCTTTGTGCTTGATCTATTAAAATCTGTCTCTCCCATGGAACCCAAGTTGTACGCTGTCAGTTTGGTGGTTAAGTAGGGCATGGAAAATTGAGGTTCCCAGTTCATTTCTAGCTTTGCAATATTTTCATTGGTGTTTGGGCTTATCATTTCCATTCCAAACTTCATTTCTCTTTTCGTTAGAAAGGAATAGTAATTTCTTCTCCCTTGTCTCTTCTTTTGCCAGAGTGGTGGTGGTGTGGTTAGAAGCATATTGGGCTCCTCAGATACTTTGAGAGCATTAGGATAATTCCACACCTCCTTTTGAGAAGCACTGAGAATCATGCACAGAGGCCAGTGGGCCATGGGTAGCTGCCAACCCATCTTGTAGCCGAACTGGCACAAACAGGAGGGCAAAGGAAAATATAAAGTTCCTTGGGTTTCCCAAAGGCCCTGTGTGAATTAGATAAGAACCAAGACCTACAGTCCCTTTGTCCCATACTGTTCTGCTGTGTGTCCAGACCAATTAGAAATCTTGAAGGATCTAGTGGAGCAGAGAAAGAATTAGCTTCCAATTCTTTAGGAAAGAGTGGGTTGAGTCCTTGTGCTGCAGGCTTGGGATTTTCAGACTTCCTTTCATAGCATTTACTTAGCATGTTTTCTTCTAACTGATCATTAGACTCTAAACTCTGGGAAGTTATCCTTTAGCACTATATCTGATGTGCCAAAGATAATTTATTGAACATTTATTGAGGGGATAAATGAATAAGTGAATGAATCTTCTTTCCTATACATAAAACTAACCATCATATTATCCCAGAGCAGTCATCCTCACAGTCCTGTGGTCTAAAAGTGACTAAAATTCCTTCCCAAAGCCATTTGTACCATCCAATCCGTTAGGCCCAAGTCAGTCTTTTTTTAACACCAGATATTCTTCTGAAAATCAGGGCATTGACATGAGGAGGTCTTCATGGCATCCAGTTGACAGTTCAGTGTGACAATAAAGTTGTAGGAAATCTTGATAGCACTGCCTGAGGCCACTGTCTGTTAGCCCATATTATTCTGTGCTCTCATTTCCCCCAGGCCCAGAAAATAAGAGGATGGTCAGAAATGTGTTGAAGTATGAAAGGCTCTTGGCAGAGAGCTCTCACCAAGAAGTAGCTGAGACTGTCATCCAGAGGCCAAACGTGCCCCACCTGCAGACCAGAGACACGTATGAGGGGCTGTGTCAGACGCTGGGTTCTCAGGTAGGATTCCACAGTTAAAGAGAAAGGGAGGCCAGGCTCGGCTAGAGCATGAGAAACTAGAATTGGCACAATGGAAGAAGGAAAAGCTGATGCATTAAAAACAGTAATGTTTGTTTGGACAGCATCTGAGTAACTGCATTCTATACCTCTCAAATTCTAGTTTTTTGTGCTGTCATTCCCTTGACTTGGTTTCTGCTCCTGGACCCTTCCTCTCTTATGCCAGTTCTCTGTCCTTCCAGCCCATTCACTACCAGATCCCTAGCCTCTATTGCTCCTATGAGACCAATTCCAGCCCCTATCTACTGCTTCAGCCCGTGCGGAAGGAGGTCATCCACCTGGAGCCCTATGTTGCTCTCTACCATGACTTCGTCAGTGACTCAGAAGCTCAGAAAATTCGAGAGCTTGCAGAGCCATGGGTGAGTGTTCTGAAAGCTTCACATACCTGGACTTCAGGAATGTGACAATAGGCAGCCTGGACAGTTTTATCAGTCCAGGGGCTCAAGATGCCAGCAGTTTTATAGAGCTAACCAATGGTGGGGAAAAATCACAATAGTGGCTGCCTGTGGAGGAAAAGGATTAACTGGGATGAGGAACCAAGGAATTTTTTTGGAGGTATTAAAAATGTGCTCTCAATATCTTAAGCCTGTGGAGTACATGGCTCTATTTATCAATGTAAATGTTTGAAACCTGTGCATATTGTTGCATGTAAATTTAAGTTCAAAAAATACAAAAGAAACTTCTTAAAATGTCAACCATTTCATATAATTCCCAGAGGGGAAAAAAAGTGTAAAATGACATGTGCAAGGAATGAAATCCTAGTACAAATTTACTGAATGAAAGAGTGGGAAAATTATCTAGTTCACCTTCTTGGTTTTTGCTAAAGATTGGATGATCCTGAGAAGGAAATGAGTTTCATTAAAATCATATGGAGCTAGAGTCACAACACCAATTTAGAGATTCTTTGATTGCCACTATGCTGTTTTTCCTTCTTAAATCAGTTTACTTAGGCTAAGTTATGCTTGGTAACAAATAGCCCCTGTATCTAAACAATAGTTTCCTACGTTACATGTCTATCCCAGGTTAGCTGTAGTTCTACCTTACACTGTCTCTACTCTGGAACCTAGCCTGACAGAGCAGCCTCTGAGATTTTGCCACTCTTATGAGAGAGGAAAAAGACAGAGATGGCAAACATGAGCTGGCTTTTAAAGCTTCTGCTCAGAAATGCCAGACATTGCATCCACTCATGTGTCATTAGTTAAGCCAAGGAACGTATCCACCACTACAAGCATTAGGGAAGTCTATCTGTCCTTCCGTAGGGAAGGCATGCAAGTCACTTGCCAAGCTTGAGACCAATTGTAGGGGACATTTCATAATTTCCTTAGGAAATTATGTGGTAAATATTTAGAAAAATAATATCATCTCTGCAAGCCTGTTATCTCTTTAACACATTGGGACAGGGGTGTATCTTAATGTGAGTGCTTGCCTACTATATATACCCTGGATTTGATTCCTAGTGCTACTGCAAACAGAAATACCAAATGGCACCCAGGACTTGGAGGCAGATTTATTTACAGTGATGGGCACTGACTGGGTCCATTCCCAAAATATCAATCTCCAAAGGCTCAGGGAGCAAGGTTTTTATGGGATTGCCAAGCAGAAGTGCAGAAGTAGAGTACTTGGCTGCTTTTGATTGGTTCTTACACTATGCATCATAGCATGCAGCTGTGCATCACAATGATCAGTGTTCCTAGGAGACAGAAGCAACTGGAACTGAAACAGGAACTATCACCTGGGCAACTAAGAAACTGAGGTATATTCGCTAGGGGGTCCATTTTCTGTTATACTAGAACTGCAGAAAAATAAAAATAGCCCATTAATTCAGCTTCAGAATTACTTATGTCTACCCAGATATCAGGCCCTTATTATGTGCTGTTTTACCCAGGTAGATATTTATTCATCAACAGAACAGAGCCTGCTTATGCCAGACACTATGATTGGTGCTGGGGTTTTACAAAGAAGTGGCATATCACTCCTTTCCCTTTTGGATCCTACTATCTAAGAGGGGAAAGCAGGTATTTACAGCACACTATATAAATGGTGTGTGCAAAGTTGTGCTGTGATGCCATGGAAATCTGAGCCTTTCTCTGAAGAGAAGACTGCTGGGAGGAGAGGAGGAAGCAGCTTCCACTGTGAGGTAAAAGCCATGACTGAACAAGGTGGCAAACAGTACTCCAGAAAGACAAAGCCCTACATGCAAGGGCCTGACCTAGGGTGTCATCAGAGAACAGGGAGAAGCCTGGTAGCTGAAGTATGTGTGGGACAGGGTGGAGGACAAGGTTGATGGGGCTAGAGATGAGCCACCATTAACGAAGGCCATACATGCTGTGCTGGGGAGTTGGGGTTTTATCCCATGGCAGGGCTGTGGGACAGTTTGAAACTGCTGAGTAGCATGGTCAAAGCTGTGATTTTAAAGAAGACTGACAGCACACATGGATTGGAGGGAGAACAGCAATCCTTTCATCTAACAGCCCTTCCAGACAAGTCTAGAATCTTTGTACAGAAGGTTTTGAGCTGATTGAGCTCTACTGGTGATGGGACAATGTGTTTACAGCAGCATCAGCTTCACAGGAACTAGCAGTCATATCTGGCTAGCAATGGCTTTTTCCTCAGAAGAGCTCTGTTGCCATAGTGACAGGACGGGCAGCCTACCCAGAGATGTTCTTTGATTCCTTTATGGCCAGGTCATCTGTATGGCATGCACAAGCCTTGCCCCACTCCCTTCCCCTAGAAGTGTCTCAAAAGGGGTTGCTGCTGCCTGTATGGTTTTTGGCTCTTCCAGGAATAACCCCAGGGTTTACATGGGAGTGGCTTCCAGGGACAACTAACTGAGCACAGCCGCCTCTGCACCTCCTATTGGATCTGTCTGCTTCATATCCATTCTCCCTTTCTCAAAGCTGCTCTCATCATTCTCTGTCTGTCTGTCTGTCTGTCTGTCTGTCTGTCTGTCTGTCTGTCTCTCTCTCTCTCCACCCAACTCCTGCATCCTCCTCATCCTCAAAGGTTCAGTTAAAACCCCAAGCATCCTTTGGACCTGTTCCCCTAACTACACTGACCTACTTTGACTTTCTTTGAGCGATCATGTTTTCCAGAGCACTTTTTTGGAGCCACATAAATCAATGTGTTCCTCCTCTGAACTCAGAGCTTTTGTTGCCAGTTGTGTGGCACATAATTTTTTTCTTTTTAATTTTTTTAAAAAAGATTTTATTAATCTTTAGTGTATATTAATTATATAAAGTAAGTTTCTTTGCAGCGTGTTCATACATGATGAAATGATTATCCATCTCCCCAAATTCCTCACCCAGCCTCTTCTCCTCCTTTCTTAATCAGTCCCCTTCCTCTTTGCTAATAGTCTCTGTGTGGCACTTGATTTTTAAATTTACTCTGCTACTTATGTGTCGTTCTGGTATCACTGGCTATTTGATGACTGTACTATAAACTTGCAGATATCATATCTTTCTTTAAATGCTTTGCCCTGTGTTATGTTATGCTTGTTGCAGTTCCCCCCCCCCCAATTTTTTTTTTTAATTGAAGACTTGCTATGTTGCCAGGCTGGTCTGGACCCTCTGGGCTCAAATGATCCTCCTATCTCAGCTTCCTGAGTGCTGAGAGGTAGGCAAATGCCAGTGTACCCAGCCAGTGTAATCTTTAAAAGGTCAAATTTGACCTTCTAAATCCCTTGCTTAACCTCTTTACAGGTCACTTTTGCCCTCAAGTGCTTGCAAAGCTTGGTGATCTGTCCATGCTGCCACAACTTCCCCTCACACTCCATACTCCAGCCCCATGGACACCTTTGTTTTCTGGTAATGGGCCATGCTCTCTGTCTTCTTTCTGCCTACAACACTCTGCCCTTGACCTCTTCACCTGTGTGAAGGGAGCCTTGTGGACATCCTGGGAAGCCTTCCTGTTCTTCATATGAATGGGCTGGGCCCCCTTCTCTGCATTTCCATAGCACCCTATACTTGTCCATATGGCCTCACTAAATAACTGACGGACAGGGATGGACTAGTGCGTTATTTTTCTAATGCCTAGTGCAGTGCTCAGCCCAGAAAACAACCCACAGATATAGTATTTGTTCCAAAATATAAATGGTTTATAGATGGACAATAATGATTAAATACAAAATAGTTCCTTGAGAGAGGAGGATGCTCTAGGAAAATTTTTTTGTCATTGATTTTGCCCTAAAATAACAGATGAGACTGTCTTTCCACTATAAATCACTTGGGAGAAAATACCAGGAAAAATTAGAGCTAATATCAGTCACCTGGTTTCCCACATCCTAATACTGCAGAGCAGTGGGCTGAGAGGAAATCCTAAGAACAGGTTCACATGCTGCATTTAATAGACAGACAAATGGGTCTATGGAAAAGGAATAGGTTTTTCAATGTTGTTAACCTGGGTTAATATAGGAACAGTGATCTTAAAGAAGTCTGAGAAGGGAAAGGTTTCTGTTTTGCGCAGTTCATTCCTCTAGACTCAGCCTGACTGTCTGGGAAGTACAAGGGCTGGATTTGAGCCCCAGCAGTGCCTTGCAGCCCAGGGCCCTGTCTGATTCATTCATTTATCTATTTGTTTAATCAACACTGAGTACCTAATCCCTGCACCCGGGGATACATCCCTGAGAATAGACCAAGACTTGCTCTCAGGGAGCTGCCGATCTGACAGTGGTGGCTGGGGTAGACACAGCCTCATAAAAATCAATATTTGTCTTTACGTCCCTAGTATGCTGATTTTGCAGTGAAGAGGTACTTTTTATAAAAATAATTTGAACGGAATATCCAGACACTCAGAACAAAATAGACATTGTGCCAAATTAGTAACTACAGTCCTATTATAGTTTTTTCATCATCAAGGCATTTGTACAAAACAAATTGTGATTCTTTTTAAGGAAGGGGTTTGGCCAGAATTATTAAACAGGAGCAGGCTGTCTGTGAGCACAAATTTTCCTGTTGCTAGAGATGTTTATTTAATGAAATAAACACCAAGGACAGCTTATAATCAGGCCCCATGTGAGGCACTGCCGTACAAAGAGGGAGGAGAGACAGACCTTACCTCGGTCTTGCAGACACCAAAAGGATTCAATACCAGTTTATTTTAGTTCAACAAACTTTACTGAGTGTTTACTGCCTACCAGACACAGCAGTAAGGGCTATCTTTAACTCTGATATCTCTGATCACTTATATATTTTTATTCTCAAGATCAATAGCCATCATATGCAAAATATCCTTTAATGAGGGAGGACCTAGCAATTGTACTTAGGCTTCAGAGAGGTGCACATGTGTAGATATGACAGGCTTCCCTTTGCATTTTAACCAACTGGATTTTGTCTTGTGTTCTTCCCCCCAGCTGCAGAGATCAGTGGTGGCATCCGGGGGAAAGCAGTTACAAGTGGAGTACCGCATCAGTAAAAGGTAAGGACTCTTCTTTTCAAAAACCAGAGACTGCCACTGCTGCCTGCCCTCAGGCCTAGGGCACAGTTGGCTGCCAGGTCAGCAGCAGCCTTTCTGGGAAAGTCAAAGGTGCCCTTGGAAAACCCATGGCTCGTTTTTATTTCTGTGTTTTTTTGTTTTTTTTTTTTTTCCTTTTCTTTTGTACTGGGAATCAAACACATGACCTCATGCTTGCCAGGCAGGCACTGTGCCGCTGAGCTGTACACTCAGCTCTCTGGCCTACCATACATCTTTTTTTTTTTTGTACCGGGGATCGAACTGGTGACCTCATGCTTAGGCAGGCAAGAACTTGAGTTGCTGAGCTAAATCACTGGCCCTATACATCTTTTTTAAGAGGGAAAAGTGTCCACTTCTACATTCCTCAGGTTCTAAATCATATGAAGAAGTAACCAGGAAGCCATTAGGGACAAACTTAAAAAAAAAAACAAAAAACACTTCTGCTCCAAACCAAAACATAAACATATAGTCATTCTAACCAGGATCACTTTTCCAGAGAATAAGTCCTGCTGCGTATGTAATTTGACTTTATAAGGTTCCATTCCTAACTCCTGACTCACGCAAAGCATGACTTGCCAACACTCAGACAAAAGGAATAAATAGAGTCCCTGAACCCAAGGGCTTCTCTAGAGGAGCAGATTCAACTGTGGACCCAGCTTCACTCCATTCCTATCCCCCTTCCCCCTGGCTCTGTATTTGCAGTGTGAGGACCAGACTGGTGATAGAGTAAGTCTCCTGCAAAGCCATGCATGACAGTGACCTCAGCATCCCTGGGGGAGGCCATATCTCAGGGCAAGCTGTATTGTCTGTGAAGTGAAGTCAAGCAATGAAAGCTTTGATCAGAATCATTCTGGCTTAACTTATTTGGTCTGGTACATTTAGGACCTTTCATGTTAGGAGTTATCCTCTCAACCTTGGGAGGACTGTATGATCTAACTTAATTGTTTTTCTGAAATTCTAATTTCTCAGAGAAAATTTAACCTTCTATGTAGAGTCATTGCTTTTGGGGGAATAGATAGTACTTTCTTCACATCAGACTATCTTCTCCTTTTCCCCTTATATCACTCTTTAACCTTTTGAATTTTTCTTCTCCACTCATAGTTTTACTGGGACTGGTTTCTCAAAGGTCACCAGAGACCTCCAAATAGCCGAAACAATTTCTTGCTTACAAATGTTCCTGGTCTACCCATTGCCCATGTCTTTAGTCATATTTTGTTGTAATAACTGAATGAACACCACAGAATGGGAGGTTTAGCTCATGCTTCTGAAGGACAGGCGGTTAGTGAGGGCCTTCCTGCTGCATTGTAGCATGATGGGGGGCATCACCTGGCAAGATAGAGCAAGTATGTGAGCCTAGCTTTCTCTTCCTCTTGTCAAGCTGTTGCTGCTATCGTGGCATGCTATGACCTCATCTAATCCTAACTTCCTCCAGTGCTCCACCTCTAAATATCATTAAACATATGAGTTTGGGGATTAAGTTTCTAACACATCCAAACCATAGCAACCCACCGAGTCCAGATTGCTCAGCATGCTGTCCTCATCTTTCTACGTCACACCTGAGCCTACCTCTCAAGCCCTTTCTCCTATTACTTTTGCAGATCACTTGCTTTAGCATTGGCACATACTATTTATTGTCACACTTCCGTGTCCGTGCTTATGCTCTTCAAGTTGGAGGGCTCTGCCTCTTTTCCACCCTTCTTGTATGCACCCTTCAAAATATTGCTTCAGCGTCATCACCTAATCTCAGTGCCCCTGTAGAATTAACTTCTCCTTTCTCTGTGCTCCCTCCTCTGTACTTTAAAATCTATTTCTTGTTTCTTCAGTCTAATTTTCCTTAATTGTATTTGTGTTTTTCCTCTCCCACCCAGTCCATGAACTCTTTGAAGGTAATATCCTAGTTGTGTCTTGGGTATCTTTGCAAACCTAAGAGCATGTGGCATAACAATTTGCCTGCACTCCATATGGAAAAATGAACAAATGAACCCATCATTTAGAGAACAAAGGTGTGTTTCCAATATCATACCAAAGCTCTTCCCTCAGAACCCTTATGTTCTCTGCAGGAGGCTCATTGGCTTTGCTTAGGAAGCTTGTCCTCATTTCCCAGACACTTAAATTCTGATTCTAAAAATCCTACTTTGTCAGACACTCAGCAAGATATTTAGGAGAATAGACTGGGCTATGCTGGGTGGCTTTTGACCTGTCCTGGTTTGTGTTGGGGCAAAGCCAGGGAGAAAGTTCTCTTGGATTTCACAGTAATCACAAACATATACATAGTTTACAAAGCATCTTGCTAAGAATTTCTCTCACAGTCTTTACCAGTCAACAAAGCAGATATTGTTGTCTCCGTTTTATAGACAAGCACACTGACCCTTATAGCTTAAATACCTGGTTTAGACCTGGGCACAGTGATACACGCATGTAATCCTTGCACCAGGGTAGGCTGAGTCAGAAGAATTCCAAGTTCAAGCCTAAAATGGGCAATTTAGTGAGACCCTAGTTCAAAATAAAAATTTAAAAGAAGATTTGGAATGTAGCTCAGTGTAAAAGCCTCTGAGTTCAACCCTCAGTACCCAAACAAACAAAATCTGATTTAGGATCACACAGAGGATCAGGGACTGGTTTTATAATTTTAATCTCAACTCCTCTCCCTCATTGAAATGAGATCTTGCTATGTTTACCCAAGGCTGGTCTCAAACTCCTAGGATAAAGGGATCCTTCTGCCCCACCCTCCTGAGCAGCTGGGGTTCCAGGCAGGCACCACTATGCCAAGCAGACTTCTGATTTTAAATCCTAAGCTCCCTCCAGTGCACCCAGATCCCTCTTTTATAGATGTCTCTGCAACAAGTGGTTTTAAGGGCAAGGTTGTCTTCCTCTTTATATCACAATCCTGGGCCCTGGGAACCTTCATTTGGTAGCCGTAGCACTCAGTGTAGGGCTTACATTCAGTGGGCCTCGGAATATTTGTTGAGTGAATGAACATAGATGTTGAGATAGAGGACAAAGTACACTGGACAGACCTAACATGAGGGATGAGAAGATGATTAGACATTTACGGCTGCCTTTCTTCCCTCACTTCCCTACCCTCCCCCTTTCCCTTCCCTTCCTTCCTTCCTCTGTTAGTTGACATGTATCATATGTTCATTCATTCATTCACAGAAATCATGTAGTCATTTCCAGGATCAGATCACTAATCCTGCCATCTGTGATATGTTTTAGTGCCTGGCTGAAGGACACCGTTGACCCAATGCTGGTGACCCTTGACCACCGCATTGCTGCCCTCACAGGCCTGGATGTCCAGCCTCCATATGCAGAGTATCTTCAGGTGGTGAACTATGGAATTGGAGGGCACTATGAACCTCACTTCGACCATGCTACGGTAATGGGTCAAGGCCGGCTTCCTGCGGGAGGGGGCTGGGACCTTATTCAGTTCTCTGATAGAGCTCTCCTAGGGCTCAGTGAATACTCAGTGAAGTCTTAGGACAGCAGGTCATATTTCCGGAATATCTGAAAGCCTTGCCTTCTGTTGATTGATGGTAATCTGTCTTCTTGCCTACCACCATCTCCCTCTCCAGAATTTGACAGTGAGGGAAGAATGTGGCCTGCAACACTTCACTCAAGGATTTCTCAGTGAGAACCGCCTTTCTCCCAAACCTTTGTCTTTCCTCCTTCTTCATGACTTCAGTTGGCCACCTTTGCCAATGGTAGCACTCAATTTTTGACAGTTAAAAAGCCTACTCAAAACTGATGTATAGATTCAAACCAACTTATCAGAACCCCAAAAGGCTTATTTTTGTAGAAGTTAATAAGCTGACCCTAAAATATATTTAGAGATGCAAAGGACTGAGAGCAGCCATACAACTTTGAAAAGAAGTTAGAGGACACAGACTACTTGATTTCAAAACTTAATGTGGAGCTATAGGAATTAAGGCATTGTGGTACTGGGGTAAGGAGAGACACATGGATCAGTGGAGTAGAACACAGAATTCTGAATAAACCCACACATTTATGGTAAGCTGTGTTTTTACCATGGTGCCAAAGAAATTCAGTTAAGAAAAAAATAGTCTTTTCAATAAATGGTGCTGAATCAATGCAACAGTCTACCTGTAAAATAATGATAACTTATGACCTTATCTCATATCATATATGAGAAATAATATGAAATAGATCATGGTCCTAAGTATAAAAGGCAAGACAATAAAACTTCTAGAAGAAAACATAGCAAAAGGCCTTTATGAACACAGGCTAGACAGATTTATTAGACAGGATACCAAAGCATGATCTGTAAAAGAACAAAACATAGATAAAATGGAACCACATCAAAGTTAGAATACTTTGTTTTTAAAAACATCATTATAAATGTAAAGACAAGTCATCAAGTTGGAGAAAATGTCTGTAAAGCATGTATCTGGTAAAGAGCTTGTATCCCAAATATATGTAAAACTTTTATAGCTCAGTAATTAGATAAAACAAATTTAAATAGGCAAAAGATTATTGAATAGGCACCTCAAAGAAGCTAAGTAAATGGCTTCTTTAGATCCTTTGCATTTCAATGAAAAGATGTTCAACATCATTATGAAAACACAAATTAAAACCATAGTGAGATAGCACTGTACTTCTGTTAGAATAGCTAAAATAAAAAAGACAGATCATACCAAGTGTTGGTGGAGACAGGGAGGAGATGGCACTTTCACACACTGCTGGTGGGAATGTAAAACCAGATAGCCATTTTGGAAAAGAGTTTAGCAACTTCCTAAAAAGTTAAACGTGCATTTACTATGATTCAGCCTTTTTAATCCAAGATGTTTGACTAAAAAGTAACTATATGTCCATACAAAGACTTGCACATGAATGCCTATAGATTTATTTATTTGACAACCAATTAATTAATCAATTTAGTAGTACTGAGGATTGAACCCATGGCCTTTACACTGAACTACATCTTTATCCCTTTTTAAAAAAAATTTTTTTTTAAAGGATCTTACTAAGTCTCTAAATTGCCCAGACTGGGCTTGAATTTGTGACTTCCTGCCTCAGCCTCTCAGCCTGCAAGTATGCACCACATATCTAAAATTTTGTTTTTAATAACCAAGGATTAGAAATAGTCCCAACCCTCCACAGGTGAATCAGTAAACAAATTTTGGCATATCTGTACAATGGGTTCGTACTCACCAATAAAAACAAATGACTTGCTGCCATGTCCAGCAGCATAGAAGAACCTTTAAAATAGTATGCAAGTGAAAGATGCAAGACACAAAAGACTGCATGTTGTTCATTCTATTTATGTAAAATTTCTAGAAAAGGTGAAATTATAGATCTACAAAGGAGGTAAGTGGGCTTCCAGGGGTTGATTGCAAATAGGCATGAGAAACTTTTTTAGCACATAGAAATATTCTGAAAATGTATTGTGGAAATGGTTGTTAAAAGTTGCTAAAGTGCATCAAACAGTGCTCGTATAATAGGCACATTTTATGGTATGTAAATTTTATTTCACATTGTTCCATGGCAAGAAAAAAAGATTATGTCTCTGGCAAATAATTGGAAACTCTCATCCTCTGATTTGGTATTTCTATAGAATAAATTATCTGTAACATTCTATATATTGATGTTTCACAAAGAGCCCAGAGGTGAAATTAGCCGCTCATGCAGTGCTTTTGCTATCAACAAGTCGTTGTAGTTAGTACACAGTTTACTCATCTGAGAACCTACTAAATTTGTGTCCGGAAAAAAGGCAGTTGCATGCCTGCCCACACAAATACACATGCCACTCAGTGTAGCTCAGGGCTATGCTAATCTTGGTGCCCCATTTTACCCCTTCCTGTATTAATGGTGGAATCCTGGCTGTCACTATGTTTCCATCTGCATAAAATAATATGTTCTATTTTTGTCTTAGTCACCGAGCAGCCCCTTGTACAGGATGAAGTCTGGGAACCGAGTTGCAACGTTTATGATCTATGTGAGTTTTACTCTGGAGGGATCAGGGATTGTTAATGAGTATTCATGACTCTATCTTATTTTGTGGTTTTCAAAGCAATTTCACATATAATTTTACCTGATACTGAACACAAAATTTCTAGGAAGTTTTTGAATTTCAGACAGCATTTTTTGTTTATGTACTACAGGAGATATAAAAGACAGGACAGACCTGCCACCCTCAAAGAGCTTATAGTGTATAGATCTAAATATGACCTTGTTGTAGGCAGCGGATTGGATGGGAAGTGGGGTTACACTGAAAGCCAAGAGATCATGAGACTTGAACAATTCAAGAAGAGGATACAAGAGTCTCCCGTTTGAGTCAAATCAGCATTGAAAAGCATGGATCTGTGAGAGAGATTGTGGAGCTGTTGGAGAGAAGAGCAGTAAAGCAACTCCGAGTACAAGAAAGAAGCACAGAGAGGCCTAAAGAGAAATTCAGGAATTATTGCCTCTATCAGGGAAATGTTTAAGGGCCGAGGATTTAGCTCAGTGGCATAAGCACCTGCCTGGCAAGTGCTAAGTTGTAAGTTTAATCCCCAGCACAAAAAAAAAAAAAAAAAAAATCAGTAAAATCTCCATCACAGCTTTTTAAAAAGAAATACAATAATGTACTTTGCCTCCTTTCCTGATTCCTGGCCTGGTCCTACAAGATTTGGTCCTTGTTATCTCACCAGAGAGTGTGAGTTTACTTCCTTCTTCATAAATAATCCCAATTGTCTGTCACTTAGAAGAGATTATAAGAAGCAGTCACTTGTTAGAAGAAATTCATTACTGTTAACTGAAGGATAATCATGTTAATTATAAGGGCTCTGAGTAACAACTTAAAATGAAGTTCTGTTTCTGGCCCATTAGGCTATTAGATTCTCCTCCCCAGCACACCCTCTCCTCTTGGGGCTGTATCTGGTCTCTGCAGTGCAGCCAAGAAAGGGCAACAAGAGGCCAGCTTTCTGTATGCTCCATGCTGGCAAGTCCACTGTGTGCTTCCCACAGAACAGGAGATTGTCACTTATAAGTGCATCTGGCAGCTTGTGATTATCCTGACCAAGTGCAGTGGGACAGTTGAAGTCAGCTCAGACAGAGAGCACATCTCACATCTGCAGCTGGTTACATCTGTCTTGGTTACTCAGGGTGACCTGGGGAGTCACAGGCAGTGACGAATGTAGCAGTCAACCTAAGAGTATGAGCATGTAGGAGCACAATAGACTCTGGTCTTTGTCTCTCCAGTGTCTCCTATGGCTGGTTCTCTGTTTCAGTAGCCCAATTATTACAGTGTAGATAACATGAATGTAAGAGTCCAGTGATTTTAAATGACAAATCTGTGTGTGTGTGTGTGTGTGAGAGAGAGAAAGAGAGAGAGAGAGAGAGATAGAGAGAGAGAGAGAGAGATGTGGTTGGCTTTTAAACATTTGAGTGAATGGAATGCACTTTGGCTTTGGAGTCAGGGAGCCTAATCTCTGTGGGACCGCACCATAAATTACAATTATTTGAGCTCATTTTCCTGCCTGGAACATCCTCACAGGGTTGTCATAAGAATCTGCTGAGATAATGTTGGGGGATATGACTTGGGAAAATGTCACACAATAGTTTTCTATCATTGTATCCTACCAAGCAAGTAAAAACTCATCAAGGAGAATCAGTGTTGGGAACCTAGGAAGTGCTCACGTATGCCCAATTCTTTCATCTTCAGGTTGGGTAAAAACCATCAAACACTAGAAATCTAGAGGCTGATGCTGAGGTTTGTGAGAAACAAGGGTAATAGTTTAGAGATCAGAAAAAAGTGCAGAGGATTCAGTTGCAATCAGGTTAGTGATTTTCTGCTCAAGATGGATTAAGATCAGTCTAGTAGAAAACATTAGAAGGTGTACAAAGGAAAGAGTTCTCCCCTCCCACTATCTCGCAGCCCATGCCTTTTTCATGAGCTTAGCAGCATGTAGAATCAAATTTTCTTTTTAAATTTCCTGGGACAACATTCCTTTCCATAATATTGTAAAACCACAGGTAAAGATTGCGAGAAAGTCAAGGATGCCTTTGTTGTGTTGTGTTGTATTTATAACCACTGTGATTGACACCAGTGACTATAGAAGAATTATCTAATTTGTTAGTTATTTGGACACAAGGAGTGAATTGTTCCCATTAGTCTTCCAAATGGTTACAGAAACAAAGAAATGCTGAAAACTACCACTGCCATTTCCAGGGTCTGAATCACAGAGTCACTTCAGTTTCCTCTAACAAGCACCAGCATCCTAATTCCTGTAGTTCTTGCTCTGTAGCAAAGGTGAACATGGAGCATTGATTGCCACGAGATTACCGAGCATGAACCTACTGGTAGGGCTAGGCAAGGTGAGGTAAGCCTAGTTCTTGGGTCACTGATGAGAAAATAATTTAGCAGTATATAGCAAAAGTATTTAATTTATGCATATACTTTTGACTCAACAGTACTAATTCTAGGACTCTTTTTTTACAAAAGCAAATGAAATGTCAAAATATTTTCATTCATTAAGATGTTCAATGCAGTGTTGTTTGTAATAGTAAATAGATGGAAGTAACATAAATATTCAAAACTGTAGCTTAATAGTTATGAGCAGGCATTTAGTAGCTATATAGTACTGGCTCAGCTCAAATTCTATCATGGAAGAGTTATATAACCTTTTATAAAATAATCCCTCTGAGGCTTGATTTCCTCATTTGTAAAGTGAGGAAATAATAATGGTAATAATAATAGAGGAATAATAATAGTAAAATTCCCAATTCATAGAGTTTTTGTTTTTTTGGGTTTTTTTGAGGGGGGTAATGAGGATCAAACTCACAACCTTGCAATTGCCAGGCAGGTGCTTATGCTGCTGAGCTAAACCCCCAGTCCCACAGAGTTCTTATGATGAGCAAGACAGAGAAGAAATTTATAAGGACCTAATATAATGCTTAGAAGGTTCAATAAATGCCAACTGTGATTACTATGTACACTATAACTGTCTTTTTCTGGATGGTAAAATGATTAATATTACTATGGTTTTGATACTTTTATTTTAAATTATGGTTATGATTATTTCTTTGACAGAAAAATATCTTCATAGTAAGAAGATATCCATAACCCTAGACTATATATACCAGTGGTATAAGTCTCCTAAAGGGGATCTGAGTGATTTATGGAACCCTGCTGTGAGTCTTGGTTGTAAAATTAGTTTAGTAACTGATCAGCATTTAAGAAAACTGCACTAGAATAAAATAGAAAATATCAGAATATCTGATGTAGTGAAAATACCTTATGAAACTTTTACTTAAATTTGTGTGTGTGTCTTGTGTCATGGCATAAAATATATCTTTTCCTGTCTCAGTCAAAAAAAGCTTAAATCTCCTTATGGTAGCCCTCTGTAAGAACATTGGCTAGAAGGGGTGGGGAGGCAATTCCAAAGTCTTGCCCTCTTGTGACCCCACAGGCAAACACCAGTGTCATTACAGATATCCCCTGAACTGTGAAGTTGACTGGCCCTTTCAAGGATTTCCTACAAATTTGAAATAGGGTGCCACAGGAGAGCATCTATGTAGAAATGACCTCAAATGCCAGGTTATTGTACACAGGGCAGAGTAGGGGTTTTGGCAGCTATTTGAACTCTGGCTTTTTCCTCTGATATTGTAGCTGAGCTCGGTGGAAGCAGGAGGAGCCACCGCCTTCATCTATGCCAACTTCAGCGTGCCTGTGGTTAAGGTGAGTGGGGCCTCGCCTGGAAGACGGAAGCGGGAGGACACAGAACAAACACCCCAAGCTTCACACTGCCTGTGCTTGCAAGCAGATGCCTGGGGGAGGGGGTGCATAAAGAGGTCTTCTCTAATTCTCAGAATCAAAGATAACCCCACAGTCTGTTATTACTACTGTACATTGCTTGTGGTCCTATTTATTTTATTTGCACTTGTGTGATAGCTAAACCATTGCACATCTGTCTTGTCATACTAGAGCTCTCCAAAGGTCCTCTGATTGACCTCTGGATCCTCTACAACAGCTGGTTCCTGCATCATTAGTTCTGTCCACACTGAGAGCTAGAGGCACTGAGGGTACAGAAGAAGCTCAGAGCTCTTTCCTTCAGGAACTCATAGAGAAGTGACCAGGCAGTAACAGCGGCCTGCTCTAGGCCCAGAGGACACCACTTAGTGAGAGAGTTGTTCAGTGCTTGAGTATGTCCACCAAGTTTCAGACCCAAGCTCCCTGACAGGCCTTACCTAATTCAGGAACAAAATGAAGGCAAGTAAGTGAGGGCATACCCACGAAGAAGCACATACTGCAATGCCTGGCACATCCTGAACATTCAGTGAGTGAATGTCGGCTATCTATGTGTGTCCAGAGCTTTAGGGTTTGGTCTGTTCTAACGGCCAAAGTAAAATTCTGTAGGAAATGTATTGGACCAAAAAAAGCAATATAGAGAGGGAAAAGAATGCAGAGGATTTGGAGTAGGGCATCAGGGCTTGAGTCCTAACTTTCCTTAGCTACATGATTACTAAGCACTAAACACCCATTTATTTTTTTGGGTAGGAAAGGGGGATTTTTTGATTATTATTAGTTAAAGAGAAACAAAAGCATGTAAAAGGTAGAGATAATACAGAATTTCAAAAAAAGATAATAAATCACTAGTTGATAAATTACATAGTGTCCTATTAGAAATAGTTGTTCAAGTTGTTCAAAATTAAAGCATACAAAGTAGATAGTAAAACAGTGAGAGTGTAAACAGCTATGCATGCATGAGTCTCTACATGTATTTCTATCCTTTTTGTATTAGAGGGAAAAACAAAACATAACAAGACAAAACAAACAAATTCTTATAAAAACGTGAAACCAAAAAGTCATATAAAACCACAGTACCAGGTGATCTACAGTGATTACTGTGTTGTTTCTTATTATCTTCAATAGAATTGTCTATATCATCAGGCATAATTGAATATAGCAGTATAATTGAATATAGCAGTACATAACAATATTTTTAAAAATAAAACATTGTAGTCAGTATAAAACTTCAAAGGCAGGTAATAATCAAACTAGAATGGATATTCTAGTGAATCTTGTCATCTTCAGTGCAGTTGCCTATACTCTCAGACTTGACACTATCAATCATAACAGCATTGAATAAAATCTATCAATACAAAACCGCGATTGAACAAACCATATTCGATTACAATCAATCATGGTAAGACAGTGTAGATTTTACAGAGCTTTAGATTAAGTTAATGGGAAATTAAGGATGATTACCATACAATATCCTGTTATTTTTGAGATTACTGTCTGTGCCCTCAAATCTAGTACAGGTAGAATGACTCGAACAGAATATAATACATCTAAGCAGAGTAGTGTGAGTAATGTGGGTTTTAAATCCTGGTACACTATTAACAATATAGTGTATCAAGGCCACCTATGTTAGAGATTCTAGCCATCCTTCTCTGCCTCATTTCTGCTATGCTATTTTTCTGCCTTTGTTTGTCTACTTTTCTCCTTCATTCTACTGCCTGCCCCACTCACTGAGGCCATTCTGCCACTGTTCCTAAAATCCTGGTATTTTTTTTCTCTCTCTCTAGAATGTCCTTCAGTATTCTCTGTAGGGTTGGATTGGTGGTCACAAACTCCCCCAGTTCCCCTTTGTCATGGAAGCATCTTGTTTCTCCATCAACTTCTAGTGACAGTTTTGCAGGGTACATCAATCTGGGCTGGAGGTTATTCTCTTTCAGGGCTTTGAATATTTCACTCCAAGCTCCTCTTGATCTGATGGTCTGTGTCCGAGAAGTCAGCTGTGATTCTGATGGGCTTATCTTTATAGGTAATCTGTTTCTTTTCTCTGATGGCTTTTAATATTCTGTTTTGATACTGAATTTCTGGCATCTTGATTATTATATGTCTGGGTGTAGATCTGTTTTGGTTGTAGGTGGCTGGAGTTCTATATGCCTCACACAACCGAATGTCATTTTCTTTTCCATGGTTGGGAAGTTTTCCTTAATTATTTCTGTGAATAGCCTTTTTAATTCGCCTGTATGTATTCCTGCTTCTTTGTTCACCTTTCTTATTCTTAAATTGTAGATTCTCTTGTCATCTTCTAGCCTTTGTATTGCTACTGCCTGTTTCCTTGTTATTTTTAAGAGATCTTTCCTTTCATCCTCACACACTGCCAACTTGTCTTCAAGTTTTGATAGTCTATCCTTAGTTTCTTTTAAGGAGTTTTGCCAGCTTTCAATGGAGTTTTTAATTTCCTGGTAGTCTCTTTGAATCTGCTTCATGTATTCTATATTTTCTTTATATTCTTTATCGAATGTTTCTCTTTTTTTGTGTTCCTCCATTCTTCCATCTGTATCTTCCTGAGAGATGCTTCCTGAGAGCATTTCTTGTATTACTCTACTCATATCTTGCTTTACCTGATTTAATATTTCAGTTTTGAGCTCATCTACAAGGTCCTGAAGGTATCTCTTAATGTCCATTGAAGCCATGTCTGATGTTGTGTGTTTGCCACCCTCATTCTCCCTTGTTTTTCCCTCTCCTGGATCAGTGCTCTCAGGGTTCTGGGCTGGGGGCCTCCTCTTGCCTCTCTTGTCATGGTCCCAGCCTCCTCCACACAGGTGTATAGTACAGGTCCCAGCCCCCTTCCCTGTTGGCCACGGTTCCTCCGAAGCACACTGGCAAGGGACCTACACCCTCTCCTGCCTGCTCTTGTCACTAAGATGTAAGCAGGGGCTGTATATACCTGCCCCTCCCCACTGGTCCAGCCAAACTTCAGGGGCCTTCACCAGGATAGTGTGTGCTAGGTGCAGAGAATCAATTTAGGATGGCTCATTGGGTCCTGGCCAGGGGTGCAACCCAGTCCAAGCAAATCCCACAAATCTGCTCTTGAGAGGGACCAACTGAAGTCACTGTCGCTCCCAGTTCAGGCTCCTTCTGCCCGATTTCAACATGTCACCCATTTGGTTGTGCCCTTCCCGTGGGTGGGGGGTCTCATTCCCAGCACTGACCATGGATTAATGCAGGTCCCTTCGCCTGCTCCACTCTCTATTTGGCTCACCAACCCCCAACTTCAGCGCTGCTGTGGCTCCTGTGAGTGGCAGTGGGAACAAGTTTGGGCAGCTCTGCTGGCCGGCACGGATTCAAGCTGGCACAAATTCAGGCTGGTGCAAACTTGGCAGGTCGCAGTGAAAAGGCTGTGTCCTGTAATTTTTAACTGTTCCAGTTGTAGTCCCGATGTGTTTGACGAGCTTTTTTACTTTTTAATTTCTTACTGTGTCAAGAGGATCCATCTCCCTCTGTCTGGATCTCTCCAGGATTTTTTATTCTGGCATATGAGTTGTTTCTCCTGGGAGGTTTTGTATTTTGTTGCTCACTGACTGGCCATCTTTAGCTCCTCTCAAGTTAGCTGTTCTTAAGAACTGGAAAGGGGGATTTTGATGATACCTCTTTCTCGAGTACTGGTAATGCCTAAAAGAATGTGCACTTCAGAACTAGCAAAGTGCTTGGTTGTATAAGGGCTGTCTTGTTCTGCCTTGTGAGGACTATTGGGCATCTCTTCTCATGGTCCCACAGTACCCGTGCTTACCTTATTCCTAGTGCACTCCACACTGTCCTATCCTAGTCTCTTTTATCTCTGTGTGTCCTGAGTTGCTGGAGAGAACAGAACTGGACACAGTTTGTCTCTGGATGCCCCAAACCTGGCAGAACAGGCTCTCAGTCAGTGACCTATGCATGAATGAGTGAATGGCAACTCCCACCACCTTGTTCTGTTTTTATGCATGCCTTGTGCCAAACTACAGGATGACGTGCATGCATTTCTACGTATTCATGTGATTTCCAAGGACTGAGATTCTGGGTCGACCCTCCCTGGGGCTGGGCCCTCTTCTTTTCAGAATGCAGCACTATTTTGGTGGAACCTGCACAGGAGTGGTGAAGGGGATGGTGACACACTTCATGCTGGTTGTCCTGTCCTGGTGGGAGATAAGTGGGGTAAGGCGTTCCTCTTGGGACAAGAGAATGGGGTTAGGGTACAAAGCAATGTGAACTAGGGAGGGGGTGAAAACAGCACATTCCTCCCACCCCTAAGGTTTCCTTACAGTACCACACTGAGTTGCACAGGTTACCAGTCAGGTGCCCACAGCAGACTAGGATCCTTGTAAAGAGCAGGGGCCTGTTCCAGAGCAGGTGTTAGCAGAGGTTTATTGACCTGAGGAGAGAGGGCTGATTCCTAAGCAGAGCTGAGGAGGAATATGGTGCTGAGTTTCTTCTTGCCCTCTGCTACAAGCAGAGAACTGTGAAATCCTCACTATTTCCAAACAAGAAAGCATAAACAGGTGGGGGAGGGGTGTTTATGATGTATGTCTGTGACCAAGAGCATTTAGCTCTGAGGACAGGAATTGAAGAGGTGGCTGTCAGAAGCCACTCCTTTTTCTCGTGTTATTCTGGAGTGGCTTCATGAGAGACGAGCTTTTCGAATGAGTGACCTTAGTGCCCAAACTTTTGAAAACTAAATTACAATGTACAGTGTTGAACTTTTTCTAGAAGAAACAGCTTGTCGTCTAGTGTGGCAGGACTAGGGTAGGCAGGTGGGTTGGCTGTCTGCCTGCTGGGCCTGCAGTCTCCTCTCTCTCTCCCCCAGTGGCCAACAAGTGGATACACGAGTATGGACAGGAATTCCGCAGACCCTGCAGCTCCAACCCTGAAGACTGAAGTGTTGGCTGACAACAGCTGTGCCGTCCAGTGGCTTTCCCGACAAGCCAAGCCGGGAGCCAAAAGCCAGGGTAGGAGGAAGGAGAGCAGCCTCCTGGAGAAGGTCTTACCAGCATCGCATAGTCATGCAAATGGTAGGCAAGGAAAGTGTCCTAGGGCACCAGAGAGTTCACACTTCTTTTTCTGTTACAGTCATGAGAGTCAAAGGACAATAGAAAGGAAGGGTGGGGGGGGCCTCAGACAGCTTGCTGGAGCTCAGATTTTCTGTGAGAAATAGGACATACCGACAGTCTCTGGGCTTTGGCTATCTGGGCTTTTGTCACTTTGACCCTTGGCCACAGAGATCCAGAAGTGGCAGTGAGAACACCTGCAGGAGGGGCCAGCTCAGCCCCTATGCCTCCTGCTGCACCTGAGCAGGAAGTGAGTCCAACACAGAGGTGTACCCTTCACGAGCAGTACCCGCTGTGATGATTTTAAGTAAAAAGCAACCTTTTCTTTTGATATGATTATTTTTAATAGTCATTAAACTGTTTACAAATCATGTTTCCCAGAGAAAATGTTCTTACAATGTTGGATGAAAAAAGCAGAGTATGACATTTTATTACGTTCTCCTCTCAGCCTATCGTCACCTCTCACCCTTTAAGACACTGACATCCTTTCTGTCCTTAGAGCCGCTGTGCATGGCACCATCTCTTCTACTTCTCAGCCAGAGTCTTCTCAGTCCATTCTCAGCTCAGTATCCCTTCAGAGAGGCTTCCCTGACCACTACCTTCCGGCCACTTTCTGTCCTGATTTGATTTTCTTCCTAGCATATACTGTACCTGAATTGAAATTACTTTGTTCATTTGCTGAATTATAATCAGCCACCTTCCTTGCAGGGTGAGTAAGTTATGCTTTGATACTTTGACACTGTAAAGCCCATATTACAGCTCATCTCACTGCATTCAGGCTGCTCCCACTGGACTCTGCACCTTATTCCTCTTGGTCTGATTCAAAATAAGTAGGCATTCAGCAATTTTGCAAAGGCATCCATTGAGCTGTACTGTGGAAGATGAATTTTTACAGGCAGAATCTGATGAGGAGATGTTTCACCATGTGAAGACAGATATTTAAGCACTTACACCAAGGGAACACTGGAGCCACTTGGCTGAGTTTCCTTCAAGGGTTATGAATGTTTCTTACTCACAAAGGAGCCACAGTGAAGGGACGAGTTTGCTAGACTGGGCAATGGTTAGACTGCACATTACCTCTGCTCCCCGCCTTCCCCCTTCAGCATCTCAGCTTCCCAGAGTGCTGATTTTCTAATATTCAGCTTCCTAGAGCCTCCATGAACCCTCGTCACATCCCCTGTACTTACGTTATGTGTGCCAGGATTTTGGAAAAGTTACTAAATTATTGTCATGTACTCCACCAGCTTCCTCCAGCTCCAGAGGACTGGACAGAAAGCTCAGGTCTGTGTCTGTGGTGTCTCTGTCTCTGTCTGTCTGTGTGGCACAACTTCCCTTTCTTTACAGAACTTCCCAGAATTACAAGGGCAGTCTGAAATAATCACAGCAATGGTGCACATGACAGATTCACTGAGATGGCATCATTTTAAAGCCTCCATGCATTCACTGCCTAATGCTCATCCCAACCCTGTGGAGTGGATACGGTAAAGGAGGTGGAGTAGTTAGGTAATTTGTCTGACGTCCCATAGGCTAGCACAAACTATGTGCTTTTAACAGTGAGTTGTAGCAATTATCTAACATCTTAACCAAGTGGCTGAGGCCGGAGAATATCTGGCTTCAAATTAAACAACAGCCCCTTACTGAGCACTTCCCAGAACAGGCCTGGAGTTGGGCTAATTGTATAGGGGTACAGAGAGGTATAGAACACAGTCCCTGGGAGCTGAGCCAGGAGGAGGGTGAGTCAAAATACATCTTGAGTTAAGTGTCGTCTAAGCACAATGAGGAAATGCGGCATGCAAGAAAAGCTAAATTACACCGATTGCTGCAATCACAGGAGCAGATCATTGTGACTTGGGATAGCTGGGTGTATTAGTCCGTTTTATATTACCATAAAAATTGCTGGGCATGGTGGTGCATGCCTGTAATCCAAGCACTCAGGAGGCTGAGGCAGAAAGATTGCTGCAAGTTCGAGGCCAGCCTGGACTACACAGTGAATTAAAGGCTAACCTGAACTGCATAGCAAAGACTCTGTCTCAAAAAGATAAAAACAAAACAAAACAAAACCCCTGAGGCCAAGGCTGGGTACTTTATAAAGAAAATAGACTTTTTAGCTCCCAGTTCTGGAAATTCAAGGACATGGCAATGATGACAATGGATCAACTCAACTCTGGTGAAGGCCTCATGGTAATGGCATCACAATGGCAGAGGTGTGTGTGACGGAGATCACATAGTGAGGCAGGAAGCCAGAGAGATTAGAATCAGACTTGTTCTTTCATAGTATTTTCTTGAGAACTCGCCAAGGTCCCACAAGAATTACATCAATGCCTTTCAAAGGCAGCACCCTCAGTGACCTAATAACTTCCCACTGGGCCCTACCTCTTAAAGGTGCCATTGCTTCTTGATAGCACCACACTGAGGACTAAGGTTCCAACACATGAATCCTCAGGGGATACACTCCAACTGTAGCATTTGGAAAGCCTTGTTTATTCAAACCATATTGAACAAGAGCCTGCTCTATGCCAAGCCTGTCCTAGCAGCAAGGATGGAGAGAACCAGATATTGACCCTGACTCGAAACAGAGACAGACCCTTAGGTCATCCATAAGACCATGTAGCCATGAGTGAGGATCTGACCAGAGGGTACTGGGAGCACCCCCACCAACCCTAAGAGGCTTCATGGCAAGGAGAGTGGTAAAGATGACAGAAGGCTCTGGAAAGGCCAGGAAGGAGGAATGGGCTAGACCTGCTATAGGACAGTGCCTCTCCTCAAAGCTTAGGAACAGTATCACCTTCCTTTTGACCAGCATATCAGTCTTCAAAATGCTTTCCCAGTCCTCCTTTCAAACCTCACCTCCCCAGGGAAGAAAGCAGAACAAGTGCTGTAGACATGAGATCAGGTGGTTAGTGGCTCACAGGGTGACACAGCAGAGCCAGAGCTAGACACCTGGCCTTTTGTGTACCTTGCCAGGGCCCTTTCGAGAGCCATGTCCCTCCACCACACCACACCACACCACACCACACCACACCACACCACGCCACACCACAAAGGAAAGACCTCATTATTTTATGTTTTCATTAGTCTCTACATCCTCTGAAGGTGACCAGTCCTACTAGGCAGTGTGTGTGGTTTGGGGGTTCCAATAGCATTTAGTGAGTAGATAGTGAATTCTAAACATGACTGACTGAGCATCTATTATATATATATGCATATTCGTATATACGTATATATATTTATATATATACAAGACCACATATATATATATATATACACACACACACACACACAAACCACACACACACACACATATGGGTTTGGGGTTTTTAAAATTTCCTTCTTTCTTGCACTGTTTTGTGAGCTGGTTTCTAAAAGCCATGTCCAATCTGGGCTCCTGGGCTTGTCAACATCAATGTGACTGTTACTATTATCATTACAATGGTCCAGGCACTGTCCTAAGAATTTAGGCACACTTGTCCCCGTTATCTTCTTAATGAGATAAGTATGATTATGCCTGTTTTATAGATAACGGAAATTGAGGCAGAGACAGTATAACTTGCCCGAAGCCACAAAGAAAAGGCAGGATTCAAATCCAGGTCTATCCCCAAAGATCTTAATCACCCTTCCAGTGTCTGAATTTTTTTTTTTTTTTTTTTGGTCTTTTTGAGACAGGGTCTCTCTATGCAGTTCAAGCTGGCCTTGAGCTCACTTTGTAGCCTAGGCTGGTCTTGAACTTGCAACGATCCTCCTGCCTCAGCCTCCTGAGTGCTGGGATTACAGGCGTGAGCCACCACAACCGGCTGAATTGTCACTTTTGCTGTCATTGCTCTACTCCTATTGACAATAATATTTTCTTTCTGCAATAATATCTGATATTCTTAGGGGAAGCTAATATTCTTAGGGGAAGAGTCTGAAACATTTTCCCAAGCGCAGCAAGGTTCCACCCACTGGATGCCTACTAAGACCCCTGTCAGATACAGATGTTTGATGAATGCTTGAATGAATCATTGCCTTTCCCCAGTTGTACCCTGACCCCTGTCAGGTGAGCAGCTCCATTCTAGGTACATCATAAGATCCAAGGAAACGAGGTGGCCTGCTCACTGCCCTGAAGGACAGTTAGTCCATACTCAAGGGTAAGAATGACGAAGTGGATATAATCCAGTGGAAAGCGTGTGCTGTTCATCCTAAGACTCACAAGGCAACAGAGGGCTGAGAGGGCTGCCATGCTGGAGACACAGGAGCACAAGGGGAAGGAGGAGGAGGTGTGAAAGCAGAGTGGGGAGCAACAGGCCACCCTGTTTATTCCCCTTTGACAAACAACAGGGGAGCAGAGAAAGCTGTCTGGGAGGAGGAAGCAAGAGGGTGTTGATTCTAGGGGACGCCTGTCCAGCAGTGCCAAGGGCAGCACAAACTTCCCTTTCATGGCACCACTCAAAGAGTCCCCTGTTTGGGGTCCTAGGCTGCTCCAGCTGGGAGAAGCCGAAGGAGCCTGTGTGTAGGGCCAGGGAGAGGGGAGGACATTTGCCTGTAGGTTGCTGTATACTGGGCAGAGCTCTGAAATCAGTGAAGAGCTGGGAGAAGAAAAACATTTGTGCCTACTCTTGACCAGTTATTTCACATCCTGTAACTAATTCTCCACTGTTTTCATTCCTTTTGACAAAGGATGAAAGTGGGGCTCAAAGGGAAGACATCCCTGAGCTCACCTAGCTGGGACAGAGCCATCTCGAGTCATCTCTTTTTCTGAACTTTTGTCTCTTCCTCACTTTGAAACCTTCATACTTTTTCTCTTAAGAACAAAAGCCTGCCTCTTTCCTTTATCCCCCTGCCTCATATATTCACTTTCTTGAACAGGATCCTTCCCATCAAATGCCTGATCTGCCCACCCCGTTCCCCAAGAGTTGAGTGACAAAAGTTTCCTCTTCCTGCCAGGAACATATTTGCACTTGAAATAGGAGTCCTGGCAAAATAAAAATTATCTCAAAGAAATAGGGTGCTGAGGATAGACTCCAGGCATCAGGATAGCTGGAGGGGGTGCCAAGTGTTTTGGCCAAGAGCTTAAGGGCATGGCTCAGAGGGATCCTCACGAATAATTACATCTCTACCTTGTTCAAGGTTCATCATATTTTCAGAGTAATATGGCCCCTGTTCATCTGTTTACCAGTTGATGGAGCCAGAGAGCAGTTATTTCCTCTGGCCCAGAGAGATGAAGTCACTTGCCTGTATGGGGGTGTGATTGGAGATGTGGGGGGTGTTGTTTGATACAGGTTTTTGCTATGTAGTTCATGCTGGACTTGGACTCACTATGTAGCCCAGGTTGGCCTCGAACTCACAGCAATCCTCTTGCCTCTGCCTCCTGAGTGCTGGAACTACAGGTGTGTGCCACATCTGGCCATTTGCCTGTAATTATCAGTGTGTAACTGTCAGAGCCAAGGGTAGAAGCAAGGCTTCCTGGCTTAGAGATCTATGCTTGTTCCAAAGCTCCACAAGTGCTTCTTAGAAGAAGAGGAGCACAGTGGGCAAAGGAGCAAGGGAAACACAGCTCTTGATGATGTTTTCACAGGCACAGATTGTATGTGCGATCTGACAGTTATCCAACTAAGTATAACAGATGTTGACTCTGCACCAGGCCCTTTCCCAGGGCTAAAGAGAATGGGATGACTGATTCTCTGCCCTTTAGCTCCCAGAGAAGAAAACCCTCAATGACAATACTAGTGAAATACTTGTGAAAATATTGACATATATAGTGTCATATAGTGATGACACTATTGAACCACCAGTGAAAAAAGAAAATGCTACAAGAATTTTGGGGCACATGAATATATCTTTCATGTGATGGGGTTCTTGAAATACCTCATTTGGTCCTTGGGGCATGATGAGGTACGTGTGAGTTATGGAAGAAGGATGGTGATTATCTCCTTAACTCACCAGTGTATAATGAGTCTTGCCAACTCTAAAATGCTGCAGTCTAGATATACCACCCAAGGAGAGAAGATTTTTGTAACTTTATATTCTGTAATCTGTTTTGGAGAAATTTTTTTCTATTTATCAAATAAAAATTATATCAAATTTTAAAAATTATATGTGGTATTTTACTTTTCTCTTGTTGCTGAGACAGAATACCTGATACCCAAAGATAATAGTGGAAAGGTTTATTTAGCTCACAGTTTGTAAAGGTTTCAGTCTGTAATCAGCTGGCTTCAAGGCAGGGTGGCACATGGCAGAGGGGCAACGGTTCATGGTGGCAGAAGACAGCAAAATCAACAACCAAACCTTAACAGCATCTTTCTGCCTCCATTTTTTTTTTTTTTTTTTTTGTACCCAGGGATCAAACTCATTACGTAGCACTTGCCAGGCAGGCATTTATGCTGCTGAGCTAAATCCCTGGCCCATTTTTTTTTTTCTCAAATTTTTTTTTTTTTTGTACCAGGGATTGAACTCATGACCTTGTGCTTGCCAGGCAGACACTTAAGCCACTGAGCTAAATCCCTGGCCCCTTTCTGCGCCTTTTATGCTCTAGCCAGGCTGCTGGGGTTAGAACAGTGCCAATCCAATCAGTGGACTGATCCAGCAGTCACCCATCCTTAATCCCAGCACTGAACCCCTGAATCAATCACACACTCCAGTCTCAGCCACCTCTGAAATAGCCTCACCTATGATGACTGCATGAAGCTTCTGAAGCTGTGGTTTGTAAGGAGGCACCATCCAGCCTTAGAACTCCTGCCATGCTCTTGGGTTCTAAGCACTGGAATCTTTGTGATACTGAAGAGAATAGGAATTCTAGACGGGCTCACCTAGAGGAACAAGATCATCTTGCTGTCACTGCTCAGTCAATTCTCTGATAGCTGCTGAGTCGTGCAGTATCCAGGGGGTTAGAAACCATCCTTCCCTTCCCTGCTGCCCCTGTCCCTTAAGTCTCTTGTGATCATATGGCAGGGACAGGAGAGGTAAGGCCCAGTCCAGATCTGATGATCAGCCCCTTTGTTTGACTCCAAACTCCTATGTGAGTGTTTTGCCCAGGGTTGCCCAGTTTACTTTCCTTCTATAACAGTTTTCTGGAAATACTAAAATTAGAGGAGCACAATGATGTACGACTTCACACTTAGAGGATGTCTGTAAGTTTTTTTAAATGGAAAATAAGTATTGGTAAGTTTTAGAGAAATTGAAATCCTGGTGCATTGCTGGTAGGAATGTAAAATGAGCAGCCTCTCTGAAAACCAGTTTGGCAGTTCCTCAAGAAAGTCAAATAGAATTACTGCATGACTGCAGGTATAAATCTGAAAGGATACCACTATTCCTAGGTAGCAAAAAACCCCTAGGTATCTGGAAAAATGAAAGCAGTATTTGAACAGGTCTCTCTACACAATATTCATAGAAACATTATTCACAACAGCCAAAAGGTGGAAGCAATCTAAGAGTTCATCAACAGGAATGTATAAACAGAATATGGAACATGCACACATAGAATGTTAGGTACAAAAGGGAATGAAATTTGATAGATACACAACATCAATGAACCTTGAAAACATATACTTAGATAAACCAGACTTTTTTTTTTTTTTTTTTTTTTTTTTGTACCAGGAATCAAACTCAAGACCTCAGGCTTGCCAGGCAGGCACTGCACCACTGAACTAAATCCCTGGCCCCTTAGCATGTATATTATATTATGTGATTTCACTTCTATGAGATCCCTAGAATGGGCAAGTTCAGAGACAGCAGAACAGAGGTTCCTAGGAAGAACAGAGATTCCTAGGAACTGGGCCAGAGGGAAGGAGTATTGTTTCATGGGTACACTGTTTCCATTGGAGATGATAGAGCTTGGATGGCAGTGATGTTGCCCAGTACTGTGTATATTACTTACATGCCACAGAACTATACCTTTGTGTGGTTAAAATGATAAATATTATATTTTTATATATGTCATTATTTTTTTTTAAAATGAAGACATCCCCAGGCACAGGAGGGTTTACAGTACTGTGCAGCACTGAGGCCTCATGTGCACATGAATTTCAACTCTTGTTAAAAGCAGTCCCCCAAATGCAGTGAGGTGGTGGGGTGGGTATAATGGCTTTACCTATGTTTGCCCTCTTTTGGGATTCCCAATCAAGAAGAAGAATCCCCTGGTTATGGCTGATACATTGTGTCAACTTGAGAAGTTTAGAAGTTCCACAGACCCGCAGGGAGCAGGTTCTTACTTTGTAAATAGCCTCATCCTGTGCAAAGGAGAGCAGGAAGGTTTTGTGAGTGTTGCACCCACCCTGGGGAGGCGGGGCTGTGTACAATATAAGCTGGAGAAGAGGCCTGTTTGCTTCCTTTTTTGCTTTGGCTGCTGCCTTGCAGTGTTGCCCTGTGCCATGCCACCCTGCCTTGAAGCAAGCTGATTATGGTTGAAACCTCCAGAAACTGTAAGAAATAAACCTTTCCTTCCTTCATGTCTGGCGTCGGGTATTTTGTCTCAGCAACAAGAGAAAAATAACCAAGACACCCCTTGTCTTGTAAGCACCTGGCATTTATTGCTTTTCCTTTATCTACTGGGGGAAGTGCATGTTCATTATACTTACTACAGTAGTTCTCATTTCACCCTCAGCCTTTTGGGATTCAGCATTTTCTCCCCATTTTTTTAGACAAAGAACCTGAAGTTCTGAAAGAAGTGATATGCCAAAGGTTGCCTGGCTAGTGAGTGAGGGGCTGCACAGGGCAGGAAGTGTGTCTCTTGTAGCCAGGCCCATTCTCCACACCTGTCCCTATCTGAAAAAATCATCCCTCTCTTGCGTGGCTTGGGGCTAGTAGGGTACATGCTTCTCTGGGAGTTAACAGCCTGATCTCTCTAGTTCAGCTTGTGCTACTGTGTGGCCACTGAGAAGTCATTTTCCTCATCTGAGTGCCATTTTCTTATCTATGGGATGAGACTACAAAGCTGCCTCCCCTTCCCCCACCACAGAGGAGGTGTGAGGTCTCCAAAGTTATAAAGTTAGTGACTTATAAATGGCAGCGTCTGTATGTTAGTCACCCTAAACTTACGCTCTATCAGTCATTGATAAGTGGCATGGACATTGATCATCAAGGAAAAACTTTCTCCCTCCACACTCAATTAGCTACTCCAGGTAACTACTCCCTCCACCCACCTGGGAGGGGCCAGCACCTTGCTAGTATCAAGTTCCAAGGCTTCTGCTGGCTCTGGGCTGGGGTTTCTAGCAAACTGCAGGGAGAGGTATAATAGGAGAGGAAGCCAGTTTGAGGAATAAGGGTGCCTCTAGAGTCTACAGAGTTTGCAGAGCCTTGGACCCAGACTGAGGATGTGTTGATTCTGGCTGTTGAGAGATGGCTAGCTGGGGCCAGAGAGTTGGCTCTAGAACTGTAAACAAAGCACTGCTGCTGCAGGGATGAGGAGGACTGGCTATGGGGAGCGGCTGAGAGAAGGTCAGCAAACTCCTTGAGACTAAAGGTCAGCAAATTCCTTGAGACTAAAGTCAGTCCCAAGGATGGGAAATACCAGCAGCAGACTGTGTAAACAAGTTGACTTGGTGGGGATAGAGCTCAGGCACAAGCACCTGGTGAGCACATGGTCCTGAGTTCAATTCCCATACCAAAAAAACCAAGTTGACTTCTAACTCAGTTGCATGTAACAGGTGTCCAGCCTTGGTGGTGTTCCTTGTTAACTACAGCACAGATAGCTCTGAGAATGTTTCCCTTTAAGTGTTCTCAGCTGTTTGTTTGCTTGCTTGTTTTGGTCTTTTTGAGACAGGGTTTCACTATGCAATTCAGGCTAGACTTGAACTCGCTTTGTAGCCCAGGCTGACCTTGAATTTGCAGCAGTCCTTCCAAGTGCTGGCATTACAGCCATGCACCACCATGCCCGGCCTCTTTTGTTTTTAAGACAGGGTCTCACCTTGTATTTCAGGCTGACCTTGAACTCACTGTGTAGCCCAGGTAAGCCTCAAACTCTTAATGGTCCTTCTACCTTAGCCACCCAAGTGCTGGGATTACAGGCTTGTGCCACCATGCCCAGCTCACCTCGTAATGTTTGAAGGTTCATGATAATTCTGTGAAACCTTCCTTGCCTGTTTCCAAAGAAGTGTGGTTATTCCCTACAACCTTTATACAGTGTAGCCACAACTTCTGTTCACTGTCTCCTTAGACTCTAACTTCATTTTTAGGGTATCATTATTTTTTTATCAACCACTAACATATTTAAATATTGAAATAAACTCTAAACTTACCAAAGCACTACTGACAGTAAATGAGTACATCCTTGGCAGGAAATCTGGCAACACATACTAGAAGCCAATCCTTTTACTAGGCTTTTTTTCCTTTACTGACAGAAAAAAATAGAAAACAACAATGGATTAGTTTCATAAATCATAGTATAATACTTTCAAAATGAGACACTTGAAAATTAACTTTGATACAGAACCAAACTTACAAACTATTCAATTTAATAGAAGTTGAGTATGGTAGTATATACCTGTAATTCTAAAACTGTGGGAAGCTGAGGCAGGAGGTTGGCAAGTTCATGTCCAGCCTGGGCAACTTAGTAATAAGGACCTCATTATTTACCTCTGTCTCCTATGCCCCATTGGAGGTTTGGCACAGAACAGGTGTTCAGGTTTGCTTAACCAGCAAGTAAATGCTCATGAGTTTGTAAAAGTATGGTACTAAGAAGTCATGCTCTTTGTCTAATTCCTCACACTCTTGATTCTACCCCTCCACTATCAGATTTATGTCTCCCTCCAAAATTTTCCCACCTTGCTCTTTGTGGGAAGTCCCCCTTAGACACCTTCAGTGTGTGACAGAATGGCCTTAGGTTTACCCCAAACATGCTTCTTCAGGGTCTGGCACAGTCTTTCATTCAAAGATGCTGAGGTCTCCTTGATTCAAGGGCCCCGAGTTCATCTGTTGCTCATCTGTAGTCTCTGCAAGAACACCAGGATGGCCAGCACACAGCAGGTGCTCTTTAAAGACGGAAGTGAGTACATGAGCGGCCCTTTCTCCATGGGATATAGTGGATGCTCAGACAACTTGGAATAAGAAGGCAAAGATGCCGCCACCCTGGCATCCTGCAGACAGACCATGCCACATCTCTCAGCCTCAGCTCTGTCTCCTTTAAGTTGGTGATAATAATGCCTATACAATGGACATTAAACATAGGAGGAACGGAGATATAAGTATTTAGCACAGTACTTGATGCAGAGCTCAAGGAATGCTCAGGAAGGTGGCACATGCCTGTAAGCCCAGCACTTGCGGAAGCAAGGCAGAAAGACAGCTATAAGTTCGAGGCCAGACTGAACTACATAAAAATCCAAAACCTGTCTCAAAAACAAAACAAACAAAAAACTCAAGGAACATTTTATTTATTCTCAGACTCCAGCCATCAAAACCTAGAGGTCTCATTTTTCTGTCCACCCTCGTCCTGCTGTTTTAAGTGAAGTACCTGGGTCCAAATGATTTCTGTCCAGGTTCCTCTAATAATTCAGGAGGCGGGTGATGAGGAAACAACCTAGGTTTGAATTCTGGCACTGTCACTCCTAAACTGTATGAATTTGGATCTGTCTCTATCTGTAAAGGAAACATAGTAGCATTTGTTTCATAGCTTTGATCTGGGGATTGAACAACTTGTGTCAAGTTAATTTAATGACACTAAAAATTTGGTAATCATTTCATCTTGCCATGTGAACAAAAGTAGCTGGAGTATCCCTGAGAATCACACAAGTGGCCATGCCTGCCCCACTGTGGACAGGAGTGCACATAGCTCAGCAGAGGCACCCCCAAAGCATAAGTCACAGAAGTCAGACCCTTCGCTCCTCTGGTAGAGAACTCATGCTTTACCTGGAAACATTAGGTGAACAACTGAAACCAAACTTCTCCAACACTAATGCACTTGTTAAAATGCAGATCAGTACTGACTCAATAAGTCTGGAGTTGGCATAAAACCTGTGACAAGTCTCCAGGTGATATTGATGCTACTGGCACATGGACCACGCTGAGTAAGGAATGGCTCAAGTATAAATGTGACTTAAGAACTATTTATTAAGTGTCTATCATGTGCCAGTTACTAAAAGGTCTTTAAGACCCTGTGGGGTAAGTGTAATTTATCTGTAGTTTCCAGACAAGGAAACTGCAGCACAGAAGATAGGTTGTATCATATAGCCAATTAAGGGTTGGGCCTTGGGTTCTAATTTAGGCAGCCTGGCCCCAGAGCTTGCTAAGAGGTTGACTGCAGTACTAGGGGGGAAATAACCTAAGATGGAAGATGTGGCAGGAAACACCAAGGATACCAAAGTGTGTAGGTGAGAGATGATGAGGGCTAAGCTAAAGAGTGGCTGTGGAATAGAAAAAAGGGACATAAAAAAGAATGGACAGCATTTGGTGGCAGTTTTAGTCAGGATTTACAGGGAACCGATTTAATGCAGGACACAATTTATAGGATTATTTTGTAATATTCACCCAGAGTCAAATGCAAGTGTGGGAGATCTGTCTACCCACTCGAGACCCCAAGAATCCAGCTGAGAGGCTGGATCCCATGGCAATGTCCTGCACGAGTCCAGCTGAAGACCTAGAGCCTATGGAAATGTCCTCCACAAATTCAGCCAGCGGCCTTGAGCCCACGACAGTGTCTCTTTTACGGATCTGCACTGGGAAGGCCCAAAGGTTACTGATGAAAGCAAGTCTGCGCCAGCTGGGGGAAGAATCTGTGCCAGCAGGCTGAGGAATCTGCACTGGCGTCAGGAAGCAATGCTTCAGCCAAAGCTCCCCCAAAGAGAACCGCAACCATCCTCAGTGACAGTGAGGACCTGAGCTCCTCTGATAACAGCCAAGTTCATATCAGGAAACCCAGCACGACAGGCTTCTCCAGCAGAATTAAGAGTACACATCTTCCCCTCCAGGTCTCCTTTTACTATTTTGCTATTGGCAACAATCCTCAGGGAGCCCTTCCACACCCAGCACCATGCTGATTCAGTTCTTCTGGATGCTACAAGTTATCCATTTGTTAATCCACCATAGTACAAGGGGGACAGTTAAGGGACTCTGGGTGCCTTGTCTAGACAATTTGAGACATGGTTATACTTCTTGCTGAGCTAGGAAACACAAGAGCAGGAACAAATTTCATGAGAAGGTAAGGTCAGTATGAAGTGCCTTTTGGTCATCTGGGAGATGGCTCAGTTTATGATCTGGGTCATGGATAAAATTTGGGTGTTGGTGTAAGCAAAGCTGCGAGTGACTGAGTTCCCTCATGCAGCCTGTCCTGTTCTGCATCGATAGAGAAGACTGGAATCTGGGATCCTTGGACAGTGTCAAGAGTGGCTCTGTCCATCCCACTGGGTATCTTGGAGCTAGGGAGCAGGCAGACCACGAGATACTGACTGGGGAAGGCGTTTGGGCAGTCTTTCTTTCCTTCCTTCTTTCTACTCTTTCCTTCTTTTCTTTCTTCCTCTCTTTCCCTCTCTTTCTTTCTTCAGTGCTGAGGGTTGAACTCAGGGCTTTGTACCAGGTATATCTTCAGTCCAACCCTACCTGAGACAGGGTCTGTCAGTAACTTGTCTGTACTGTGCCTGAACTTGCAATCTTCCTGCCTTGGCCTCCCAAGAGTTCTGGGACTATGTGCCACTACAAATGGCTGTTTTTGGAGTTCTGTGGCAACTAAGTCGAACGAACTGTCCCTGCCTCTACATCAACAGAAAAAAAGATAACTCCACAGAGAAACAAGCTGAACAAAGGTTGGGAAATATTTATTTTCTTCAAACAAGGTCATAAATAACAAAGAAACAAAGTAGGTCCCAGACTCTGGACCATGCAGCAGGACAGGGAAAGGAAGCTGTTGGGTGAAAGGTGGAGGGGACTACCTAAGACAGTCACAGAAAAGATGGGCTTTAGGAGACTTCCCCTCCTTGCCCTTGGAAATGGCGTGCCTGGGCAGCAAGGGGAGACCTCAGTGCTGGGATGAGGCAGCTAGACGAGGGCAAAGACTGGGGGTGCAAGGTTGTAATGTAGAGTGACACGGAAACCACAAATGGCAATGAGAAGCTAGAAAAGGCAAGTGGGCACTCTGCACACCTCCAGGAACCAACTACGAAAATGGTTAAATTACTAAAAACAATCCCACAGGCTTCAGCCTGTGGCTTTGTGCATGGGCTGTATTTAACCTGGGTTGCTCTTGGGCAGGTGAGGGCTCAAGAAGCCCCTGGAGCAGCCTGGCCTCAGCCCGGGGCAGGTGCCCAGACATGTGGGAGTGGGACAGTGGGCTCACCCAGATGGGAGGCCATGTGCTTGGACTGGCTGGACCTGATTTTCAGGCTGATTTGTGATGCTTGCTATCCACCACCCCTCCCTGTACCTAAGGCTGGGATCCTGGCCTCTCTGGGTCTTCTGAACCTGTTAAGAGTAAGACTGGGATAAAAAGGTACCTGACTGATATTTTATTTGAAAGGGAGAAATAAGGATCACCCTGTGCACTGTCCATCCCATGAGGTAGGGCAGGACCATGCCAAGAACAATATCAAGGAATGAAGGTCCCTGAGCCTGGGGAAACATTTGGACCCAGGTGCATTGCCAGATGCCATGAATCAAAGCCCAGGGTGGTAGCTCTGGAGGCTTCACCCTAAGCAAGGCAAGGAAAACAGGCAGGGGCTAACCCTGCCCGGGGAAGGGTTAAGAGCTGAGGACTCTAGACTGGGAAGGCCAATGCTGGACAAGGGGCCTGAAAAACAATGCTTTGGGTAGGAATACACGACAGGGTTTATACATCTAGGGATGCCCATCTATGGGGAGCCGGTGTCACATGGCTGGGCAGGATGGTAAGGAGGAGACAGCGGCATCACAGTGGCCTCTGGTGCGATGTATTTACAACAGAGCTCAATGTTGAGGGCAGGTGGAGAGCAGGTCACTAACATCCAGGAAACACACTGTCAAGAATAAAAAGAGAAAGGAAAACAAGTTTAACCATTCCTAGTTTTTCCCCTGTTTACCACATCCTCTTCTGGAAGCCTTATTCTATTTACTGCTATGGCCCATGTAGTTCTGTCTCCTCAACTGTCCTGTCCACAGCTAAACATAGGGTCTGCTCTCACTGTGTTGTCATTGGACCAAGGGTCCAAATAGTCCAAGGACCTCAGTCAAACAGTGTTTATTCAGAGAAATTAAATCTTCATTGTTGATTTCTGGTTCTCAACGGTTCAGCTGCTAGAGGTATGATGTGACATAAGAGTGTCACTTCTATGGCTCACTGTACCAGGCTCCTGTCATTGTCTCTGATGCTTAACCATTCTGTCATTCTCATCAACAAGGCCCTGGATTCAGAGTGTCTGAGGTTGAGAAAATTTCTTTAAATTTTTCGAGGGTAGGGAGCCAGTTTCTCTGAACCTTCCGCCTTTCCAATGGCAAGAATGACTCTTTATGATGCTGGTGAAACAACAGCCTTCTGCACAACAGACTAAAAGCTCACGAGGTATGACTAGACTGCCTAGTTAGGGTCAACCTGTCTCTCCTTCCTCCTCAACAAACAGCCTAATGCTCTCTCTAGTCAATGAAAAGCTTCCCAGGGTGAAAGGTCTGGCCCCTATTCTTCCTCCAGACCAATGGGGGTTTTTTACTGTAAAACCTAGAGGCTTTTTTGGGAGTGGAACAGTATGTAGGAGGTATGACTGACATCTAATGAGTAGAGTTCCGGGAGGTGCTCAGCCTCCCACAATGCACACAACAGCCTCCTACAACAATCACACATCCTAAAATGTGCTGGGGTTAAAAACCCTGCTCTAGATTTCTATACTAACTCCATGACTTGCTCAGCTCTGCTCAGCAGCAGAGCAGGAGAAGACATAGAGAACTTCTCTAGATAAGGACTCATTCCCAACCCAGTCTCCTCAGAGGAGTACTTCAAAAAGAAATGCACATCACAGTAGAAGCAGGAGATAAAGCATGACTTCACCACAGCAACAATCTACTGGCACAGCATATTTAACCCCATAACATGGCTTTGTAGAAGTACACACGGCAGGGTCGACACTGAGGAAGAGGAAAAAGGATGGTGACCCAGACCAAGCAACGGTTAGGAAGAAATGATCACAGCCCTGTGAATGCCTATGTGTTAGTGTGGGCCAGCACTGCTGGGTTCCTAAACCCTTGCACCTCCTTACCACTGGAATCCACCGATGGGCTCTGCAAACCTGTGCCGGATCAGGAAAGTGGCAACTGCTTCAGCTACCTGAAAAGGGAAGAGATATTCCAAGTAAATGAAATCAGTGATGGTGCTTAGCTGTGGAAGTCCCACGGCTTCTTCTGGAAGGAGAGGCTTGATGGTGTCCTCATGAATCCCATCAGTCTGGGTACCCTGAGACCAAAAGACCTGGACTCCTCCCCTCCATCACTGCCAGGAATTTCTCCAGACAGGTCTAGAGGAGTGAGGATTTATTTATCTCTTACAGTTACAAAGGAAGAACCCTTATTAATTCCCATGACTACAGTTTAATGTGCAGTTTCAACCCTCATCCTCCCTTCTTCAATCTGGTTTTTAAAGAGGGTAATGGAGCAGTAGAGTTTTAAAAGTGTTAATCGTTGGACTATGGGATGAAACAGCAGTTCCTCAGCCAAGACACACAAAAGCAAGATCATATGCAGCTGCCAGGAGATGCTTGGAAGGCTGATGAAATCACACACACACTGTAGTAGCAACTTCAGGTAAGCACTGAGATTCAGGGGCTTGTCCAATCTGCTGTGACATCCAAGGTTACTCTCACAATTGTCCTTTTACAGTCATTAGGCACCAGACTCACCTTGTCAGGGGCATCCTCATGGACTGCATGGCCACACTGGGGTAGGACCTGCATCTGGAACTTCCCTAGAAAGGAAACAAAGCCAGGAAATCTCATGGATTTAAAAAGAGTCCTCTCCTTACCACCCCTGGAGCTTCACAGGTCACTGCAGGTATCCAGCACCTTATGCCCCAAAAACCTTAGAGCCAAACATGAAGACTTTGATGAGGACATTAATACTGGTAACCTTGGGCCATTCATTTTCCCTAGTTTTCCCTTTCTTATTTAGTATACTTTAAGTAAGACACATAACAGAAAATGCCTGTCTTCATGAGACACAGTCCAATAGGGAAGTAAACACAAAAACTAACATTTGAATGCAGCACCTAGTCTGCATCATGACACTGGGCACACAGGTGGGGCTTTACAAACTTAGGAAAAGGGGCTTCACAATCCAGCAGGTACCCAGGAAGACTTCCACAGAGGGAAGAAAGGAAAGAAGCCTCAAAATGGTACATGTTCCTCAAAATAAAACAAGGTTGACATGGTGTTTATGAGAATGGTCAGCAGTAAGGCTAGTGATGTAAGCAGGGACAACATTAAGGATTTTATAAGATATATTAAGATTTTTGAAATTTATTATAAAAAGCTGCTATTTGAGTATTTAAGTGCCAGGCAATGTATACTAACTCCTTTCTCATACTGTGTTATGAAACACTGTAAGTTCACAACTAATGTGATAACTATTAAGCATGAACAAATGGGCCAAGGGTGTAGGTAAGTAATAAAACGCTTGCCTAGCATGCATGAGGCCTGGATCAGAGACTCTGGGCTCAATCTGCAGCAAAAACAAAAACCTCCAAAAAGACAGGGGAGGGAGATGGTAAGGATCCCCAAAAGGATAGGGGACCTACAGTGTCCCTATGCATAGAAAACTGACTTTATGAGCCTCAGTTTTTCCAATCATAAAAGAATAAGCTCTGGAAATCCTAATCATCATATTTGGTGGTTCTTGCAACAATTACACATAGTGCTTCAAGAAGTTTCTATCCATCCTTAAAAATTGATTCTCAAATCTACCCTATAAAATAACAGGATAAATACTAAAATTCTTTCTGAGATGATAAAACTGAAGCCACAATTAGTGAATTATCTTGTCCAGAGCTGCTTAACTAGTAAAGGACTTCATGCCATTCCATTCAGTGAAACCCAGCTAATACCTCTCTTCTTGTTGTAAGCTTCGGATCTCCAGCCCAGACATCTCTTCCTTAGATCTCTTTGTTCTACAGGATAGTTCTCAACTCTATTTATTTTCTATACTCATACGATACTTTTTTTTTTTTTAAAGTGGTTTTGCCATAATCCATCCTGAAGGAACAGGAGGGCATCTAATAAGGAAATAGATATCATATGCTTGCTGGGTACAATGAAAAGCACTCTTTTCAGACTCTTATTTGAGCCAAATATTCTCATTTAAACCTCATTTAACTGCACTGAGATACATCATCTTCAGTTTATCAAGGATGAAACTCAAGACTAAAGAACTTGGCAATTCATTATGCCACAAAACCAGTAACCAGGATTCAAGCCCAGGACTGCCTGATTCTGAGGCTGACTAGTGATCAACATTGGTTTTAAATGGTATTCCAGTTCAGCTCAACTGTTTTCAGACAGTCTTGGGGCCTTGTCAGATTCTTATGTTCACCCAGCATCAAGCCTAGGCCTTGCACAGAAAAAGTGCTTAGGAAAGGGTTGTTCTGAATTGAATTTCAGAAAACAGAATGCATCTAAGCCCCAAATTACCAATATCAGTGCCATTAAAATCAGCCCCAGCTCATGGTCCTGCCCTAGAATTCAGGAAGGAAAGGGCCTAAGAGTTTGGAACACAGTTTTGTAAGTCATTCAATAGCCTATGAAAAACTATTATGAAAAAAAAAGAAAAAAGAAAAACTATTATGAAGTAATATAGTTCCTTTTTCTGTTCCTAGTAAGGATGTCCTGCAGGTTTAATACACAGGCTCAGCAAAGAAGGGCGAGTAGAACACTGAGCTTTGGAATTCATCAGGGTATAAAAGGAAGCCATGAGATTGTACAGGGAGAGTGAATAGAGAAGGAAAGCCAAGAACAGAATCTGCTTAAGCCTGAAACCTTGGGTGGCACCCCTTCCTCCCACAGTCTCAGAGCTATACTGTCCGTCTCTACTTTCACCAAGTCTTTCACCTGTACTAAAGCATACTCCACAAAAATTAGTCCCACTGCCTCCCCATGGCAAACATACTTGCACCTGTACACAGTGCTCAGCATGTTACTTCTATACTCATACTTCATGATCCCCTTTGAGGCTGCCATTAATTTTCCTCATTTTACACATTTAGAAAACTGATGCTGAGACAGGTCATAAAGCAATATTCAAAAGCCATTTCTTCCAGCTTTGGAGCTTTTACTTTTACCTCTTCACATGTTGTCTTCTCAATAGATTTTATAACAGATTTTGTATCTACATTATCCTAGACATTTCCCTTTCCTCAAAAATTCTATATACATTTTACCAAAAAAACAATCTACATTATTCCTAAACAATAATGAAAATACTGATCAATATTTAGAATATCTCCATTCACAATATTGTATGCCTATATAGTGCTTTATTATAACTTTCAAAAACACTGCCTCATTTTAATTCTTGTAAACTGAGACATTAGTGGTGTTAAAATCCTCATTTATAAATAGAAAAACAAAAAAGGCAATCAATGCCCAGAAAAGGAAAATACTGCTTGTAATTATGTGGCATGTTTGGAGTAGAGGTAGATGTCAACACAGGTCTGACTCAAGATCATTCTCTCTCCACTGTACCTCAACATCTCAGAATATTAATTTCCACAAAACTTCCTACTTCTTTGCCTTCAGAAAAATGTCCAAGGGCATAATTAATGGATAACTTACCTTGCATCTGGCCAATGGTTAGATCTTTATCCAACCTATCAACACCTAGAAAAAGAAAATCCACAAGTAGCTTATTAGAAAAGGCCCTATGAAATAAGTTTTACTTTTCAAGTATTGAGACAAAATTGTTACAAAGTTAGAAACATGATGCATGATTCTCAATGCATCTCCATGTCAATCCTAACTCCCAGACAGTATATTTTCACCAGATGAAACTTTCAAGGTTGAGATTTCCCTGCCATCAGTTTTGCTCATTTAAAGTGGTTTCTGGAAAGAAGGCTTTACTGTTTTGATTATTACAATATTTAGAATATCATTATATTACTATGTCTAGCCCTAGGAGGAATACTGGGTTTGACTAGTTATAAAGGGCAGGCCAAAAATCATCCCAGATGGAGGCTTATGCTTAGTTAGGTTAGAGACTGGATGTGGGGAGAAGAAAGAGCACACAAGAAGGTAGATGGCACTTAAATTTGAAAGTCATTTCATTTTATCAGTTTTAATGCAATCATATCCGGATAATATACTCATACTACCATGGACTGAACTGTGTTCTCCAAATTCATGTTGAAGCCCTGAACTATAATGTGACTATATTTAAAGACAGGGTCTATAGGATGTAATTATGGTTATATAAGGTCATAAAAGTGGATCTTTGATACAAAGGGATTAAAATTCTTGTAAGAAGAGATACCGGAGAGTGTACTCTTGCTTCCTCTTGGCCATGTGAGAGCACAGAAAGTAGCAATCTGCAAACCAGGAAAAGAATCTATACCAGACTCAACTTTACTGGTACTCTGATCTTGGACTTTCAGCCTCCAGAACTATGCAGAAATATGTATCTGTTGTTTAGGCCACTTAATCTATGGTATCTTATTATGGTAGCCTAGACAACATATATACACTTATACTTACCGGCCAAGAGCAGCAGTTTAGGAATAGGGCAACTAAGAAAGAGATTGGATAAGCCTCGGAACCAGCCATCCCAGTATTTTTCTGTTTTTGCCAGTTCAATTCTCCAGGTATATGGATGGTCTTTCTTGGTCTGGAGGAATAAGAGCAAGTTCTGAGACTCTCAGAGTAACCCCTGTAGGAACAGGATAAAAACTAGGTCCCCGGGAAGAGGAAAGGGAAGGAAACTAGCACTTATGAACAATCTATCATAACCGACATTTGATATACATTTCATCCTTCTAACAATATTACCCAAAATATAAATTATTTAAAAAACAAAGATAGAAAGCAGGGAGGCAGACTTATTGGAGATGGTAAGGGGACCTGAGGATAGGGGAAAAACAGGAAGGAGGGAAAGGGGAAGTAAATATATGTACTAATTCCCCAAGATGAATTTGATTATTATGTATTTTAACCATAAAATAATAAATAAGGGGCTGGAGATTTAGCTCAGAGGCATAAGCGCCTGCCCTACAAGTGCACAGTCATGAGTTTAATACCTGGTACAAATAAAAAAAAAAAAAAGAAGAAGAAGAAGAAGAAGAAGAAGAAGAAGAAGAAGAAGAAGAAATAAATAAATAAATAAAAAATAAGTAAAATCAATGAGAAAACTACTAAAAGTTTAGCAAGGTCAGATAATATAAGATCAATACATATACTATAATTGGTTATATTTCTATGTATTGATAACAAGTAATAACAAAACAACAATTTCTTTTATAATTATGCCAAAAATGTAAAACACGTAGGAGTGAAGTTAACGACAGTATTACAAAAATATCTAAATGTAAATTTAAAAACATTGCTTTGCTTAAATAGTCTAAATATCAAAAAAAACACCCCAAAACTCCAGAAAGTCTTCACAGATTTTTATCTTAATTTTTAGATAATTATAAATTTTCTTTTTTATTTCTAGTAAGCTTCCCCCTACCTCTCTTTCTATCTCTTATTTTAAAGATACGAGTCCCTCTATGTGGCCTAGGCTGGCCCCAAACTCCTAAGCTCAAGTGATCTTCCTGTTTCAGCCTTGCAAGTACCTGGAATTTGGGGTATGTGCCATTATATTCAGCTACTTCTGTTATTTTCAGTGAACTTAAGAAACTTTCTTAAGAACACACAGATAGTAAACTGCAAAACAAACACTGAGCTCTTCGTACACCCAGTTGACAAAAAGGACATACTATGAAAAGAGTAATTAAAAAGACTATACTGCAGGCTGAAAAAAATCTAATGATACAACATGAAGTGACAGAAGCAGACTATGATACATCATCTGAGTTAGGATCATACTTAGAGGAAAGAACCACCTGGGAAAACTGAAATTTTATTTGTTGGTAGAGTACCTTTCTTCTCATATTTTGATTTATGATAATGATAAAATATCCATGCAATAATAATTCTAAAGCAGGAACTATAACACAAATACGAAAAACATCAACAGCTGTTACACTGTGGCAGTTGGAAAGTTGATGGGCACACAGCAGTTACCAAACATGGGCTGAACAAATAATTGATTCTTTATACTTTTCCACAGTAGCCACTTTATGAAAATCTCCAAGTGAACACGAGACAGTAGCACACTATGTTAAACATCACTGGATGGTTATGATATCCATACTACCCAAAGTGATCTACAGATTCAATGCAGTCCCCATCAATATTTCATGGCATTATTTTGAGGGTTTTTTATGATCTTAAAATCATATGGACTCTCATGAGAGCTGGAATAACTAAAGAATTTTGACAGAGAGAATATTAAGGAATGTATGCTTCCTGATTTCAAAACTATTACCAGGCTGGAATAACTAAAAGTTTGGTACGGACATAAAGGAGCAGAACAGAAAGCCCAGAAATAAACCCTCACATATGTGGTCCAAATGACCTTTAAAAGAGCATCAAGACAATTCAATGGGAAAAGAATAGTCTCTTTAACAAACAGCACTGAGATAACAGAATGAAAGATATATAGATGGACAAAAAAGCATATGAAAATATGCTCAACATTAATAGTCACTGGGTGAGTACAAATCAAAACCACAATCAGATACCATTCTATACAAAGTAGAATGACTACCAAAAAGACAGACAATAACAGTGTTGTTAACAATATAAAGAAACTGGAAACCTCATATACTGCAAGTGGAAATGTAAAACATAATGCTTTTAAAGAAAAACATTCCCTTAAAAGATTACACATTGGGGCTGGCTATATATTGTAATTTTTATGTTCCAATTGGTCAGGGGTACAGAAGTGTTTTATATCTGATAGTTAACCTAAGTATCTCTTATGATAAGTGTTTCTACTCTCTAAAATATTTAATGGCAGACAAAAAGAACATCATCTCTCCTTTCCTTCCTCATGGAACCATCCCCTAGCCCATCTTTCCTTCACCTACCTCCATGTCATCTTCCTTTTTCCTTTTGTTTACTGACTCGCTTCCTTCTTCATCTTCTTCTTCCTCCTCTATAATTCCTTCCACTATAGATTTTGAGCCTTCAGGACTTGTAATTCCTTCACACCTAGATTTTTAAAAAGAACAATCACATTTCTCTTTTTATCACAAATAATCCCAAAGATATTCATATGGCCCTTTATAATCAACTGTTAGCTCAGACTTAACATTGGAAGAAGGATGTGAAAATGTGTATTTCCTGGGCTGTGAAAGATTATGACTAATGTATGATTCTACTCTTTAAAAGCTGGTTTCCAGTCCTTATAACCAATACTGACCCATCATCCTGAGGTATGGTGACAAGAGTCTTATTGGCATTCTCTGATACAATCTTCATAACAATTTTATGAAATAGACCCTGAAGACTTAAGAAAATTGTCTGGAAAAAAAAAAAAAAGAAAGAAAATTGTCTAGAATTACTCACCTCAATGAGTGGGTATGACTGGGGCCAACTAACTTCAAAATCTGGTGTTTTTCTGCTGTACTCTGCTTACAGTAGCACAAGACTCAAATACAATAATAATAGGTCCCACTTTTTAATTAGCTGACAGAAACCAGCAATTATAACAACTAGGGCCAGCTGAACCTTGCAGATTAGGTCACTTGATCCAACCAATTATTGTTGTTGTTTCCTCTAAAAAATGGTTATCTCTTTATTATGTAATTGGGCAGAAAAATTGTTATACGAATAGCTCATACTATAATTCCTTTTAGAGAGAATTTGATGGAAAAAAATGCACTGACAAGTGCTAAAGGTAAAAATCCCAAGTGCTGCTACTATCATTATTTGCTCATGATAGGAAGGGATTTGTTATTTTGCCCTTGAGAAGGTGAGACAGAAGGGAAAACAGGGGGAAAACAAATGAGAAAGACAGACTGTGATAAACTGAAGGGTCAGTAGTAGATTTTTAAGAATTCTGTCTTCTCTATCAAGTATAACAAAGAAACATATGCTCTAAATTTCCAAAGCCTATGAATAAAAAATTCCAAAGCAAATTCCAAAAATTCCAAAGTGGAAAGGTTCTATCTGAAAATATCCAAATATACATATACATATTCACAAACCACTTCAAATAAAATTAAGGAGAAAACACCACTTGAAATAAAACTTTATGAACACTGAACTACCTGATATAAGCCATGTAACTTAATCATAACTTTACCACTTGTTTACACTAGTCACATCTTATTTAGACACTGAGAAGAAGGTGGTTCAATATTTAGACACTGAAAAGTAGGTCTTCAAAGCCTCTGCATTCTGTCTGCCTGATAATACCACTGAAGTTGACCTTTTAGGTATAAAATTCATATTCTAGGACTTGAAGTCAACCACAGAGAAGTCTGATTTTCAGCTATATTACCCACCAGCTATGTGGTCCTGGGAAAGTCATTAACCTCTCTGAACTTCTATTTCCTCGTCTCTAAAGCTTATCATAGCTTGAGGTTTCACTCAGAAAACTCCAGATTACTGGAAATTATATTGGACAAATAACTAAGATTCCATAACAAACAAGCAAGGAAACTGGGGGTGCAGTAAAAGAACATATGGGTTAAAAGATATTTAAGAGATTTATCAAGCTGGGTGTACAGATTCTGAAATATATTGTACCCTGTGAGTACAGATAATTAACTATAAATAAAAGTTTTTAAGCATTATTTGAGATAATCATAAATATGAATACTGACTTGATTTTGGTGATATTATGGAACTGTTCATTTCTTTTTTAGGGGTGACAATGTCATTGTGATTATACTTAAAGGGCTAGCCCAACTTGGTGGTGCATGCCTATAATAAGAACTCTACAAAGCTGAGGCAGCAGGATTACAAATTCGAGCAACTAAGAGACTGTGAGACCTGGTCTCAAAATTAAAAAAAAAAAAAAATTGAAAAGGGCCAGGAGTGCAGCTCAGCACAAAGGCTCTGGATTTATTCCTAGTACCGAAAGAGCCTATCTTCTAGGACCTAGTGAAACTTTACAGGGGAAATTTTATTTGGAATTTGCTTCAAAATATTTTGTGCTTGAGGGCAAGTAAATAGACACACAGATGAAATAAGACTTTTCATGACTTAACAACTACTGAAAATGGAAATACATTAGTTACATTGGGTTCACTGTATTATTCCAACATATTTGTAACTTACCCATAATACATGGCTTTAAAACTAAATATATAAAATTCATATGCAAACACCAAAGATCCAGACTAGCCAAAGCAATCCTAAGCCAAAAAAGCAAGACTAGAGACATCATAATACCTGTTTCCAAATTTTACTACAAAACCACAGTAACAAACAAAGAAATAATACTGATACAAAAAAAATAGACATATAGTACAATGGAATAGAACAGAGGATACAGAAGCCAACCTACACAGCCACGGCTACCTGGTTCTGGACAAAGAAATCAAAAATATACATTGGAGAAAAGACAGTTTCTTTAAAAATGGTACTAGGAAAATTATATTATCCACTCATAGAAGATTGAAACTAGGTCCCTATCTTTCATCCTGTACAGAAATCAATTCAAAATTGATCAAAGACTTACATGTAAGACCTGAAATTTTGAAGCCACTAAAAGAAAATATAAGAGAAACAACTGAAGCCATAGGCACAAGCAAAGAGTTGTTGAACACAACTCTAATAGCACAGGAAATAATAGCAAGAATCAACAAACAGTACTATATCAAATTTTAAAAGTTCCACATAGCAAATGAAACAACAAAGTGAAAAGACAACCTATAGAATGGGAGACAATCTTTATCAACTACTCTATCTAACTTCTTTATATATCCAGAATATATAAACTCAAAACACCAAAACAGACAACCCAATCAATAAATGAGAAAAGAACTGAATAGATACTTCTCAAAAGAGGTAGTACAAATAGCCAAAAAGTATATGAAAAATTGTTCAACATCTTTAGTCATTATGGAAATGCAAATCAAAGCTACACTGATATTCTATCTTATCCCAGGCAAAATGGCTATCATCAAGAATACAAACAAACAAACAAGAAATACTGGCAAGGATATAAGGAAAAAGGAGCCTTTCTATATGCTGGTGGGAATGTAAATTTCTATAGCCATAATAGACATCAATAGGAAGGTTCCTTAAAACACTAAAAATAGAACTACCACCTGATCCACTCCTTAGAAATAACAGAAGGAATTAAAGTCAGCATTCCATAGGGATATTTGTATACTCATTTGTATACTCATGTTTGCTGCAGTATAATATACAACTGTCAGGATAGGGAACCAGCCTAGATGCCCATCAACAGATGAATGGATAAAGAAAATGTATATATACACAATGGAGTATTATTTACCCATAGAAAAGAATATCTTGTCAATTATTGAAAAATGGATGGATCTGGAAATCATCATGTTGAGTGAGATAGGCCAGACTCAGATAAATACTGAATGCTCTTCCTAATATGTGGAATCTAAAACAGATGACAAGAAACTAGAAGTGAGACTATTATCAGACAAGAGAAAGGGAAAAGGGAGAAGGAATAGGGGTGTAAGTATGGGCAATAAGAAGCAGAATTGTGAGCAAAATATATATTATAAGCATTATTTTCTGGCCAAAAACATGTGAAACTAGAAAGGAGGGTGGGACAAGGGAGGTGATGGGAGGAAATTATTAAAGGATATTATGTGCAAGCACAAATCTGCCAAAAATGAAACCCATTAATCTGTATACTCCATATGCACTAATAAACATGCAGAAAAAAATAAAGATAGTATATATAAAATACTTTGAACAGTGCCTAACAAATAGTAAACATTCAATAATGCCAATATTATTTTCATCTAACTTTTGCAGTCTTGTTTGTTCTATTGGATAAATTTTCTCAATTCACCTAAAGTTTATTTTGTGCTGCACAGTAATACCCAGGACTTAGGTAACTCTACCAAAAAAAGACCAATTGGGCTAAATAATCTTAGCTTACTTTTAGTATCTGGCTTTTACTCTGGCTGTGTCAATTTTTATACTGCAATTTCTTTACAACAGGGTTGGCTTAGGAGACTGTCACCAGAATAAAACACCTGCCACCACTAAAGTGAACACAAGTTTTTAATGCTTATTCTCTGGTATGTTTCAATTTTTAACACCGAGGGTTGTCTAATAAAGTATTATAGAAAAATCATAAAAAAAATGCTAACTGGCTTTGAAAGGAGAGGAAGGAAAGAAGGGAGGGAAGAAAAAGAAATACGAGAGGGAAAGGATGAGAAAGAGAAGGAGAGAAGGAGAAGGAAGAGAAGGGATGAGACGAGACGAGACAAGGTGAGACCTATATGGTTGAGCTCATCTGTAAAATTACAAGCATTTACCAGGATGGTAGAATAGATACATGACTGAAGAAGCAATCTATAACTTCCATGTTATATTCCAGCCTTCAACTGTCCAAAAAGAAAAAAAATAAGACTTACTGTTTGACTTGGCCAACCATTGATACACGGGCAGACTCCAAATTTCGAATCTGGCCACTCTTCACACTAACAGAGAAAAGTGAGAAATGAGAGAGAAGCTTATTCAGCATTCACCTTATCACATCATTAAAATCAAATGAATAATTCTGCAGATTCTATGGGATCTAAATCCCATGTTGTTTACTATGAAGATTACCATTGCTCTCCTGACCATTACATCTATAACATGACAGCTAGTAAAAAGTGAAGATACTGTGGCCATTTCAATCAGCAAATATTTGCCAAGACAGTATTATATGCCAGGTCTGTGCTCAAAAGTACATGATTCAGTAGGGAGGAAAAAAAAACATGAACAGAGAGTGTTAATAAGGAAAGATTCAAAAGAAGTACTTTATTCTGAATGAGAAGGCAAATATTTGCCAAGACAGTATTTTGTGCCACGTCTGTGCTCAAAAGTGCAGGGTTCAGTAGGGAGAAAAAAAAAAAATTACAGCGTGTTTACTATAATAAGTCAAGATTCAAAAGAAGCACTTTATTTTGAATGAGAACATTAAAGAAAATTTCCCCCAAATCCTGCCTAAACTGAAAACTGAAGATAAGACATTGAACAGAAAATAAAAGTGTGATCAGAACACCATAGACAGAAGCATTATGAGCAAAGGCACTGTGATATAACAGTTAGCAGGAAGATGATTCTAGAGAACTAAGTGCAAGGCAGAGCAAAGGGAGAGTGTGACAGATCAGGACTGTAGGCAGGGGCTAGCTCCTTAGAGGCCTAGAAGCTGCTGTGGTCTTGTAATGGTTATACAGTGTGTCAGCTTGAGGAGTTTACAAGTTTAACTAAGCAACTCACTAAGGTCCTCATTTTATAAACATTCTCAACCTGTGAAGAGGAGGGCCCAGAGATGGGATAGTGCTACATATACCCTGCCCTAAAGGGTGGTAGCCTGCTTACCATGTAAGGGGGAAAAAGTCAAGAAAGGAAGGAAGGAAGGAAGGAAGGAAGGAAGGAAGGAAGGAAGGAAGGAAGGAAGGAAGGAAGGAAGAGAAAATGAACTATAAACTTCCTGAAGCAAGCCACAAAGAGAACATACTTATTTAGTTTTAAAAATTCGTGCAAATTAGGAGCTGGGAGTGTAGCTCAGTAGCAGAGTGCTTGCCTAGCATACGCAAAGTCCTAGATTATATCCCCAGCACTACATATGCACAGACATACATGCATACACACACACACACACACACACACACACACACACACACACACCCTCATGCAAATTTTAGGTCCTCTCTAGACAGTAACATTGTTTCTTACTATAGCTACACACAAAAGCAATCTGAATTACTTCCTCATCTTTCAATTAACAGACCCTTTATATCTACCATAATTTCTAATCATACACTCTGCCTTGATCCATGGTTTGTTTCATTGTTGTTATCTGCGGTGCTAGGGATCACACCAGAGCCTCAATGCTAGCTAAGTAAAGCAAATAGTGGCACAGACCTATACTCCCAGCACTCAGGAGTCAGAGACAGGACTGCCCAGAGCTGAAGGCCAGCCTGCGCTGCATGAATTCAAGGCCAGCCTAAATAAGAGAGCAAGACTCTTAAACAAAACAAACCACAAGGCAAGAGCTCTACCACTAAGCTAAACTCTCAGCCCCTTGATGCTGCTTTCATGCTGTACATGAAATTTTCTGTTCTTATTAAAAGCCAACCCTGGGTACTAATTCCCATCCCTCTTGTTTCTGAGAGGATATGTGTTTCCTTCAGTTATCGTCTCTCTTCTCTAGCCTTATTTTCTTTTTTCCCTAGTGAATGTTATAAACATGTTATACTATCTAGTCCTTAAAGAGATCCACAATATTACATTCATTACTGGCTACAGCTTTCTCCATTTGGCTATCTTTCCTTAACCTTTATCCCCAACTTATTATAAGGTTTTAATCTCCCATTTATTTCTTGAGATTTCTTTTGTCAAGCTTATTTTTATCATACCAAATCCAATGGTCATTCTTTGGTCCCTCAGCCGATTTGACACAAATGCTCTCTCTTGCCTGTAAGTACCTGCTATGCTACAACCTCTTGGTTTTTCTTTTACCTCAACAACTATACCTTTTTATTTTTCTTTGTTGGCTCTTCCCCTTCTTCCCTAGCTCTAAATATTGTGAAATATCCCAACGCTCAACTCTTGGATCTTTTTTCTACCAACATCAACTCCTTAGGTTATTTTATTTGCTCTTTCAGCTTTAAATTTTATCTATGTGATGACAACTCTCCAGTTTAGCTCAACCTGTTTTAACTAGTATATACAACTGCCTACTTAATATTTCCACTTAGATATCTAATAAGCATTTTAGTTTCTCCTAACAAAATTCCTTTACTTCCTTTACTTACTACCAAACTGACTTCTATCTCTTCTTTGGAATTCATCCCTCTCTGCCTTCCTCTTTCCCCCAACATCCAACCCATACACCAGTTGTCAGTTCTATCTTCAGAAGACATATTTAACTGTATTATTCCTTCTGTTGTAACATGCTAATACAATCCTTACAACTGTCTCCTAACCAATTTCTCATTTCCTATACCACATCAATCCCACTTCTCTATTTTTTTTTTTTTTGGTGGCTTCATGATGCAAATCCCTATATGTCTGACTTCAAAGTCCCACTTCTTAATCACCTCCACCTACTGCTTTCATTAGAAAGCCCAAGAGAGCAAAAATAGTAATTTAAAAATTTTCTTTCTATTAATCTAAAAGAGCCAAAATGGCCATGAGTCATAAATCTGGTTTGGAATATCCAGTGGTATGCAAAACAAAATCATCAAACATTGGTGATACCCAAGCTCAGAATGTGAATTCTAAATACCAGTAACTCTCACAGGGCCAAGAACATTTTAATATTCAACAAACCTACAGCTGGCAGTAGACTCTGGACAAGATATACCTTGACCCCAAGCCTAACGGGCTGCCCTTGTTCTATACCCTTTGTTTCCTTCATTGTGTTGCATATATGTATTCACTTGTCTGTATCACTAGGTTTGTTTGTTTTTTTTTTTAAATGACAGAAACTGAACTTGGTTCATTTCTAGTTCTTTAATCGGGTACTTAATATAGGTACTAGAAAGGAAATTTATTAACTAAATGTTATAAATTTGGAAAAAAGACTGTATTTTAGATAACTAAACCAAGTCCAGAATAATTATCTCACTGGTTATTACTTGGGAAGCAGATAGGACACCTAAGGCACATGTTGAGCTAAGGTCAATGCAGTAGCTGCTCAAGAATACAAAGCTCTTTGGTGCTTTTGAGAAAACAGGAATCCTGTATCATGGTAGTGAATGGGGGTGGCAGAAGCAACCTTAGCCAACAAAAACATCATTCTCCAAGTGATATTCTAGTATGAGATCCTCTGTCTCAGAAAAAAAACCCTCAGATACATCTATCAGGGCTAAACTTCTTAGTTCCCACTTGGTATCTCTGATTCAGTTAACAGACATACTCTTCGTGCTAGGACGCACATCAGTATGCTATATGCAATAGGAAAGCACAAAAGAAATAGAGAACAGCCTTTGCCCTTATGATGCAGAATAGGTATTAAGACAGGTATTAGTGAAAACTGATACTATGATCCAGGTGTGGTGGGTGGCGCATGCCTGTAATCCCAGCACTCGGGAATTTGAGGCAGGAGGATTGTTGTAAACTTGAGACCCTGTCTCAAAAAGACAAAAACAACAACAAAAAAACCCTAACACTATGAACATATCCCTCAGTGGAGAAGTGGAAGACTTTAGGGGTAAGCACTACAATCTAATATAAACTTAAAGGTCTCTAGCAGTTTTGCTGAGTTATTCAGTAATTTGAAGGGGTTAGAGAAAATTTTGAAAGAAGAGAATGGAGACAAGATTTTGAATAGGTAGGAAATTAAAATAGTAAACATACTTTACCTCAAGATTTATCTCCTTGTGGGGAGGGCTTTAGACAACTGAGCCCTCATTTCTGTAATGTTTAAAATATTCAAAACTCTCTGCTCTTTAGGTATTTTGTCACATATTATTACAAAAAAGATTAGAAAGTGAACTTTAATTCCTCTGGTCTCAGTGCTTGAGCTGATGAAAATGAATATTTGAAATTAAGACAATACAGAGTTATGTGTTACCTCCATTCAATAGCATTCTCCAAAGACTTGAAGGTTTTAGGGCGACCACGTAAGAAGTTCTGCATGCTATTAAGTGCATCCATTGCTGTACCTGGATGTTAAAAATTTTAACCACAATATTTAACTTATTCTAAGACAACTTTATATGTCTCCCCCTAATGACAAAGGAATTACTAGTAGAGGATATTTAAAATTTATTATAGAAAAGTTATAAACATGTTAGAGTAATATAGTGAATCCCAATTGTACCTACTGCCCATTTTCAGCAGTCATTAACTCATGGTCAATTTTATTTCATCTGTGTGCCCATTCTACTAAGCACAAATAGATACCTTTTAAAAAAATTCCAAAGAAGGGCCAGGGATATAGTTTAGTGGCACAGCTCCTGCCTAGCAAGTACAAGGGTTTGAGTTTGATTCCCGATACAAAAAGAAGAAAATTCCAAAGATTAACACAGATGGATTTCACTATGGTCCTCAGTAATTTCTGCCTCCCAATATTCATTTCCTTGTGTAGTGCCCCTATTAGTGAACAGGACTTATATAAGTAGCAGTGTGACTTCTCAATCTGCACTGTAAAATATTTAGCAGCTTTTTAAATGGTCAAATGAAACTGAGATATACATATGGTTAAAATATTATGCACCCATAAAAAGATATTAATGAAAGATTTCTGATGACATGAAAAATGATACAATTTTTTAAAAATATAAAGCTAAAGGAATGTATTTCAATGTAAATGAAATTGAAAAAAAATCAAAACAAGATAATAATCTACCATGGATGTCTCCTGTAAGTCAATGATTCTGATTTGGTGGTACAAAGAAAACTTACCTTCCACAACATCAATCATGCACAGACCCAGGAGGTTTGGCACCAGGTTAGATGCTGCTGCGTGCACTGCAATAGCACCACCCATGCTATGTCCAATCAGCATAATTGGAGGAGGAAGATCTCCATACATAGCTTCAACCACATTGCCAATATCTCTGCAAAGAGAAGGAGAAAAAATATGGTAATAGACTCTCTGAGAACACTTAAAAAGTTTTTTTTTTTCCAGACCCTTCCTTTGGTCTTTAACAATTCTGGGAAATGGCAAAGGTCTAAAGAGCTATCTTACAAACTTATCTATGTAAACAAACATCTTAATACATTCCCTAGTGTCTATGCAGATAGTCACGCAACTACCAAATCTGACAAATGGCAGCTTAACAACAAAGAACTCAAATTTTCTGCTTTTCCTTTATATAACAAGACATTCCACACTTATATTAGTTCATTTGTTTTTTGAGACAGGTATAGTTCAGGTTGGTCTTGAACTCACTATGTAGCCCAGCCTGGCCTCGGATTTCAGGCAGTTCTGCCTTTGCCTCAGAAGCGCTAGAACTACAGGTGCACACCATCACACCTGCTCCACACATTTAATGTAATTATATAAACATGTATCTTTATTTTTATTCTAACCTTGAAGCTCTGGAAAAATCATTTAACTACTCTGTACCTCAGTTTTCCCATGAATAATACAATGAAGTTCGGAGTTTATTTTTTTACTACACAATCTTGAATTAGTCTCTCAGACACTGAAAGTATCTCTCACAGACATTTAACATCTACAAAATAAGATTGTCTTTTATTGCTGGAGATTACTTTGAGAATTGACTGAGAAGTGAATGTAAGAATACCTTTGAATAGCAAAGCACTATACAAACATTAATTATAACTTACAAATTCTTATATATAGTTGGTGATGGTTTATGAATCTATATATAGAGCTCTGTGGAACTAGAAAAGTGTTCACATCTAATTTTTATTGGGTTTTATTCAAATCTTCAATTAAAGTCAATCTGTTTAGCAAAGTCAAATTTTAAAGCTTTGAAAATGAGAAATGAACTTTGAATTTTATTTGCAGGCTTGCAGGAACAATAGGTAGAAGAACAATAAAGATGTGTTTATAGAGACCATTAGCTCTACTGCTTTCTTTTGGGAATGGGTAATAGTGCCACTACATATTCAAGTACTCCTACATTGTTAACTAAATGTAACAAGTCAATATGGGGACACAGACTTTCAGATGGTCTTCACTGTATTCATATAAAATTTGCAAAGGCAAATTTTATTGACTTGCAGGAATTAATTTTTATAATCTCATTCAATTACACTGATGAACAGTGTAGCAGCAGCAGCAACAGACAATATGAATGGGAGACAGGGAGCCCACCAAATTTTATAAGTAAAAACAAATAATAGTTGAACATTCCTTTGGAGTGGAATTTAAGGCTGAGATGGAAAGTAAAGCAGTTCAGGCAATCATTTAAAGAGATAAATATAGTTAAGATAAAAAATTCAACTTTCTTTCACACTATTGCTGCTTCTATACTAAACAGAAAAATTTTTCTCTGGAATACAAATGATATGAAGGGAAGAAAAATGAAGCAATAGTATTTACTCAGTGCTACTATATAGTTCGACCTATCTCCCACAAATTTATACACTAATGATATTTGGAGGTAGAACTTCTGGAAATGATTGGGCTAATCCATTCATCAATTAATGGATTATTATGGGAGTGGCTTTGTTAAAAAAAGAGCTCTCTATAGCTCACTTGCTGTGTCACCATTGATGCCTTCACCATCTCATGATGCAAGAAAGTAGCCCTGCCCAGATGTCAGCACTATGCTCTGTAAGCTAAATAAACTTCTGTTGTTTGAATTACCCACTCTGTGGCACTCAGTTATAACAACAGAAAACAGACTAGCACAAGTAACTATTATGTGCTATGAGCTTTCTTGTGACATCATTTGTTATGGTTTGTCTGGATGTCCTCCCAAAGCCTCATGCAGTCATGGTGGGGCGGGGGGTGGTGGTGGTGGCAGGTTTTTTAGCAGTGATTGAATTTAGACTCTGTGACTGATTCATGGTCCGATGCTGGGATTAAGAGTATGAATGCTACACCTAGCCTAGGGCAGGTTGCCTGCATACAACATAAGAGAGGGAAAGAGACCTCTCTCTCTCATTTTTGCTATCTTCCACTGCTAAGAACTATTGCCCCTCTGCCCTGTGCCACCCTGTCTTGGATCCAGCCAATTATGGACTAAAACCTCTATAAACTGTGAGTTAAATAACTTTGGATATCAGGTATTTTTTCTCAGCAACAAGAAAATTAAGACATCATTTAATGTAATTCTTCAATTCTGTCTGTAAGGGTTTTTATTATTACTTCACAGGTAACAAAACTGAGGATATATTTATCAACTTTAGGATTAGCCAAGTCAATTTCATTGGGTTTATCTACCTTTCTACCAAGGTAAGAACAGCTGCAGATTTTTGCTGCCTCACTGAAGTATATGTAAAGCTATTTCCCCTTGGCAGTGGGCACTATGGATTAAGGTAATAATATGAAGTCAAATCCATGATGTCTTTGCTCAGACTAATGAAAAATAATAGAAACAAAGATCAGATAACAAGTGATCTTTGGAGTAAGTGACCCAGAAAGAGATTAATTTCTAAAAAACAAAAACAGATGTTCCAAGGTATGTAATTCAACACACCTGTATGAAAATGATTGGATGGAGATGAGGGGGGTAGGTTCAATTAATCTAAATCCATGCTAAGTATAATGTAGGGAACAACAACAAAAAAAAAGACCAAAGTTTAAAACCAATATGACTGTATAATTTCCAAAATAATACTCAGTTGTAAGACACTGAGTTGGAGGAATCTATCTCAGCTTTATGCAGGAAGGCAGACAAGGCCTGAAACACAAATTATAACATCTATGCTTAGGATAAGTGTATCTACCCAGGTTAAAAGTAACCTGATCACTTTTAAGTTAACAGTTCTCATAAGCCATGAAAGATGGCACATGCTTACAATCCAAGTACTCTGGGAGGTTGAGGCAGGAGGACTGTAAGTTTGAGCCCAGGCTGAGCAACTTAGCAAGATCCTGTTTTTAAAACAAAAACCTGGGGATACAGCTCTGGGTTCATTCTTTAGTACTAACCCAACCTCTTTTCCCCAAATCAGTGGTTCTTAAATATTAGTCATGGGACTGTTTGCACCAGATGGTTCTACAGAGCTCCATCAAAATACCAATGCCTAAATCCCTAAAAAGCACTAATTCAGCAAGTCTGGGTTAGGGCCAAATCTCTGCATTATAAGTAACTTCTCAGGTGATTCTGATGTGTAAGTACGTTTGTGAACTACTGAATGGTATGTGCTGTATTCATCTTTTACTTTAAGGCTCAGGGTATAATTAGTTATTGTTTAACATCCTGTCCTCATATTTCTGTAACACCAGACAAAGAAAGTAGGCAAGATACTTACCATACTCATGGCATTTTGCATTGAGCTACTTTCCAGGGATGGTCTTTGATAGATACCTAGATTCTATCCAATTCCATCAACAGAAGAAAATTTTTCAAAAGCCTATAAAACTAGACTTGACCAATTTTCAAGTGTTTTACATGATGACATATTAATAAAGATGCAAGTTTAATTCAAGATTAAGTTATAAGAATAAGGGCTGGGGATTTAGCTCAGTGGCATGAGTGCCTGCCTGGCAAGTGCGAGGTTGTGAGTTGAATCCCCAGTACCAAAAAAATAAAAATAAATCATATATATATATACATATATATGTATATATATATATATAAAACAAGAGTAAAATTTTCTGCTAATTATGTCTTACAATCACACCAGCTGAAAGACAAAGTTATATCATTATGATAGCAATAAGAGGTAAACAATGTATAAGCAATATCTACTTACTTTGCCATTGTTTCTGCAGACAGATCTTCAAAATTCTTAACTTTCGTTTCACCTAAAAAGAAAATATTTCAAAATTAAAACCTCAAACGATAGGGATTATAAGAGTGAAAATACTTTTAAAGTCTCACTTGTGGATAATGAAATGGGTATTTTGTAACTTGATGTGATTGATTTATCAAAGATTTTCCATATTACAGACAAATCTTACCCTTAACCACTCGATGCACAATAATTATAGCAGCCTAATTAGAAGGTAGGACTTCTCCCCAAAATGTCCAAATGGAGTATACCAGGTTATTTTATGGCCACCCTAAAATTTATATTTAAGTTTATTCAAAGGAGCTTGGTGACAATGTTACTGAGCCAATGGGTAATTAAGAATTTCACTCACCATGACCTCGTAGATCAAGAGCCACAATCCTACACTGAACTCTGCTAATGATTGCTGCCTAGGAGGTAAAGAAAAAGTAGTAAGGTACATAGGGGACAGCAAATTTTGCTCAGTGACCAATGCTAACTTCATTAAGCGTCCTGCCACCAGAACTCAAGGAACACAAGAAAACTTTCCATTTTTAAGAAAATAAGGGGATTTAGCTCAGCGGCATAAGCGCCTGCCTTTCAAGTGCGTGGGCATGAGTTCGATACCTGGTACCGATTAAAAAAATAATAATAATAAAATAAAAGAACAGTGATTCTTTTTTGGTACATACTGTAGTTTTGTTCCAACTTTAAAATATGGCTTTTTCTACCAATATCTCACTTAATGCCTTAATTCTCACTGGCCTTTCCTGAAACACAGAATTAAGTACCCTTAGGTAATGAATGACCCTCTGAGCTCTGTATGACCTATGGGTTTTATCCATATTTCTCAGCTATCTTCCTCATTCTAACAAAAGAATTCCTTAGATAAGGACTAAGTCAGTTTGGCATAGGACATTACTCAAACCTGTTAGATTCTTAAATTACATTTTAAAATCATGCAGAAATTCAAATCTTTTTCTACTTCTATTATTCCAACTAATGAATATATTTAAAGACAACAATGGACTGAGATTCTACTAAGCTATTTGTTCCTGAAAGCTATTTGTTAATTTGCAGGAATTATTTAATGCATTATAATGGGCAGTAAAACCTTGAATGCCAAAAAGAAATCCAGGTATTAATATAAAGCGAAAGGGTAAAGGTTGTATCAAATTTGCTTGGCTGCCAACAAAACAGAACTAGGTTTATAAGACATTTTTAAAATCAGAATTATGTTTACAAAACAAAATATACATTTGAGAGCCAGGCATTTAGCTCAGCAGCGTAAGTGCCTGCTTGGCAATCACAAGGTCATGAGTTCAATCCCAGGTACCAAACAAACAAAAAAAAGCAAAATATACCTTTGAATTAACTGTGAATTCCAACTTTTAGCTTGAAATGATTTCCACTCATATGTGACTTTCAGAAAACATTGATAAGAATACTCAAATAGATATTTAATTCACCTAATAAGTTTTTCTAAATTATATCTAAAAATCCAGCACCAACTGAATAATGAGGCTACACAATAAAATAAATAAATAAATAAATAAATAAATAAATTTGGCATTGTCCTTCCTCTCATGTTTAGATTCTAGCACGACAGAGAAAGGAAAAACAACAACAACAAAACTCTTAAGAAGCTATAGGAAATACCAGTGTCCAGGTATTAATACAATAGAAATTCTCATTTAAGTGAATTAAAGGAAAAGGCCAAGGTTATCTATACATTTTAGAATTCTCCAAGTGAGTTTAATGTATAGAGAATATGAGGCAAAACTGGGAAAAACATTCAGATGGTAATAGCATGCCTAAATATCTTGATAACATTTCACCTAATTATATCGGTGAAATGTTAACCTTAAATTACCTCCCTGAGAAACAGGCTGAGAAAATATTACCATAATTTTTGAAGCTGACCAAACAGGTTCTGAAGGGTATATCAAATACTGCTGATACGAAGCAGTAAGTATTCTCACAAACATATATCATCCTCAAACTTGTTTTGGCCAATTTCATAAGTGAAATGTGGTACTTACTATATTTCTTCTTCTTTAAAATAATACTTCATATCTCCTGCCCATTTTTCTACTGAATTGTTTTCTTAATGCTTTGCGGATTTCCCCCTTTTCTAAAAATGATGAAAATATTAACTCTTTGCTTATATGCTACACATATTTAAACTATGTTTTACCTATCATCCAATTTGTGATTTAACAGAAAGTTTGGTTTTGGCAGTTAAGTTAATCTTTCTCTTAGAGCTTTTATTCCATTTGGCTACATTTAAGAAGGCCTGCCCCAAAATGTATGAATAGCCTTCTAGTTTATTTTTAAAATTTAGCCACTTTACTGCACTGTTTCTCTGGTATGAGAAATTAAAAGTATAAATCAGGGGCAAAATGTAGAATAGGTACTGTGAAATAGAAAGAAAATGTTCAAATGAGCAGGGGAACAAAGGAGAGGGGAGGGGAAGGAAATAAAGGAAAAGTAAAAAACAATGAGAAAAGGAGGAAAGCATGGAAACAAAGCTTTGTAAATGGGGAGGTTGAAAGGAGGGTGGAGGATGGGGGAAAAGTTATATCATGTACAGATACAAATTTCCTATGATGAATGTGATTATTACATATACCTAAAATATACCAATAAAATCTGATTGAAAAAAATAAAATTTAGCCATTTAATCTACTTGAATGCTATTTATTTATCATATATTACATTCATTTTTGTATGTGGGCTTGTTTTTTTCTTACAATACCATACTATGTGATAAAGCATTTTAGAATATGTTTTGGTATCTGAGATGGCACGATACCTGTCACATGCTCTTTTTCAAAATTGTCTGCTTATCAGTAGGTATTTGTTCATCTGTGTGAATTCAGTTTGTTGATTAAGACTCATGAAAAATCTCACTGAGATCATAACTAAGCCAGACTGGTATAGAAATATGATTTCTCTTTTCAGATTTTCCTTTAATTACTGTGCAGTTTTGTTTTCTTCATAAATGTCTGGTGCTTAAAGCATAAGGGTTTTTTCCAGGTAGTTTGTATTTTTGTTGTTTTAATCATTTTCCTATATTTACAAAGTGCTCATATTTAGGAAAAAATGATTTTATTTAAAAGTTGACTTTATAAACAATTGTTACTTCCTTTGATTTTCTAAGGAGACAATATTTATAATAATTGCTGAAGCTCTTCCTTTTTCATCTTTTTTCTTTTTTTGGGGGGTCTTTTTTGAGACAAGCCTTTGCTATACAGTACAGACTGGCCTTGAACTCACTTTGTAGCCCAGGCTAGCCTCAAACTTGCAGCAATCCTCCTGTCTTGGCCTCCCAAGGGCTGGGATTACAGGCGTACACCACTGCACTTGGCCCAGATCTTTAAAAGTCTATTTTTTTTTTATCTTGTTACTTGGTTAGAACTTGCAATATAGTATTGAAAATAACACCCTTGCCTGTTCAATCCTCAGTAATGAAAAAAGAGGACCAGATCTAATGTTTTACTACTAAGTACATTTACTTATGTGATTTTTCTATACAAACTTTATAAAATTCAGGAAACTTTTCATCTATTCCTCCTTGCAAAAAGTTTTCAACATGAATTGGTACTATAGGTGATAAAGTGTTTTATGGACATCAAGTGAGGTGAGAGGAGAATTACACTGATAGATAGATCATTACATGCTGAGTCACTCTTAAATTCCTGGAATAAAACCTACTAGATCACAGTTGATTATTATTTTACTACACTACTAAATTTAATCTGCAGCAATTTATTTAGTATTGTTTATCTAATTTTATTTAGTATTGTTTATTTAGTATTGTTTATTATTTATAAATGAGATTGGCTTAATTTTCCTAGCACAGTCATTTCTTGGTGTTGCTATTAGACTGATTACCTTCAAAAGTAAGTTGGATGGTTTAAAATAGTGCCATCTGCTGAGCAACTATTCCAAAGACATTGATATGCAAATAATAACCATTGTTAATTTCCAATCATCTTGTTTTGAAGTTCTGTATCATTTTTGTTGTTTTTTAATTTCTCTTCAAAGAAAGTAAGTACCATCTGAAGTAGTTTTTTTTACTAGTAGAGAATTTAATTTTTTTTCTTTCTTGAGAAAAATTAACACTATACTAAATGCTTTAAAACTGAGGGATGGATTCTTCCCCTACAGTGGACTGAAAAAGAGCCACATACCCTATGGACAATGACTGATACATCCTGCACAACTATCTTTTAGAACTGATGGAGAAGTAAGCTAGTTCCATGATTTAAAACAAAACAAAACAAACACCTAAAGAAGTTCATGACCACCAAACAAGCACCTCAAAAACTTCTCCAGGATATCTTAGGAAGGGACAATTGAATAAAAATGACAGAAGCTTTAATAGAATAAATATACTAAGTAACATGAGCAGTCAAATAGAAGGGAAAGAAAGGGAATCAGCAACAGGAAAATAATGCAAAGACAGGATTATGTCAACATCTTTCAGTAATAACTCTCAATGTGAGTGGTCTTAATTCTTCAATCAAAAGACATAGACTGCCTGAATGGATCAAGAAATAAAGAGAAGTAAGGAAAAGGGGATAAAAAATAAGAATTTAGATGTGTTTTGTACATGTACCAACTCTACACAAGGAATGTAAACATTATGTATTGCAAACATGTATGAGAAAGGGGAAGTATCAAGAGATGAAGGGGTGATGGAGGGAAGGCAAAGGGGACAAAACAAAGGAATTAAACTGTACTATGTACATGTACCAATTCCCCATAAGAAACGAAAACACTAGGTACACACCACAAACATGTACTCAAAAACAAAATTCCAATGGTATGCTGTATACAAAAAACACATTTAACACAAAAATAAATCCATAGACAAAATCAAAAGATGGAAAACAATATTCCATTCAATGGAAAAATGAAAACAAGCATGAGTAGCTATTGTATTTTCCAAACAAAGTGGACCTTAAGCCAAAGATAATCAGAAAAGGCAAAAAAGGTCACTACATATTGATTTAAGGAACAGTTCAACAGGAAGAGATAACTGTTAACATATAGGCACCAAATAATTGCACACCCAACTTCATAAAACAAGTACTACTGGACATAAAAAAATCAGATAAACATCAACACAATTAATAGTGGGTGTTCTCAATACCCCACTGTCACAAATAGATTAATTTGACAAAAAAAAAATCAACAAAGAAATATCAAAGTTCAACCAAATTGTCTGGCAAATGGACTTAATAGAGAGATCTACAGAATGTTCTACCCAACAACTACAGAATACACATTATTTCTCAGCAGCACACAAAACTTTCTCCAAAATAGACAACATACTATGTGATAGTTAACTATTGTGTCAACTTGAGTAAGAAATGCCTTACTGATTGGCTTAGTTTAGTTCAGGGTGAAATTAAGTAGATTTACTGAAAATGGAAGATCCACCATGGGTATGAGTGGTACCAACCAATAAGCTTATAGCTTGAATGGAATAAAAAGGAGAAAGAAGGAAGGCCAGCTTATTTTGGTTTCTTCAGAGGAGCTTCAGTTTTTGCCTTCACCTTGGGCATCTGTCTCTTAGCTTCCAGCGCAGACTCTTTAGCCTTGCAGTGCAAACTCTTTGGCCTTCCAGTACAAACCTTTCAGCCTTCCATTACAGACTCTCAAGGTTTCATGTGTTGAATGAAATTCAGTCTCTAATGTAAGGTATTCAGAGGATGAAAACTAAATCCTATTATAGTGTTTAGAAAAGACGAGTCCTTTTGAAAATGATTAGAAGAGGCTAAGGCAGGAGGATTGCTATGAATTCGAGTCCAGCCTGGGCTACATAGTAAGTTCAAGGCCAGTCTGAACTACCTAGTAAGACCCTTTCTCAACACAAACAAAACAAATCAAAATGAAAAAGAAAAAACAAAAGGATCACATACAATCATTATGGCAGAACTCTCATGATGTAAATTCTGGTAGCTTTCAATGAAGGACCACACACATACACACACACACACTCCTTGTCTCATGACATGTGATGCCCTATACGATCTCAGAAATCTGTAGCAAGAAGGCCACCAAAAAATGTGGTCCCACTATCTTGCATCTCCAGAACTCTAAGTCAAAAATAAACCTCTTTTGTAACTCAACCAGTCTGTTGTACAGTGGACCCTCAAGTTATGACTGGCCTCACATATAAACAACTTGGGTTACAAATGGAATTTTAGGTTTAATTTATGACCAAAGTCTTGAGTCATAATCCAGATTCCAGCAGCTTGTGCATCTATAAATAAAGACTTACAGTACCTCAAAAGCATATGTAAGTGTACATAAGCATCAGTCTAAGCCCAGATGCACACATTTGTGGATGTGATTTGTTAGTGGTTTATATAATCACTATAATTCCTAATCAAAATGCCCCCAAAAAGCTAGCAAAGAAGCTAAGGAAGGAAGAGAAGAAAGCAGCACAATAGAAAAGAACAGTGTTAAAGAAAAGACAGAGACAATCTTAAACCTATTTTCAGTTCTAAACAAGTTGAAACCTAGTGAGCCAATAGCAGTTCCTAGTGAACTACAGACTCTCCCAAGGAATGAAAGGTCACCGGAGGGCCAGACTCCTCATGTTCTTATGGAAGGGGACTCTTTCCAAATCATATCAGCTTCCACTTCATTTTCTCTTCCTGCAAGCCAAAGATGACAACTTGAATGGTGAGTACAGTATGAAATTGTTATTTTTGGTAAACTAGGCACATTTTATCTTTTTGATGAATACACTTAAGAAAATTATTGGTGTTTATGGTAAATTATAGACATTATATGACCTTTTTATTATGGAAAGGTCTTATTATGAAAGGAATTCTTTGGAAGGTTCAGAATACCTTATGGGTATTTCCATTATTTCTTACGGGAAAAAAAATTTTGACTTTCTACCAACTTGAACTGAGTTCTTAAGTCAAGGGGCTACTGTATTGTGTTACTGGCCAACAAAAAATGAACTAACAAACATGTCAATACTTTTTATTTTGTTTACTTTTTGAAGTATTTTGGATACAATAGGTTAAATAAAACGTATTACTAAAATTAACTGCACCTGTTCCTTTTTACCTAGCTAATGTATCTACTAGAAAATTTAAGATTATACATGTGGCTTGCATTACATTTCTATTGATGAAAGAGTCTGGCATTTATTGGCAAATTATAGCTTATTTTATAGTAACAAAGAAAATAGCAAACAAGGGTCAAATCATTAATTGTTGAATTAAGTGCCTGTGTGTCAATAACTATCTCAAAGCATTTGGGAAGCAAAAAGGAAAAAAGATATTATCCCTATTTTTAAGGAATTTATAGTCTAATATAAGAGATGAAGAGGTGATTTTACACTTAATCCTAATAATCCCTGCTGGCAGGAACAGTAATACATTTCTGGTCTTCCTCAATTCCACAGCAATCTGCTCATTCCCATTTTCTGTCCCTTAGTCCCCACAATGGTAAACAGAGGAAGTATATATAATTGCTCAATACACACATAAAGAGATGATGGCTTCATTTTAAACAAGGGTTTCCTAGTATCTTCCTGAGAAGTATCTGTCCTTGAACAAGGGCTGCCTCACTCCAGAGTCAAGGATATCAGGATGATCTGTATCTGGCAGCATTCACACAAACACTTATCTTCCACTCTACATCAGAGGACACCAGCAAATATTGTTTACTTGCCAGTAGCTCACAGATGCCATAAAAATGCAAAGCATCACTTCAAAAACAAGAAACATTTTCCAAATATTTATAATACACCTTCATATGTAAGGCGCTAAAGAGACTCTAAGAAAGAGATAAAGTGAAAGTTATTATCTAAAGCATCTGAATTTAAGGTCTACTTAATCTATTTACTTAAAATGGCTGAGATACAAACCACTGCTTTTGAGAGGAGCAAATTCTGTGCCCCTCATCTCAATGCCCGGCGCATCTCTTAACTTTTAAAATCAAGCAAATTGAGCACAGAAAGAAGAGTCAGGCTAGTCAAATCCATCAGAAGTAAACAATGATTACACTAAAATCAACTTCTACTGTCATAACTTACCGTGAACACGGCCCATGAAAGGGCAGAATGGCCTCCTCCATGCAGAAGGAGCAGAACTGGACCCTCTGAGCCACTTTTATAAACTCGAAAAGTGTATGAATTGTTAAAGATAACATATTTAAGTTTTTTCTCATTCAAATTTTTCATTACTCATAATGATACTGACTAAAAAATCCAAGTAGCATAAATCTACACACACAGCTGTGGACTGTCAAAAAAAATTTAAATAGACATTTTCAAGATACCAACTCCCCATTTTTGAAGTCTGGAGGTAGAATGACCATGTTATTTAAATGAAAAAAAAGAAAAGTATTCACTCTTCCCTAATGAGGACATAGTCCCTGATTTCTGGAAACAAAATCATTTCATGTCACTTAATTCATGAATCTTTCACTTGGACATCAAGAGATTAATTAGTCTCAGGAATTTAATTCTTAATCCTTCCCCATAAATTAGACAGTTATAGCTAAGGATACTGGCAAAAACTTACAAGTGATACAACATGCTGTACAAAGAACATGTAGGGAATAAAATGAAATATCCAGCAGAAACAAAGAACATTTTAGATAACTGTATCACACAGTCTGCTTAGACAATATCATAAGCTTATAAATAAACTAGTTTGCAAAGGATATATCCTTGCCAGTTTCATTTTCTACTTCCACGTCTTCCATGGACTCGAAGTACTGACTCCAAGGTACAGGGGAAAAATCCCGCTTTCTTCCAGGACTAAGGGGGAGAGGGGGAGAGAAAAAGATTGACTGTAAGTAAAACTCAGTTATACATGAAAAGATAAAATGTGATCAAAAAATACTAAATGTAAATTTGAAATGAAAATAGCAAGAGTATTTTCTTTCTTTTCTTTTTCCTCCCTCTTTTCTTCCCTCTCTTTCCTTCCTTTTTATTCTTTCTTTCTTGTGGTACCAGGGATTGAATTCAAGACATTCACACTGAACTGCAGTTCCACCTGTTTCTCAATTTTTAATTTTGAAAGAAAAATTAAAAAGTCACAAAATTGCTAAGGTTGGGCTTGAATTTGTGGTTCTCCTACTTCAGCCTCCCAGGGTGCTGGGATTACAGAAGTGCACCACTACACTTGAAAGTGTTTTCTTTCTGGGTATGGTGGCACTTGCCTGTAATCCCAGCACTTGGGAGGCTGAGGCAGGAAGACTGTTTTGAGTTGGAGGCCAGCCTAGGCTACACAATGAGATCAAGGTCAGCCTGAAATGCACAGTGAGACCCTGTATCAAAAAGTATTTTCTCACAAAGACATTAAAAATGCTTACATAAGTTCAAATAGGTATTTTAATTATAAATAAATTCTGTGTATATACACACACCACAAAATCTGCTAGTTCTTCTTGATCATGGTTATAGACTCATTATCTTAATATCATTCCTTCTGAACCTTTCTCCACTGTTTGTGGGAGTGTGGGCTGGTACAACCATTGTGGAAATCAACATGGAGATTCCTCAAAAAACTAGGACTAGATATTCCATTTGACCCAGCTATTTCTTTCCTTGGAATCTTTTTAAAAGAATTAAAAGCATCATACCAGAGAAGTATATGCACACCCTTCATAGGAGTACAGTTCATAATCTTGGAAACATCCCAAATGCCCATCAAGTGGTGAACAAATAAAGATGTGGGGTTTTTTTTTTATACAATGGAGTATTACTCTGCCATAAAGGATAAGCTTAGATATTTCTAGGTTAATGGATGCACCTTGAAACCATACTCTTAGGTGAAATAAATAAGACACACATGTATAAATACTACATTGTTTCTCCGGTGTGAGAAACCAAAAGTATAAATAAGAGGCAAAATGTATAACAGGTACTTTGAAACAGGAAGAAAATGTTCAAATGGGGAGGGGAGCAAAGGAGGGAGGCAGAGAAAATGAAAGAGGTAAAGTAAAAAAATGAGAAAAGGAAAAATGGAAATAAACTTTTTGTAAATGGGGAAGGGAGGAGGTGTTGAAGAAAGGTTAGGAGAATGGGGAAAAAATAAACAAGTTATATCATATACAGGTACGAATTCTCTATGATGAATATGATCATTATGTATACCTAAAATTTACCAATAAAACCTGATTGGAAAAATAATCATTCCTTTTACACTCAGTCTTAGTCACTTTACTTTTTCACATTTTTAATCTCTCATGCGCTTTCAGGTTTTCATCATTTCCTAACCAGTTAATACACAACCCTCACAGGTGGTAAATATGAACTATCAGTAGAGTATCTTGAACTTCTAAGAATTTATTTGAAGGTCTGCTTACATAGAAATGAAACACCTTATGTAGTCATGTAGGATTTTTTCTTTCTAGAGTTGCAAACAACTTACATACCCATTAGCAAGGGACCGATGAAATTGTGGTACATTGAGAAACATTTAGTTGTAAAAGGGAAGAAATTATATACTGATAAAATTATTTTGGGGGTACTGGGAATTGAACTCAGATCCTCACGCTTGCCAGGCAAGCACTGTGCCACTGAGCTAAATCCCTGGCCCCCATATTTCTTCCTATATGGATATATAAGAAGTCCAAAATAAACTGTTAAGCAAAAAGCCAAACAGATGCATATAACATTTGTGTAAAACTAGGAAATATATGTAAATTTTAAATTTTTCCTTTTCTTTTTTCGCAGCACTGGGATTGAACTCACTCAGCTGTCTGCGAACTTGTGATCCTACTGCCTTGGTTTCCCAAGTAGCTCAGACTACAAGATTGTGCCATCATACCAGGCAAGTGGGAAATTTTTTGATGTATCTTCCTTTCTGACTTCTGCTTTTTGACTGTATTAAAAATATAAATTTTAAAATGAAAATAACTAACAATTATCTGTGTGTGTGTGTGTGTGTGTGTGTGTGTGTAATACAGACGATTGCCCCAGGGTCTTGTACATGCTAGGCCAGTTCTCTAACACTGAATTATATCCCAAGTCATTTTTTTAAAAATTTTGAGATTGGATCAAACTACGATGCCCACATTGGTCTCACCCTGTGAGGATCCTGCCTCAGCCTTACCCATGGCTAGGATTACAGTCATGTACCAAGTGCCCAGCTTCTCTATTTTCAAACTATGTCTTGGGTGGGAAATGGAGGGAAATCCTGAGCTTTCCCTTACTTCCTGTTAATGGATAGAATTCAGAATTCTATCAGCAGTAAAACATTACCTCCTGCCAGACATCCTCCTATATATGCCATGGGATTGGATGTAGAGTATCTATATAAAGTATAAGACAAAGCCCTTTTAAAAAATAAAGTTAACACAAAAGCATTTTTGGTTGGCTATAATACTGGAAAGATTTATAATGGAGCAGTTGGCTACTCAGGGATATACTGTTTCAACAATGATGGGTTTACTGTATTGAATATCTACTATGTTCTAGTCATTGAGTCAGAGCAGTAGTTCTCAATCTCTAACAGTGAAATCCTCTGGGGAACTTTAACACATCAAGATACTCGGGTCTCACCCCTAGAAACTGACTTGAATATGGCCTAAACACTGAGAATGTTTGAATCAGTCCAAGTTTCAAAGACGAGTGCTAGGAATATAAAGGGAGAGTACATATTTTGGAAAGAGAGAATTAAAATTCCTTAAAGTTCCTACCATTTCTATCTAATTCCTTATGAGTATGAGCAATTACCTTTGGTTAACAAGTCCACAATCCTACATCTCCAAAAGTTCTACGTCTCCTACACACAGATTTTCTAACACAACTTCAGCACCTTCTTTCAAATACATACTTATTTATATACTGGTAGACTTCAGTTAGTTTTGCAACCAGTGTTAGACATTAAATAGTTGGCAAGCAGCTTATATTATCTATGTAGTTTAGTCAGAACAAAATACTCTGCATTTTAGGGCTGCAGTTTTGGTCTGTTTGAAAAAATACTTTTAGGTTCTTCTGTTATGTGAAGCTATTTTACAGTCATAGATATCCCCCCAAAGCCTTATCAGTCATAGGTGGGGCTTTTTGAAGGTGGTTGAATCTGGGGTGTGTGATTCTGGGATTGATTCATGGTGCGATGCTAGGATTAAGGGTGTGAGTGCTACCCACTCTAAGGTTAAGATATGAGAGACAGAAAGAAAGAAGGTCATTGCTGCTGGCTTGTGGACTTCTGCTTGCTGCTTTGCCATGAACTGTTTGTTTGCAAAGCCCTTCTGCCACACCACCCTGCCTTGGAACCAGCCAGTATGAACAGGAATCTCTATAAACTGTGAGCTAAATACACTTTTCCTCCCTTAACTTGTAAATGTTGGGTATTTATGGTCAAAGGATTTTTCACAAGAGTGCCAAAATAACTCAATGGGCAAAGTGGTGCTGAGAAACTAGTTACCCATAAGTAAAACAAGGAAATTAGTATGTATTTCTCTCATCATACATAAAAATTAACTGAAAATGAATTACAGACTTACATGGAAGAGCTCTTACAGGAAAAACAAAATATAAAACCTCAGCCTTTTTTCAAAGGTATCTAGCACCTAGAACTCTTAAGCCTTTATGGGGCTGTGTTAAGAATTGGCTTTCACTTTCCTTCTCCAAGTAGTATTCAGGTTTTTTTGTTTGTTTTCACTGCTGAGTTAATATTCTTCAACTTGTTTCATATATTCTTGAATTTTGTTGGTACCTTATCTTCATTCTCTTGTTTGTCCTTTGCTTTTATTCTTTTCCAAATTATTTTACTATAATTTAATGAAGTTTGCAGAGACAATGGAGAAACACACATGAATTTCCAAGCAGCCCTTTGGGTAGTTTTATTATCTATGTTTTAAAAATGAGAGGCTATATGAAAAAATCAACCAAATACAAATGCTGGAGGGGCTATGAGAAAAAAGGAACCCTTCTCCACTGCATACTGGTGCAACCACTGTGGAAATCAGTGTAGAGATTCCGCAAAAAACTAGGACTAGAGGTCTCATCTGAGCCAGCTATTCTCCTTTTAGGTACCTTCCCAGAAGAACTGAAAACATCATACCACAGCAATATATGTGCACCAATGTTCATAGCAGCACAATTTGTAATAGCGAGCACTTGGAAACAACCCAAATGCCCATCAACTAAGGAATGGATAAGAAAGATGTGGTACTTTTATATAATGAAGTACTATAAAGAAGGACAAACTTCTAGCACTCAGGAGGCTGAGGCAGGAGAATTGTGAATTCTACACCAGCCTGTGCTACAAAATGAGCTCAAGGCCAGCCTGAACTGCATAGTGAAACCCTGTCTCAAAAAGATCAAAAAAAAAAGGACAAACTTGAGACTTATATAGGCAAATGGATGCAACTTGAGACTATACTCATAAGTGAAATAAATCAGACATGAATGTGTAAACTACTGTGATAAGCTGAAACTATATATGTGTGCCTATATAATTATATATATATATATATATATATATATATATATATATATATAAATAGCTATACTACTGATTTCTCTGAGTGCACCAAAGAGAAAGGTTTGCACTGGCACTGTTCAGACAACTGAATGCAGATGTTCTGCACTATGGGTGACCGATTTGGGGATGGCAATATGCAATATATATATACCACAGTAGCCCCTGATCATTGTGTTTTGAAATTGTTTCATTTTTTTCTCTCTTTGAATTAAATGGATATGAAATAAAAAAAAAATATGAGAGGCTAGGTGGGCAGCCAACATAGGCCAGAAGAAGAGAGCCAGCCCCACCCTCGTGCACACATTGGCCACCATTGGGATCCTTGTGCAAATAGCCATTGCTAACCAGCAGAAGCAGCAGCCAACCCTGCCTCCATGAGCCTGATGGCCATCAGGGACTTCTAACCAGCACAGCCAGAAGAACCAGCCAGCCACGCTTCAGGAAAGATGCATGTGTCTGGAGAAGCCTGCCTTGCACCCTACCGCCTCCCTGGAAACCTAGGTTAGGAGAAACCCAAGTACCTGACCTCCCTGATTCCCCTACACTGCCAATGGGTAGCCAACATGGAAGCACCATGGACTACACAACCAGCTTGTCTGGAGGAAACCAGGAAAATGTAAAGATGAAAGACCAAGAGCCAATCTCTGGCCTCCAGCCCACAGAGAACAAGTCCAGGAGACGTATACATGGAAAAAAACACACCTGAAATTTCTGCAATGATGGCCACTAAAGTAATGAAAGTACTTCATGAGGCTATAAAAGAAATCAGATCAGAAATAATATCTCAGGTAAAAGAAGAAATGACAAACATAACAAAAGGGTTGCTGAGTGTAAATAAAGAAGACATAGATTTAAAAAAAAGAGGAGCATGGGAAAATAAACTTTAAATGACCAATATAGGAAAGAATTAGAATGCCTGAAAGAGATTAACGGATTCAAAAAGATATCCAGGAAATTAAAAACATCATTGAAAACTGCAAAACAGCTTGAAAGAAACTGAAGATAAATTTTCAGACCTTGAGGACAGGATTGCAGCTAATGATCACAAAAGAAAAGGTCTCTTAAAAATAACAATTCGATGGCTGTAAGATGATGCAAAGAAAAATAATTTTAGACTGATAGTGTTAGCAAAAAAGTAGGGCTCAACACAAATCATATAAAAAGACTATTTACCGAAGTCATAGCAAAAAACTTCCCAAGCATGGGGAAAGGACCTGATATACAGGTAAGTGAGGGATACAGAAGTCCAACTAGCCATAACCAAAATAAATCTAAACCCAGACATATAATAAGATCACAGAATTCAGCACAAGAACAAAATATTAAAAACTGTTAGAAAAAAAACAGATCATCTATAAAGGAAAATTTATCAGAATCACAACAGACTTCTCAACACAAATCATCAACTCAAGAAAAGCTTTCAGTGAAGTGTTTCAAGTCCTGAAAGAAAACAACTTTCAACCCAGTTTGATGTACCCTGAAAAACTAGCTTCCAAAATTAATGAAGAAACAAGACACTTCCATGACAAAGAACAACTGAAGGAATTCATGACCATCAAATCAACCCTGCAGAGAATACTGAAGGACAATTCTAGAGAGAGATAAAAATGACCACAGCTCCAGGAACAGTAGCAGAAAAGGATCACTGAGCAAGGCAGCAATTAAACAGAGGAGAAAAGTAGGGAGCCAAAAGCAGGAAAACAGCAAGGCAGAGACAAGCCAGTGCATGTTGGCCATAACCATTAATGTAAATGGTCTCAATTCACTAATAAAAAGAAACAAGAGTGGATCAAGAAACGATTCGGCCGGGGATTTAGCTCAGCAACATAAGTGCCTGCCTGGCAAGAGCAAGGTTGTGAGTTTGGTCCTCGGTACAAAAAAAAAAAAAAAAAGAAACATCCATCAATATGCAATAAACAAGAAACATTTAACTCAAAAGGAAATTCATAGACTGAAAGTCAAAGGAAAAAAAACAATGCTCCATGCAACAGGGAACCAGAAAAAAGCAGGGGTAGCTTGCCCACCAAATGCAGACTGGATAAAAAAGATATGGCATTTTTATACAATGCAAACTTACTCTGTTATAAAGAAGGATAATCACGAGGCTCTTGTAGGTAAATGAATGCAACTTGTAATCATGCTCATTGGTGAAATGGTTCAGACTCACATGGGTGAACATCATGTCTCCCTAGTATAAAAAACTGAAGGCATTAGTGGGATCCAAAATGTACAACAGATATTGTGAAAGTGAAAGGGGAGGAAATGTCTAAAAAGGGAAGGTGGTAGCCATTGTTATTTTCCTATTGTCTTGTTTTGAAGCCCTGTATCATTTTCATTGTTCTATTTTGTTTGGTTTTATTGTTTTGTTTTGTTTGATTTTATTATATCTGATGGCATCGGTAGCTATTTCAAAGATAACAAGCTATATTATGGTAGCCATTGTTGACTTTTGAAGCTTTTATTGTTTTGTTTTGATTGATTTTACTGTTTTGTTTGAGGTATAGGCATAGTGGTATAGTGGTATAGGTATAGTGGTATAGGCAGCCACTTTTAAGATAACAATTGGGTATTACAGTAGCCACTGTTGATTTACTATTATCTTATTTTGAAGTGCTGTATCTCATTCACTATTTTGTTTTGATTAGCTCTATTCTATGTTGTTTGATTTTATTCTCTTTAACATTAAAAAAAAACAATGAGAGACTTGGGTTGGTGTTGCACATGCAATCCCAGTACTCAGAAGCATGAGGCAGGAGGACTTTGAATCTGAGGCTAGCCTGGGGTATGAGGCAAATTAAAAGCTAGCCTTTGGCATAAGCACCTTCCTGGCAAGCTCAAGGTCAAGAGTTTGAACGCAGTATCAAAAAAAACCCTAGCTGACTACATTTTGACACCATTTCTAAAAACATAAACAAATATAAGAAAATAAGGTCAAGAGAGGTTAAATAATTTGTCTAGAACTACAGAAAGTAGCTGAGTTAGAATCTGACTCTCAGAGTCATTTCCTTATCAATTTTTAATACTATTCTCCAAATAATATGTTCTCCACTCTTGACATCTAAGCTGGTAATAACACCTAGAAATCTCTAACAAAGTAGTGCAAGAGGGTTCATTCCTGCTTCAAGGACACCAGAGAGACTAACAAGAAAGTCAAGATTTACAAGTGTAATAATGATGGAAGGGAGCAGGAGCATGAAGTCCTAAGAAAGAATGAAAGTCATCTCTTCAGTTTTTCTGATGCTATTCCTAGTGAGAGAACATAAAAGCACTTTTGAAGAGTTTTGACTTAATACTGATTAACCATGTTTTTGAAAATCCTAGATCCTATTCTGTTTGCAATTGGTGAGAATATTAAACTGTGTTACAACTGGGAACCATGAAATCCAAAAATGAAAGTAATGCATTTCACAAAATGTTCTGCACTGGACAGAACAAAATGGGAAGAGCTGACACCATCAGAAACCACCACAGGGATAGAAGATAAACTCCTGGGCCCTTAAACTGTTATTCGTTAAAAGCATTTGTACAGAGGGATACAGCTCAGCAGTGCAGCACTTGCCTAGCAAGCACGAGGTCCTAAGTTCGATTCCTGGTACCTCCCCACAAAAGAAGCATGATTTGTATTTTTTTCTGAGACAGTTAGGAACTTGAAAGTAGTTTTAGCTATAAATTGTAACTCTTCACTGAGGCCTACAGATGCCTAAAAGGAGGGTGCCTAAACAGGTAACTAAATTTGAACAAATCTTGACTTTGATTTTATAAAACTCTGGGTCAAATCCCTTCTCTGCATTAGTCATGTTAGTAAATCAAGGAATGTCTGCCTAAAGATTGGCAAAACAAGGTTTATTAGCCCTAAATTTTCTTTGCCTGTACTATCTCCCTTCAAGACTGAGGATACTAACATAAGACATTTCCAAGGACATTCAGCTATGCCTAGAAAATGTGTCCCAAACTTAGGATCACCTTGGATTCATAAAACTAAGACAGCCCCAAGCAAGAACAATCATCTCACAAGAACCAAGTTATGCCTCAGCCATAATGACTCCAAAGCTACTAAAACCAATACTGAGCTAATGATCAACCAATCCCAGCCTACCGCAGCATCCCATAAAACTGTTTTCCATTCTTTTGTGAATAGACTGTTCTGACCCACCTCTTCAGACCTGTGCCCTTCAGTTCCTCATACTGAAGCTCTTTTCCTATCTTCTTTTACTTTCCTATGACCAACTGAACATCTATCAAAGCTGTAGTCCCTTCATTTTATCTTATTTTCCAATTAAACCTTTTTCCTATAAACTTGTGCTGAATGCCTCAGTTTGCATTTCTATTATCACTGAAGCAGGGACTTAATGCTAGCTAGTGACACAGGCAGGATATTTAGCCAATGTGATTTCAAGCAAATACATGAAACTTTACCTCACATAAAATCATTTTTATGTAAGATACTTAATCCATGGGTGATTCTAACCTGCTCAATCAGTCTACATAAAAATATACTTCACTTAAAATGCATAAAGAAAGACTACTGCAGTGCAGCAAGGAGAGCTGCAATCTTACACTTTGATAATCAAGTTCTACTTTGCCTAAATTGGGAAAAAAGCCTAAATTTTATTTCCATTACTCACTCAATATAAGAACAACATAATTATTAACTTCTTTTTCCAAAAAGCTAAAAGTAAAGAGAAAAAAGATAAATATCCTTCTCAACAAATTAGGATTTTTTTCCCTGCCTTCACCACTTAACAAATAATTGGTGCAAGCTTGACTTTGTTTTCTTAAAATGTGAGTAATATCAGCCTAAGAAATTTTGGGGAGAAAATGAGATGGTATATGTATGGAATCATTAAACTGTAAAGTGCTATAAAAGAAACATTACAGTTCATCAACTCTAAAACATACTTCTTTTCACATTTAAAATGATAGTGTTTTAACAATGCTTTAGTTCAAGGAACAGTCCTACCTTGATTTTCATTGGCAAATACCAAAATCAGCATCAAAACTTTCAAGATAGCCAGTTATGGTGGTTCATGCCTGTATCTTGAGTTCAAGACCAGCCTGGGCTACATAGTGAGTTCAAGGCTGGTCAGGACTACATAGCAAGATCCAGTCTCCAAAAGCAAAACTAAAACCATACAAGAAAATCTTTCAAGATAGGTGATGACAACTTGAGAGAAAATCTTGGAGGCAAATACGAAATACTCTTTCAACCCATGAGAAGCAGATAGTTGCTGGAGGGGTAGGGATAATAGTTAAACAGTAAGCATCAAAGGTAAGATAGCTTAGTGAAAAGACCCTGGGTTTAATGCCCAATACAGTAAGGGAAAAAAAAAGTAAGATATCTTGTACACCTGTATTTCCAGCTACTTAGGACACTGAAGCAAGAGCATGGCTTATGCCCAGGAGAAAAACCAGCTTGGGCAACAGAGGGATATGAATGAAGAGAGGAATGGGGGGGAAAATAAAGAAAGAAAAAAGAGGGGAGGAGAGAGGAAAGGATGGGAACAGAAAGGGAGGGGAAAAGAGGGGAGGGAAGAGAAAAAGAGTAGAGCAGAGGGGAGAGGTGAGGTTGTGGGAAAAGTGGAGGGGAGAGGAGAGGAAGGGGACACAGGGAGAGAGACAGGGAGAAAAAAAGGAGGGAAGGAGGGAGGAAGGGAGAAAGAGAGGGAGAGGGAGACAGAGAGAAAAACGAAAGTTTTAGTTAAGACAAGAAGGAACCCTAGTTACATGACAACCTTTCTAAAACAATTTGAGTTCAAACAAAAACACAGTTACTAAGATAGCATTAGGAAAACGAGGACGCAAACAAGGCTTTTTCATGTTTTGTAAGGGCTAAATGTAGCTGTTCATCCTTATAATTAATGTGTGTGGCATGACCCAGTGATCAGAATTTATCTAAGTTATTATTCTATCACAACAAGAAGAAAGCAATTAGGTTTGGTCTCAGACTTTAAGAAATAATGATGTCGCTCATAAAGTACATTTCTGACCAACAGCTGTACAATCTCTTCCTCAAACCCAACTGCACGGTATGATCATCTAGTATAAAAAAAATATGTACTTTAAAAGTACACATGTACTTTTATCTCTAGAGTAATTATTTTAGAACCTCCTTCCAGGCATAATTTGCTTAAACTCTATAAACAGCTGATTTAATTCCAAATCACTTAAAGAAACATCTGAATATGGCCTAAGTGCCAGGCCCTGATATACTTCCAGGGTGTTAGGTTAAGTAAGTAGGCCAAAAGTTCCTATTGATTAAAATTTGGCCCTTTAAAAAATAAATAAACTTTAAAAATTTGGTCCTACCTTCAAATAGCTCATGCAGGAAAGTCAGAGTAGTAGACAGTCACTGTATACAACAGCTATTATAGAAGGAGGTAAGATCAAAATGTACAGGCTTTCATGCTAGGTAAACCCTCTATCACTGGGCTAAACTCCCAGCACCAAAGTTTTATTCTTATTAAATACCGACCTGATAAAGAACAGGCAAAAGTACAAGCCTTCTATTTAATTACCTATGTAAGATTATAATTTCCCAATAAAGAGTGAAAAGTCAGTATACAGACTCTTCAACTTAAAAATGTCTTTTATATTCCAACTAGGTTGTGACTATTGAAGTACATTTCTCCTGACTTATAATATAATGAAATACAAGTAGATTTTCTGGGTAGCTCCAATTCAAGCCTACTTAACCATAAAATGCTACCAAGCCATTTTTAATGAAATTCAGTTCAACAATAATGTTGTAGTTCAGGTGATTAACACAGAAAACTAAATTAAATGTATTTTTTATATACCTTGAACTATGAATCTTTTTTTTTTTTTTTTTGGTACGTGGAATAGAACTCAGGACCTTGCGCTTGCCAGGCAGGTGATTATGCTGCTGAGCTATATTCCTGGTCTGAACTATAATTCTTAAAAACTAGTTTAATACAAAGGATGAGAAAGTAAATGAGCTATATTTTCTTAATAGAGTAAGGACAGAGCAGCATAAGTATGGAATCACAGGAGAGTATAAATGGGGTACAAGTTCATTATATAATGTCAATAATGTCAATCATCACATCTTTAAATCTCACTTCTATACTCAAAAATATATTTTTAAAAAGTCTACTTTGTAAGTCTATACTCTATACTCACTTCTATACTCAACGGCTCCTCCTTCCCATTAACTTCCCTACTAAATTAAGGGTGGGCAACTTTAAACTACTGAAAAATTGTCATCTTTCTATTGTATTTGAGTGCTGCTCATTCACTCAACAATGTTTATTGAGCTTTTACATACTAATTACTTCAGAGCAAGTAATTAAAATACGAAGTTTACAATTAAATTAATGAAGACTAAAACTATAGATCACAATCTTGTTGCTAGTTAAATATATGAAAAATTGTATTTGGAAGGCACTTAACTGTAAGATGAATTATTTACAACAAAACATAATGCAAGTACTGTATCATAACTCATTTTATATTTTCATATAAAAAAGAATTCAAGATAGGCAAGGTGGCATATGTCTGTAATCCCATCATTCTGGAGGCTGAGATAGAAAGACTGCAAATTTAATCCAGTCTGGATAACACTCCAATCTAGACAACTTAAGTGACTTAGTAAAGACTGACTCAAAAAATAAATAAAAAGAACTGGATATGTAGCTCAGCGTGAAGGCCAAGTTCAATTGTCCAATACCAAATTTTTTTCATTTTTTTATATAAAATAACTGTCTTATACTTAAAATAGATCCATCATATATCACTTACAAATAAATATATATACATACATATTAACGTGGGCAAAATAAAATACTTAAGATATTCCTGACAAATTTCTTCAGAGTCCCACCCTCTTGTGAATCCCTCTGACCAAAACCGTTCTGTATCTCACAAGAACAATGGTGACAGAGCATTTCTTAAAACTATCAGCCCATTTGTGAACTTTGTAATTTTGTAAATCTATGTTACTTCTGACACTCATTCTTTAGCTCATCTGACAGAATACCTAACAACCATTCAGTTCTTAGTGGTTCAAAAGTACTTCACATTTGTCTCTCAAGATTTTCTCCCAAGTTATAAACACTTATCTTGAATATTTTGATGCTGATTTTGGTGTTCACTCAGGTACAGACAATGGGAATCAGGCTAGGATTTTTATCGGACCATCAGTATTATAAAGACACTTCATTTTAAATGTGAAAAATAATATATCTTAGCAGGTACTGTGATGCATGCCTACAATCCTACCTACTCAGGAAGACAAGGCCTGAAGATTGCAAATTCAAGGATTACCTGGATAACTTAGCAAGATCATGTTTCAAACTTTAAAAATTAAAAAAAAGGGGAATGTAGCTCAGTGGTAGAGTATCCCTGGGTTAAATCCCCAATACTGTAGAAAAAGAAAAATATGTCTTACACTTGATGAATTGTAATAAGTTTGAATTATATCACGTTACCATTTAAATAATGATTCTACACATACCACTTTCCCCTCAAAACTCTCTAGGATTAGTTTTATCCATACTTTAAGAAAATAAAGTCAAGTCTGCACCATTATTTAAGTAGTAAACAGAAAGTGAATCTCAGTTTTGTTTTTGCTTTTTATTTTTAATCTTTTTTTTTTCTTCTTCTTCTTTGAGACAGGGTCTTGCTATATATTTAGGCTGGCCTTGAATTCACTTTGTACCCCAGGCTGACCTCAAGCTTATGGCAATCCTCCTGTCTCATCCTGTCTCAACTGGGATCTCACCTTATTAAAAAGCTTTTCACGTCAAAAGAAATCACCACCAGAGTGAAAAGACAACCTACAGAGAGGGAAAAATATTTTAGCCAACTGTCCCTCAGACAAAGGACTTTTATCTGGAACATACAAAGAACTGAAAAAAAAAATCAGACCTCCCAAATTCAAAGACCCAATCTAAAAATGAGCATCTGAGATGAATATACACTTTTCAGATGAAGAAATACATGTGGCAAATAAAAATATGAAAAAATGTTCAACATCAACACATTTGAGATGAAATTAAAACAACATTGAGATTCCACTTCACCCCAGAAAGAATGGTTCTTATCAAGAAATCAACTAATAACAAATGCTGGAAGGGTTGTAGGGAAAAAGGAACCCTTCTTTCTCCATTGTTGGTGGGAGTACAGACTGGTGCAATCATTGTGGATATAAGTGTGGAGACTCCTCAAAAACTAGGAATAGAGGTCTCATTCGACTCTGCTATTCCTCTCCTGGGTATCTTGCCAGAAGAATTAAAAACATCATACCCCAGTGATATATGTGCACCATGTTTATAGCAGCACAATTTGTAATAGCTAAATCTTGGAAACAGCCCATCAACCAACGAATGAATAAAAAGATGTGTTATTTTTATACAATGGAGGACTACTCAGCTATAAAAAAGAATAAACTCGAAGCTTTTATAGGTGATTGCATGCCACTTAAGACAGTACTCATAAGTGAAATAAATCAGACTCACAATGTAAACATCATATTGCCTTTCTACTATAAGATAGTGAAAGAGCAAATAAGATCCAAAATGTACAATAGATATTGTAAAAGGGAAAGAAACTACTCAAAAGGAAAGAAAAACTGGGATGAGGGAAAAGAGAAAAGAAGAAAGGGAAAAGGAAAAATAAATAAATAAATAAATAAATAAATAAATATGATAATTAAGTTATACTACAAATTTCTATCAGTTCATTGAAAACAAAGTTTGTGTTTATATTGTCTGATCAATTTTTCATGCCTATATTTTCTAATCTGAGCAACTACTTTGAAGATAACAATACACAGTGTATTATCATTGTTACTCTATTAACTTACTTGGAAATTTTGTTCACTTTTTTTATTTTTCCTCCTTAAAATAAAAAAAAATAAAAACAAAAGTAGATGCTTGCCAGCTGAGCATGATGGCACATGCCTATAATCTCAGCACTTGGGAAGCTGAAGCAGAAAGATCACGAGTTTGAGACCAGCCTGGGCTACATAGTGAGTTTAAAGCCAGCCTGAACTACATAGTGAAACCCTGTCTCAAAAAACAAACAAACAAACAACTATAGATGTTTGCCAAGCATGGTGGCACACACACCTAAAATACTAGCACTTGAAAAGCTGAAATAGGAGGATCATAGGTTCTTGGCCAGTATGAGGTACAAGGTAAGTTCAAGGTCATGCTGGACTAAATAAAGACACTCTGTCTCAAAAACAGTAAGTAAATTAAAATTTTTAAAAAGTACATGCTTGTTGGGCCGGGGTAGCTCAGTGGCACAAGCGCCTGCCTGGCAAGCGCAAGGTAGTGAGTTCAATCCCTGGTACCACAAAAAAAAAAAAAAAAAAGTACGTTTGTTTTAGTCCCTACACTTGGCAATCACCAGTGTGTTATTACCACCATCTTGAGAAATAGTTTTTACTCAGAAAATAGATATATTGGGCAAAGGGAGAAAAACCCAATCCTATAAAATGAAGGCTCATTTGAAAGTAATTGTTAATAGACTTTTACTCTCTTATAGTAGTGGTTCAGGAATCAAAGCGATAAACTGTAAAATTTTCATAAAGTAACACTAAAAAATGAATTGTTACAATAAAGAGACCAATTACAGTATACATATGATTTCAACCATATGAGTATTTTAAATTAAAATTTAGGTGTGGTAAGCATTCATAACACATTTTTACCTAATAGTACTGAAACAAAACAGAAATTATATTATTCTATGCAGTGTAAAAAGATTTCAGAAGAAAGGTCTAGTTATGCTATCTTTTAATGGAACTACTGGGGATATATGTTTTTTTCTAACAGAATGGAGCTAAATAAGACCAAGCATGCTGACACGTAAATGTAATCCCAGTTACCCGGGAGACTGACTGAGGCAGGATGATAATAAATTCAAGGCCAGCCTCAGCAATTTAGGAAATCCCTGTCTCAAAATAAAATATAAAAAGGGTTGGGGATATGACTCAGTGGAAGGTTCAAACCCTAGTACCATCAAAAAAAAATTAAAAACAAGGAGTTAAATAAGCCCAAGATTTGGGTTTCTTATCTGGTCAGTACTTCAACAGCCAGAATACTAAGAACCACAGAAATTCAGACAAAATTCCTATCCTAAAGAAGCTAAACAGCTTGGTGTGGTGGCGCACACCAGTAGGGAATCCCAACATTAGGGAGGCTGAGACAAGAGGATCACCACAATTTCAAGGCCAGCCTGTGTAAGTTCAAGGCTAGCCTGGACAACACAGTGAGAGTCTAAAAATAAAAAATAAAAAAAAAAAAAACTCAACGTTTTGAGGACAGCTGCCCAATAATTACAAGTAGAAGGGTAAATGTTATTATCACAGAAACCTACATTTTCCAAAGTAGGATTCTTGTAGTAGAAGCTATATACTGAAATTTAATTCCAGCCAGCCACTTAAATGGAGCCACTATTACTTTTTAAATGTCCTTGTTTAAAAAAAAAAAGTCCTTGTTAGCAATACTTTGAAAAGAATAGAAAGAAGGCAACCAATAGCTAGCTGGAGCTGACTGTGGGTCGTGATAGCTTGGGAGTGTTCATTACTAGGGCACATTCATATAAAGGCACATTATTAGAGCAGTAGGTTTTAAATTCCTAAAAGTTTCAACCAGCTTATTAAAACTCTCTAACCCCAATTTGACATTAGGATAACAAAAATAGAAGTGTTCATTACATATCAAGCACGGTTTTAAACTTTACAAGAAAAGTATTTCTATTTTAAAGGTGGTTCGAATATTATAACAACTTGCTGGAGCCACTTTTGGTACGCCCAGAGCTTGGATTTAAAATCAAGTATGTCTGGTGCCAGAGTATTCCACTGAAGCAAGATGGTGAAGGCCAGAAAAAGAAAAATAACTGATCTGAGCTACATAGTTTCTTAGTAGCAAAGGGGATTACTACTTGCCACTTGTTATCTGGAAAATCCGTGGCAAAAAAACATACACAAAGGCAACTTCAGTTTTTTGATATGGTTCAGAATGACTGGAACTTTTAATATAATCTCTTATTCAATTTTCAAAACATACTGATAGTATGTTCTTGAGACTGGTACTCGATACTGTATTTGGAATATCTAAGTGTGGCATATAATTAGGCTACCAGTGGAGATGTATTAATTAAAATTTCTCTAAAATACATTATTTTATAACTTGGAAAAAAATCTTTCACCAACCAAGTAGTATTTTTTTCCCACATCTAACATCAAGTAACACAACATGAAGGGATCATTCAGTTTAAAAACAAAACATAGATAGTTACTCAATTTATGACACAAGAAGGAACAGCTGTACTGGCAATAAAGCAATTAACATTTGCTCAGATCTCAAGTGATGTCAAGGTGCTCAAATGTGGCTAAAAAGGGACGAAGGACACAAAGATCATTTTCCATACCTGTGAAGCAATGAAAAAGGTACGGAATTTGAAACTGGAAGATCAAGCTTCCACACTTAACTTCAGGATTTGTAGCAGATGCTGCTTCACTCCAGGAGCAGCTAGTGTAGATCTCTTGTTCCCCCTTACAGCTCAAAGGAATGAATCAGAATTGGTTTGATCTACCACTCCCTACTACTAATGACGTGGAAAGATAAAGATAAGATGGAATTGCACTGCAACTAACAAGGAAGGACAGGGAAAGCCAATATTATAAAGATGGCAAAAGAAAAGATGTAAAAAGCCTGGGTCTTGAATGACAGAGATGAGTGAGTGACTGAATGAATCCCAGCCCATCTTCCCAAAATGAATGTCCTAAAAACCACATAAAAGCAAATTAGATTACATCATGTTAATGTAATATAGCTAATTTGAATTTGGAGATTTTTGTAGATTTAGTTGTACAGTTGACCTTTAAATAACATAGGTTTAAAATGTGGGAATCCATTAATATGTAGATTTTATTTGAAGATGTCAAAATTTGACAAAACTCAAAAACCAGGTAGCAAAATAAAAAAGAAATAGCAAGAAAAAAGGGAGGGGGAGGGGAGTATGTCATAAATGCATAAAGTATGTAGATATGTCTATTTTATCATTTACAACCATAAAATAAACACAAATACAAAAGGCTTATCAAAATCTATGTATACTGGAAAAAATGTAAACAAATGAAGATGCAGTATTAAATAACTGCATACAAGTAACCTTAGTATATAGTTGTACTGTAATATCTGTGTGCCCACCTACTGATGCTACTGAAATGAGCTCATGTTTCAAGCATCTGCCTAACACTGTGACACTAACCATCTCTTTATGAGCAATCCATCTGGCCAATCAACTGTGTTTTGCAGCAGAAAGTAACCTTTGAGGTTTTTCCATAATTTTCACCATATATAATACATATATAAAACATATTAATCTATTTATATTACAGAAAAGCTTCTGGTCAATAGCAGGCTCTTAGTAGTTGTTTTAGGAGAGTCAAAAGTTATATGTGGCCAGATTTAGTGGCATATACCTGCATTCCCAGATACTCAGGAGGCCGAAGCAAGAGGATTCCAAGTTTAAGGCCAGCCTGGACAACTTGGCAAAACTCTGTCTCAAACTTAAAAAACAAAAATAAAAGGCACTGAGATAGCTCAGTCATAAAATGGTCCTGGGTTCAATTACCAACATCACAAAAAAAAAAAGTTGCATGTGAATTTTTGACTGTGTAGAAGGCAAAGTAGGTACCCCTAATCCTCATGTTGTTCAATATGAAATCTGTAAAGTTTTATATAAATATGTAACGGTATACAGAATTCATCCTTATACATAAGAAACCTATCCCTATTATTTTGCACACATACAAGTAATGTTACATTAAATATAATTTAGAACAATATGTTGGGTCTAAAACATTCTTTCTTCAAAGATATTCATCCAAATTTAAATAAGTCACATTTCTTCAAGGAAGCCTCGATATCATAAAAAAATTTAAGTTAATTTACAAGTTTAATGTAATCCCAATGAATATACTATCAGGTTTTTTTTTTAAATCTGGCACTAGTTTAATGATTAGAAAGCTTATTATGCAAGAATTAAACAAGGGAAACCAAGAAAATCCTAAAGAATAAGTGAGAAGCTACTCCTACCATTAAAACTTTTCAATAAAGCCTTGCTAAGTGCAGCAGTGGCACACAAATAAATATGCCAACTGAAAAGGAGAGAAATTCCATTAAAAGACCCAAATTTATATAGAAAATTGGCATTTGATAAAAATGTGTAACAAAAACTGAGCAACCTGTGGTTAAAGATAAAATTGGCTATGTTTCTCATTTTGCACATCAAAATAAACTTTAAATAAATTTTTTTAAAAAGGAGCTACAGCTGGTTATGGCGGCACACACCTGGAGTCCCAGCACTGAGGAGGCTGAGGCAGGAGGATTATTGTGAATTTGAGGTCAGCCAGGGCCACATAGTGAGTTCAAGGCCAGCCTCAACTACATAATGAGACATAGTTTAAAAAAAAAGCAGGGGGGTACACAAGTACTATGAGAAAAAATATGAATTCCTTTACAACATGAAAGAATGTTAAATACAGTAAAATAATTAAATTTAAAAACAAACTTTTTATACAGCAAATAACATATACAAAGTAAAAGGGCAAAGTAGAAAAAATATTTTAAACATTTATAAAGAGAAAATAGCCCTAATACAAAGCTTCTTAGAAAAAAGCCACTTGGAAATAGTTTGACAGTTTCTTAAAAAGTGAAACATAATTTATATATGATCTAACAATTCCACTCTTAAGTGTTTATCCAGTATAAATGTAACTGTATTTCCACACAAAGATTTGCAGTAGATATTCATGGCAGCATTATTTATAATGGCAAAAAACTATTGATGAATGAAAACTATTGATGAATGAAAAAATAAAACGTGGTATATATCCATACAATGAAATAAATTTGGTCTATAAAAAGGAATAGAGTACTGATACACACTACGCTATCTTAAAAACATTATGCTAAGTGAAAGAAACAGTCACAAAAGATCACCCACTGATGATGTACATAAAAGATGCAGAATACGCAAATCCACAGAGAAAGTAGATTAGTGGCTGCCAAGAGTTGGGGGAGAGGAGAGTGACTGCTAATGGGCATAGTTTCTTTACTGAATGACAAAAACATTTTGTACTATATAATCTGATAAATATAATGAAAACCACTGATTATATATTTTTGGTGTTTTTTTGTTTTTATAGTGCTGGGGATCAAATGCAGAACCTTGCACACTTTAAGCATGTACTCTACCACTGACCCTAATTACACATTTTAAAAACATAAATTCTGTGGTATGTGAAATATAACTTTTTTTTTTTTTCTTTTAGGTACCGGGGATTGAACTCACGACCTTGCATTTGCTAGGCAGGTGCTTATGTCACTGAGCTAAACCTCTGGCCCCTATAACTTATTTTTTATAAAACTGGAATAACTCAAATTTGATTCTTTTACTAACTTAACCTATGACCTTAAGCAAGTCATTTGCCCTTTATTTCTCCATTTACACGAATAGCTCATTAAATCTTTCCTAAGAGATCTAATATCCATAATAGATTTTAAAAGTTGAATGAAAAACTAATCAGATATGAATATTAATATGAGGACTGAACCCAGGCAGGGTGTACACCTGTCATCCCGGTACTCAGGAAGTTGAGGCAGGAGGATCAGTGTAAGTTCGAGACCAGCCTGGGCTACAAAGTGAGTGCAAGGCCAGCCCGAACTGCATAGTGAGACCCTGTCTCAAAAAGATTAAAAAAAAAAAAAAAAAGAGGATTGAGGGAAAAGAAGCTGATATTAGCCAGGTCCAGGGAGTATACTTGTCATCCAAGTTATCCATCTCAGAGAGAGGAGAGAGGAGAGAGGAGAGAGGAGAGAGGAGAGAGAGAGAGAGAGAGAGAGAGAGAGAGAGAGCGCTAACATTATAAGAAAATGAAAGTTTCTGCTTCATGAGGCAAAAACTTTTCTTACAGTTTTCAATGTAAAATAATCTACTATCATTCCTTAAAAGCTTATGAATCAGGAACCTTGTCTGCTTTTCCTGTATTCTCACAACCTCGAGCACACTGAGGTTAAGCAGAGAAATCCCCATTTTAGTAATAAGATGACGGACTAAAGAAAGTAAACGGCTTGACCAATGTAAAAATCAAGTTGAGCTTCACACTTTGATTTGTCACTCCACACACCAAACACTTAGACCCAAAGTCTAACACAAAAAACAGTAGATTAAAAATAAGTCTTGGGTTTTAATTCTGTTTTTGCTACTTACTGGTTTTGTAATTTTAGACAAGTAAATAAACATGTGAGTTTTCTCATTTGTTAAAATATTAGCTCATCCTAGTTTAACTTATAAAATACAAACTGGCACTTACACAAGCCAGTTAAAGCATTGATTTGATATGATTATAGAAAAGTAGCATTATTAATAAACCAGAAATGTGTTGGGTAATGAATGGCTTTAATATCCTATGGTCTTCCAACTGTGAATGGAATGAACAAAAGCAGTGATTTTCAAAAGATATTCCTCTCAATGGGTGTGATGGTGTATCTATCACTACAGTTCCATCTAGTCTAGAGAAGGAGGAGGATCACAAGTTCAAGGCCAGCCTGGGCAATTTATGGAGATTTTGTCTCAAAATTCAAAATAGGCTAGGATTACAGCTTAGTGCAAGAGCACTTGCCTCACATTTAGGAGGTCACAGGTTCTATCTTCAATACTAGAGACAGTGGGGGGAACCACTCCTCAACCACTTTAATCAGAGTAACTCCTAAAACTTTAATAAAGAAATTCAAAACCACTAAGTTTTTGTATCATTTTCTCATTGAAGATTCTTTTTTGGGGGGAGGGGGCACCAGAGATCAAACTCATGACCTCCGCTTGCCAGGCAGGCACTTGTGCCACTGAGCTAAGCCCCCTGGCCCTGTATCATTTTCTGATATCTACTAAGAAACAATGGCACCAGAATTTCAGGTCTCACTCAAGAGTGCTGAGTACTAACAAGGAAATGGATTCTAGAACCTAAATCTAGACTGAATCTTAGTTCTGCCACACGCTGGTGAGTTAAGTTTTAGTTTCTGAGAATAAATTCCTTTACAAATAAAATACAGGGAAATAGCCACCCACAGTGCATAATACCACCACCTGACTGAGATAGAATGGGAAGTGGGTGAGCCCAGCCTGGGCAACTTAGCATGACTTTCTCCCAAAATTCAAAAATTAAAAAGAGCTGGGTACATAGCTACAAAGGTCCTGGTTCAAATCCTAACACATCAAATAAATAAATAAATGAATGTATGTATGGAAAAATCTTTGCAGAGTGTAGACAGATTATGCAAAATAACACACAAAGCTGCTATAACAATGCCTGGTATATAGTACTTACAAAAAATAAAGTAATTGATATTATTACATTACCCAGAAATACTCTGAAATTGCTAAAGCCAATCTGAAAAACTGAATTATGCAAATTCAAGAAAAATCATAAACTCTGAATATACACTCTTAACTATGCAAAGCACAGCTAAGAAAGGTTTAGTGAAAATGAGGCAAGGTCACGAAAAATAGTTGAAAGAGTAAGTCACACAAGAAAACTGTTAAAGGAACAGGCTCAAGTTAAGAGTAAGAAATGGATGGGGGGAAGTGGGAAAACAGGAAAGATAAGAAAAAACCAAGTAAAAGGTGAAATAAAGATGCTTTGTTCTAGGCACTCTGGGAGGCTAAGGTAGGTAGAAGTTAAGTTTCAGCTCAGCCTTAACAACTTAGTGAGACCCTGTCTCAAAATGCGGAGACAGAGACTGCTAGAGATGTAACTCAGTACAAAGACCTTGGGTTCAATCCCCAGCACCACGCAGGGGAAAAAAAAAAAAAAAGGCTTTGAAATTGGAACTAAGGAAACAAACTGAATCCTAACATATAAATCTTAGAATATAAAAGAATGAAATAACTCAATTTAAGTGTTCCAGGATAACGATTCCAAAAAACAACAGGTATCAGAGTCAACAGACCCAAATTTCAGTCCTTAGTGTCCCTACCACACTAAGCTTCTAAAAGAGCCTTACTATCAAAAATATTTGAGCCTTTGTTTCCTCATTTATTAAGATAAGCTATTCCCAGCCTCTTCGTTTACTTTACAGAATTTTCTTTGAACTCCAGGTTCCTTAACAACCCAGTACTTTGGTAAAATGAAATAATTCCTATGTTCTCTTTAATTTTATGACTTGAGGGAATGAGAACCTACATTTATTTATCAAAAGGCAAGTAAAAAAGGAAAATGAGCCATTTTGAAGTCCACAGGATATTCACCTCTTGCTCTTCCCTTCATAACACTATGTAAAGAAGCATCTTTCTAAATAATTTTACCTAAAGAACTTTCTTTTCCAGTATAAGCAATTAACCTTTGTTGAAGAAACCAAAGTATCTGTTTAAACAGGATAAGTTACTAACAGCCATACCGTCTTCTAATAATCAGATTTTCCCTTTATCATGGTATCCTCCCATCCCAACCCAATTCTTCATCTTTCGAGAACTTGTTTTGATGAAGTTTAGCTCTAGTTAAACTTGTCTGAAATACGTGTAGGTATAAAAGCTAGTATTTTCACATACTGTATTTGTATCAAAGAGTACTGTCCTGCATTATCAAACTTTGGCTTAAGAAGGACAGCAACTAAGAAACACATCGAAAATAACTATTATATTAATATTATACTCCAGGTTAATTTTTCCAAATAATCTGTTATAGTCCAACCTGTCTTTCAAAGCCAAAGTAATCTTCATTTTACCTTATATGTAGCCTTCTACCCCATTTATAAACATCTAACTTCTATCAAAGTTTTCTGTTTTCTGCTCTATCACTGTTAGGTCTCCAGTAGGATGCTTGGTTTCCTTATCTGTTTTGCTAACTATTAGTGTCATCCCTCCATCTCACTGATAAAATTTATTATTATTGTTTCATTCCTGTGATTAGCTGTCACAATACCATATATATCCTTATCTCCTTTGTGATCATTTTTTAACATATTACTCTTTTTAGAACCTAAGGTTTCTTTCTTGTTCTTTCCCCAAGAATACTACTAACCTGTCTCTAAAATCCATAAAACAGTACACACTCTCAACTAGCTCATCCCTAAGCATCCTTCCTATCCCCTTTTTTCCAAAATCAGTAATCCCCAGAATCCTGACACTACAAATATCCCTCAAAACCTATTCCATTTTCTCTGCTTTCCAGCAACTGTCCCTTCCACAGTCAACTAATGGTGCTTCCTCCTACACCTAACCATTCCCGGGTCTGACACAAGTCATTCAAGGATCTAAAATTAAAATTACAAAGCTTGTCTCATCCACCCAGTTCTCCTCCCTTCCCAACAAACTCTTCCAAAACATTCTGAGTGGCTACTCCCAGTGCTTCACTAATTCTCAGTCTTAGACCACAACATAGCTTCCCCCAATCTAACCTGCCTAGCCCAAACTTCCCTCTTTAAGCTTCCCAGACCTCACCTCTGCAGTGCTTCCACTCACCAAGCCCCATTCCTAGTCATTTCCGTCAACAGACTATGGTCTCCCTCTAAACTCAGCACTCTCATCACATCTCTCCTGACATCCTGCCAACCCTTATCCCTGCTTGTCAGAATAGTCTTCTAGGATATGTTTTCGACCTTTTCTTAGGCCGATTACTCAAGCTTTCTCCATTCTCCTGTAAGAGACCTAATCTCAGGCACACCCTCACTGGCTCGCCCTTACACTTCTGGAAACTCTAGAACCTTCAGTTCTCTCTTCCTCTCTAACCCTGCCTGTGGTATTCCCACTCCCCTCAGCGCTTCTAATACCCAGTTTTCACGATCTTTTTACCCTCCTGCCAAAGCTTTCCTTCGTTATTTCCCGATTACTCTCAACTTTTCTCTCAGTCATTCCCTCAACCCTCCGTGGCAGACTCTCTCCTACTGTCACTGTCCTAGAGTTACTTTTCCCATCCCTTACATTATTCACTCACCCTCCTCAATCTTTCCCTCATTCCCTTCTTCCTTCAACATGTTATTTGCCCTCCAATTTCTATTTAGTTGGCACCTCTTCTAGTCACCAAATCGCCATCTACTCCAAATAAACGTCTCTCCAGGCCGCCAACAATTCCTCCTATCCTTTGCCTCCCCTCCCGTTCCGCTCTAAACGCCCAGACACCATTCTCCAACTGCCAGGGCCGGCCTCCAGGGAGAAGAGGTACGAGTCACGTACCCCATTCGCATCTTGGCTCCGCTCTGACTGCCCCCGCTGCCGGGGAGAGGAGGGCGAGAGGGCAGGCGGCCGAGGTGCATGCTCTTCTCGAGGGCTGACATCAAGGGAAAAGGACGCTCGTCGTCAAACAGTAGCACAAGATTCGTCCCACGCTTAGTGTGGCCCAATCGATCACACCTAGCTCCCTTAACGACGCCTGGTCGCCTTTGAACTGCACGGAGGAACCGGCAGCACCGCCTACCGCCCACCGGCTCTGTAAGCCCCGCCCCTTCGTCCTGGCGCTTCTGCCGGAAGTGCGCAACAGTCCTCCCACAAAGGAAGCTGGGTAACGGAGTCTGAGGACCCTGCAGATCTTAGAGAACTCGACGACCCTCGCCGGAAGGAGGAGCACCCCTAAAGGCAATGTACGCTGGGCAATGAAATCCTCAAGGAGCGTATCTCTTTGCGCTTGCGCAGCAGGAGGCGGCACCATCCAGTCCTGCATAGGTACTGTAGAGAAGCATTCTGGGTGTTGTAGTCTGTTGGCGGGAAGTAGTCTTGGCGCCTTTCCTGTTCAGCGTTTTCCGGAGACTGTTGGAGAAAGAGCTGCTTCTTCCTGCTTCCCAGGCTCCGTAGCGGCGCCGGTTGCCGGGGAACGCAGGCACCGTGGGAAGGGATGGCGGGAGGGTGCAGCTTAGGTGCTGGCCTTGGAGTTGAGTTGGCGAAGAAGAGCTCCGGCTAGTCATGAAACAACGAAAAGGCCAGGAACCTGAGGGCGGCCGTGGGCGCAGGAAGAGAGGTAACCTTAGCTGTCAAAAGTTGTCGGACGCCTAAAAAAGCGGACGTATTAGGGAAGCAGGGTGTACAGAACTTTGGGGAGACTATCAGCCTCGCCGGTTTAGGGGTTGGGGAGCAATGAACGGACGGAAGAGAAAAAATAAGTGGGGAACCAGAAGATTAGGAGAGCAACTTCTAAGAAATGGAAAGAAAATGTTGCCTGGTAGGTAGGTGGTAGGCAAAAATAGTGATGAAGAATGGCGAGAGCTAAAATGGTATTGATGAAGGAAAAACAAAGTATGGGCGTTTTTGATAACAAAGATAACTGTTTACTTGTGCACATATGTAGCGTTAAAGGTTCATGGGGGAAAAATCGAAGAGGGTATATGTTAATGGTCCTTTTGGACGACGACCATATTTTGTTCGGAACTAAATCCTTCAAGGACTGCCACCAAGTAGGACTCAGTAAATGTTAAGTTCATTGAATCGAAGCATAAAGAACTATGAGCAGGAGTTGGGAAAGATAGTTATATAGGATGCGAAAGGAAAAAGTGGGGAATGACAAGATACCGAAGTGTTTGAAGTAGGAGATAAGGGCATGAAGATCCCTTGAAGGATCTTAAGTTAAGAAGGCCTCCTCGTAACGATAGTAGTCCAAGGAGAAAGAGCTTTCGAAATGAGTAGGTAATGCTAGCTGCAGTGAAAATAGTCATCTCAGGGAATCAGAACAGATCAGAAAACTGGAAATTGAATCTCTATAAGCCTGTCTTCAAGGGTGGAAAAGACATTTTTACATTATAAAATATAAACTTTTATAATGTGAACCTGCCTTTTTATATTATAGTCACTTCAGTGAAGATGGAGGTGTTGGAAATCGTCATAGTACAGTAAGTTGTGGTGTTGAGGACTGCTCACAGTATGGGAATGAGTCTTGTCTGAGCTGTTTAAAATGCCCCTGAGGCAGTTTTGAGACAGTCTTTCCTTACAGAAATGGAGCATGGAGGTGTCCAATGCTGGTACTCCCTGTGTCAAACCGTTGAAGCATACTAGATTGATAGAAATGTCAAAATAGAAATAATTTCAGTAGTAGTATAGAAAAGAATGTACTGTGTGCATATGTGGGAACATTCATGTGCATAGCTGCATGTAAGGTTTTTTTTTAAGGCAAAAGTCTCACTATGAAGTCCAGGCCAGCCTCCCTCATGATCTTCCTACCTTAGCCTCTGTGCATTGGAATTACAGGTAGCCTGACCATACCCATGCATAAAATTTTTGTATTAAATATATATTAGATACATTGGATTAATTAATTTTTATATTAAAGCTTTCTCGTGAAGGTTATGGTGGGTCTTTTATCCATTATAGAGAAGAGAGAGAGTGTTTGCTTTAGCATTGCAAAGAATTAGTTGTATAGAGTTCTGGTCTGACAGATTTCAGTATATTGTCTTATGAGACATTACCACTCCCCATAGAAAAGTATTAGTATTATAAGTCTTGTAGAAAACACACTGACCAAAGACAAGTAGGGTCATGATTAACTGCCCTGTTTACATTTGACTTCCCATCTTTCTGTCATCCAATTAGTATTGAAGCTAATAAATTTGAAACCGTAACTAAAAAATAGTTGCAGAATCTAAACATGTTGGTCTGTGTCCTTATTGACTGTATGATCTTTGCAAAAGGGAAGACTGAATAGTTTAAGATGTTCTTTGTTGAAATACTAAATTGTGTGATTTGACTAAGTTGTGTGTCCAGTGAAGGAAGTTGCTGTTTTATGTTTAAAGATAATTTTAAAGTAAGCTAAGTAAAAAGATAACATCTTAAAATGTGGATGTTGTAATAATTAAAACAATTTATAAAAATTTCAACTACTGCTTAGATTTTGAATGCCTATCTGATGGTATCATTATATTTGTACTTTTCAAATAGTATCTTTCAATTAAAGAAAAGTTTGTATTAGTATGTCTTAGTATGTTCTTGAACCAAGCCCTAAATACTAATTACTTACCACAGTGACAGTGATAGGTAAGTATTCTCTGGTCTGAGTTCTTTGTTACTTCTCACATATTAAAATAGATAGAATAAACCTTTTCTCGGTATAGATTAAAACTTTCTGTTTTAATTGAGAAAGCAGATTTCATGTTTTCCATAATGTAGATTTTTGAGTTAGTGTTCTTGGATTCCTCTGTAGGTTTGAGTGACATTTTGCCATCTACAAGCCTACCACCGCTAGTTGAAGGCCAGCTACGCTGCTTTCTAAAACTTACTATTAATAAAGTCATATGGAAGATTACAAAGCCTCCCTCTTGTGTACTTGTCCGAGTGAGATGGTGGGGAGAAACGTCAAATGGAACCCTGTTTTGTCCCAGGGATGCATTACAAACAGAACCCAAAGCTGTGAGAACAACTACACGTTACGCTATTCGCTGTGGTCCAAAGCAGTTTACTTCTTATCTAACAGGTATGTTTGGGTTTGTATGTTTTTGTTTTACCTGTAGACCTAACATGAAGCATGTAGTTATGCTATCAACAATAGTTGTTTCTGTGTATATAGGAAGATCTATTGGGATTTTTTTTTTTCTTGTGATTTTTGAGACAGGGTTTCACTATGCAGTTTAGGCTGGCCTTGAACTCACTTTATAGCCCAGGCTGGCCTCAAATTTGCAGCAGTCCTCCTGCCTAAGCCTCCTGAGTGCTGGGATTACAAACATGTGCCACCAGACCTGGCTGGGGATTAATTACTGAAGTATCGAAAAGACTTCATAATAACCACCATTTGTTGAGTGGAATCTTTGTGTCAGCGGTTAATACATATTCTGATCCTATAACCCTGTAAGATAACCCTGTAAGATAGCAATTTTGTTGTGTAAACAGTGACATTCAAAGAGATGAAATGAATACTAAAGTCATATAGTTGATAAATGGCAGAACTAGGATTTAAACCCATCTCTGAAAAGATAACTCATGCTTCTTAATCCCAGCTACCATACTTGAGAGGTTGAGGCAGGAGGATTACTTGAGCCCATGAGCTTGAGGCCTGCCTGGATAACAGCGGGACTCCCCCCTTTAAATTCAAGAAAAACAACAATAAAAACCCTATGGTTATTTATTTCAACTGTACCATATGTTTAGATAACAACTGTAGTTTCTACTTTGAGACCTATATTATGTTTGAGGAGAGAGAAGACAGATATAAAACTTACTAATCATACAAAGTGATACATGTTAAATACCAAATTAATATTTTAGTGAATTAGTATTGCAGTTTTTCAGAGAAGGGAAGGATTCCTCTATAGGGAACCAGAAGGTAAAATATCTTCATTTCTGTCAAGGAAAGTATTCTGAAGGTACTATTATTTCTTTATTCAGATCAGGCTTTCGCATAAATGCATTTTGTATGTTGAGGTTATTTATCATATCAAGTTCAAGTCAACAAAAATTGAACATTTATCATGTAAGTTTTTTTTGGGCTGTGAATATTGGAGAGCAAGAGGAGTATTAAAATTTTGGAACATCAAAATATAAAAGAAAAAAATACTGTAATTCAGTCACTAAATAAATATATATGAAATACTTAGCATGTGTTAGACATTGTGCAAGGCACAATTACAAAATGAATCAATGAAAATCAGAATGATTTCTTAATTCTAACTACACAAATAAGTCTAGCAATAGAGAAGCTTATTAAATGATATTCATACATACTGTTGGTATTGTGAACATAAAGCTTAAATACTCAAGTAGGGTTTTTATATTATTAAATGCATAAAAAATGATTATAAAGCTTATTAAATGATATTCATACATACTGTTGGTATTGTGAACATAAAGCTTAAATACTCAAGTAGGGTTTTTATATCATTAAATGCATAAAAAATGATTATAAATTCAGTAAGAGGAAAGGTATCTTTTAATATGATAATCAATAGTTCAAACATTTGTTAGAGCATCTTGTGGTATAGTGCTGCATTGAACTTGGCATCTGAATATGTAGGTTGGTGTTATCAACTACAGAATTTTGGCCAACTACTTTCTCAGATATGACCCCATTTCTTCAGCTGTAAAATGAAATCAAATAGCTACTTTTTCACCTATTTTCATAAACAACCTGATTGAATGAGAACACAGACTTTGAAGTCTAGACAATCTAGAGTTTGAACTCTGGCTTGTGAGTCTGATCCCAGTACCTAAATAAATAAATAAAGCCTGAGACAGAAGGATTGCCTTGAATTTGAGGCCACCCTGAGCTACATAGTGAGTTCAAGACCAGAACTCAGTGAGACCTTGACTTAATTTAAAAAAAAGGTGGGGGGCAGGGGACAAAACCCGACATACATGAAACAGTAGTGAGCAATTATTGGAGACCACTACAAAGCAGCTCTGAGCAGGATTTAAATTTTACTAATTGGCTTTCTATGCTTATTTGTGAGTCTGTCTTAGGCTTCAGCCTTTGCCTGGTGATGGGAGCTGATTCATAGTAAGTGAACCTCTATGAATCACTGATCTTGGCTGAGGTTTGTAGTAATCAATGAGGCCAGTGACACCTCAGAAGGGCAAGATAAGGCCACAGCTGAAGACACCTTGGCTCTTCCACTAATTAAGTAAATGGAGACAACAGTTAAAGGAACTTTACATCTATAGTCTCCATTCTACCATGGCTGTTATCTTAGAAATAAGATGGTTCTCCTAAATTGGCCTAATTTACAACTTGGAGACTCCTGGGGTCCTGCTCTTTTCCTGCCTTTTCTTAGTTTTCTCACCCTTTGTCAATGATGGTCCTGATAAAGTAGGCTAATCCAGAGAAGACGGGTGAGTCACAGTCATGAACTCAACTAAAGGGTTTTGATCCTCCTGGATGGAACCCCTAAAATTATACAATTTGTCTCTTTTTATTTAACTTCCGCCATACACTCATTTGGAAGATCGGGGATCTAGGGCAGAACCCTATAAGCAATGGCAAGACAATATATAAATATTAGATTACTTGGTACATGTGTTACCATATGAATATTCCAGGATATTAATAAAGGCTAATCTTGTAAGTTATAAGCAAACAAAAGCCTGTTCTTGCTATGTGACATTGAGCAAGCCATTGCATCTTCCTGGGCTTTCATATTTCCATCAGTAGATGGAAAAGAGTTAAACACCGAATGTGCCAGTACCCAAATTTCATGTTTCTAGTTAAGAAGTCAAGAAATTATGGAAAAGATAGGATTTCAATAGGAGATGGATGAAGTAAACTTTGCAAGTGTTGTCTTAGCTGTGGATATCAGCATTGTATTTTTTTAGAAAATAATAGCCAAGAGATCAAATATTATTTGATAAATGTGTGTGCTCTAACTGAAAACCTAGGGAAGTAAGACTTTCTTAACCTGTGTGGTGAGTGTTCCTTTTATTTTTATTCTTTTATGTACTCTTTTGTATGCATATTTCACTTAAAATGCAAAAGTAAACTAATGAATATATTTTACATATTAACATAAAATGTAAAGAAGTCTAGGTTGGAAGGAGATATATGAGTTAAGATAAAAATAACATATAAAAACAGAAGTATATAGTATTTTAAACTTTATGAAACACTTTCAAGTCCCTCTATTGTGGCTTTTACAGATTTAATTTGTGTATATTGGAACCAAGACACTGTCTCAGGTCTCCTCATTAAAAGTTCTTCATGTGTTTCATTGCAATAATTGAACAAATGTTTCATTTTGTTCAAATAATTTCTCAACTTGGCTAAGAAAATATTCAGAGGTTATATTATCTTAAAATGATGTCAGATTTTGTTTGCATACATTATATTTTTCTTTCTTTGAATTAGGACCAGAAAGGTATTAGGTCTAAGTGATTACTTAGAATTTAGTTAAGGTGTTTATTTCCATTCCCCTTAATTCCAACTTTTCTTAGTAGCTCAGTGCTACTAAGGAGGTAGTAAACAATTAGATACTTCTGGGAGTCAGGGACCAACCCTTAGAGCTGAGCAAGAGCAGCCCTTTGTCCAGTGCAAAATTAGAATAGTGAGAATAAAAGAGCTGAGGTTTATTGCTGCTGTTACTCAAAATCAAAGCCTGAGTGCTTGACAAATATATTTAACACTATTCTTTTAAAGATATTTTATCAAATACTTAGTATAATAAGTATTTTATTCATTGAAAGATTTTTTCTTAATGCAAGGTATTCATCATCTCTAAAACTTCACTGTTCTTTTTACCTTGGGCTCACACACCCCATTTCTTGCCCCCAGAATGTATGGCAAGTAAGTGCCTGGTTTATTTGAAATTAAAATAATTTTTTTTAAGTAAAAAGGTTTTGTAAAATTTAGCCTTCTGCTTACTGCTGAAAAATAAACAAATGAAAATATCTTCAGTATGTCGTAATTGTTTCTGATTAGATATGGCTGTTCTGGTGCTGGAAGTAATCACCAAAGCTGATCATCTTCCGATTGGTAGAGTTCAGATCAATGGACTAGCCCAACTTTCTCCAACTCATCAAATCAATGGACTTTTTAACATTGTTTCGCTAACTTCTAGGAAACTTGGAGAACTTCAGGTAAAAATATTTTCTTTACTGAATAGAATAAAATTTTTGAGGCAGAAATTATCGAGTCTTGTGGAATGGATAGATACTTGACTCTCATATATCATACTAATTCCCACTGCCTACCGTTATTCATGTTTTTTACCCAAAGACTATCTTTGTTTTCCACTTATCCAAGTACACTTAGTGCTATATTACCCATCTCAAATTCTAAGATTCCTTCACATTGCCCAGTTTATTCACTCTCTACACTCTCTTAAATTTAAATTTGTAATGCATTAATTATATAATCATTTTTCTGTTATAGTCTCCAAAATTGTTAGTAGGATCCCTTTAATTCTTTTATTTTTTTCTCCTTCTTTTAGAATAGAATATGTGAAAAGAAAGATTGTTTTCTTTGTTTTTTCCTAGTGCAAAGGGAGACTGAAATATATGCTGAATGATTAAACTTTTAAAATTGGTTACAGTAAAAGATACATTGCCATAAATTCCCTTCAAAAACACTCCCCCTCACTTTGAACACACTTAATCACCATTGTTCTAGCCACCTTCTGAAGTAGTTCTAGAAGTCTTCTTTCATGAGTGTCTTTACAGGATGTGATCAAAAATATGTGATTACTGCTGCTGTTTGCCATCCAGTGGAAAGTCAGGCTTGTTAAAAACATTATGGTGGGTTGGGGACATAGCTCAGCAGCACAGCACCTGCCTGGCAAACACAAGGCCCTGGGTTCGATTTCTGGTACCCAAAAAAACATTATGATGTGTGTCTTAGTCACTTTTTACTCATCCCTGAGACAAAATACCTGATGCCCAAAGTTAGGGAAGGAATGGTTTATTTCTTACAGTTTTGGGAGGTTTCAGTCCATACTCATTTGGTTCCGAGGCAGCATGGTGTGGTGGAGCAGCCCTTCATGGTGGCTGCAAACAGCAAGGCGCCAACCAGCAAGAGAGACAGACACACCTTCTTCCGGCCATTACATCATATCCTGGTGGTGTGAGTGCTACACCCGCCTAGCGCTAGACAACGCTATGTGGGCTAGACAACGAACCAGTCACAAATGCTAGATTTGGTTAAGTTCATAATTCATGAGGCTTGGGAGCCACTGACATAAACCATGACAGTGTGATTTTGTCTACTTTATTCACTGGACTCTGGCACCATAATACTTATGGCTGTTCACAAAGTCAAAATAACCATGAAAGAAAAATATTTTGAATTGTTTCAGAACATCATGTAGCCATGACAGTAAATTTCAAAACATGACAATGAACTTCCAGAACTGATTGAGAAAGTGGAAAAAATGGTGGGATTAGTGTGTTTGAAGCAAGGAGGAGTGTTTTGAGGGGAGTTAATTGTAATGTGTCTTTTATAGTAGTTCTTTTTTTAATTTAAGCATTCGCTTCATTTATTTATTTATTTTTGGGACAGGGTCTCACTATGTAGCCCTGGCTAGCCTCAGACTTGCAACAGTCATCCTGCCTCAGCCTCTTGAGTGCTGGGATTATAGGCATGCGCCACCACACCTGGCCCCCACTGTTGTGATTATATCATGTATAATGCTAAAGCAGTAATTTCTTATTTGATGATATATAAGTGGTGTCTTTAATGTACTTATTCATTGATTCTGCTTTTTGATACAGTGTTATGTGCTACTAATTTAGGATACATATATAAGGGATGGTGCTCTCACTTAGTTTTCCAGAATATAGCGTGGTACACTTTATGCAGCAGATAAGCATAGGTTTCTGGGAAAAAACATAGTTTTTGTTTTAGGCATTGTGTTTTGTTGTGTTGTGTTTTCTTTGTTGACATCATGCTGTGAACAGAACCCAGGACCTTATGTATTCTAAGAAAGTGATTATCACTAATCCATATCTCTAATCTAAGGGAAAGAACATAGAAGTATCTCTTTTCTAAAAGGACTCTAGGATAGCTTCTTGGTCAACCCTTAGTATTTAGATGCCACAGAAGTTCAAGAGGATTTATACCTTGTCAAATATATTCTAGAATATATAGAGAAAAATAAATAATATATGAGAAAATAGTCCAAAAAAGATAAGAAAAAAATATCCAACAATTTGAGATGTAAAAACATATCACAAAGATTCAAGCATATAATTATGTCAGTGGAACAGAATAAAAGTTCAGAAATACATCCAACTAAATTGAAGAACTTACCATTATCTTTATTGTATTTGAAATATGTTTATTTACCATATACTACATTTGAAAATAGTAACACCTTATGTTGGTAACTTTATGGGGAAATGAATCTTACTTATGCTCTTCTGATGATACAAATTTGCATCAGGCCTGTAAGACCATAGTCATGTTTTGTTTTAAGAGCCGTAAAAATTACCATATGTCTTCAGCACCCATAATCCCAGCTACTTGGGAGGCTGAGGCAGGAGGATCACAAGTTTAAAGTCAGCCTTGGCAACACCATGAAACTTCACCTCAAAATAAAATTTTAAAAAAGGGCTGGGAATGTAGCTTAGTGGTTGTGTTCCTTTGCAGCATGCACAAGGCCCTAAGTTCAATTCCTAGTGTAGTTAAAAAAAGAAAAAAAATTATCATATGTATTTTATCTGAATAATTTTACCTTTGAAACTTAAGGAAATACCATAAAAAGAAGAGGAAGTTTTATGCTTATGCTTAGTTTCAAGGTATATTTTTTAATATTGGAAAAATGTAAACAGTTTCATTCAACAATATTAGAATTGTAGTCTATTGAAATATTTTCTAACTGTAAAAGGAAAAATTACATAGTTATGATTGTATAGCAGCATGGAAATAATTTTGTTCATTACAAAGGAAAATTAAAATTGCATGCATATATAAGCATAAGTTGCCTAAGGGAGAGATGTGGACTGCATAGAAAAAAAAAATGGCAATCATTGAAAGCCCACTGTGGTGTGTGAGTTTGCATAGTAGCCCATGCCACATTTCTGAGATGCAGCATGTACTTTATTTTTGCTTTTACACACTTTTTCTCTTTGTTCCATCCAAGTTAACCCTGCAGAACTAGTTTCTCCAATACCCATTTACTCCACACTTTTCAAATAAACTTTTTGGTACTGTTAAAAACAAAAATTGACTGGGGGAGAAATGGAAAAGTGAAAAGGAATGTAAGAGTCTACTTATTTTTGTTTCTCTAAAAACTAAGATACGATAAAATTTACCCTTTTAAAAAGTGTATAATTGAGTGATTTAAAGGATTATCAATAATTCAGTGATTTAAAGGATTATCAATTATCATTACTATCTAATTTCAGATTTCATTGCAAAAGGCCTTGCTGTTCCTATTAGCACTGCTCTTCAAGCTTGCCCTTCCCCAATTCCTGGCAACCATTAATTTTCTTTCCATCATATTTGCCTTTTCCGAATATTTCATTTATACAGAATAATATATGACTTTTTGTGACGCTTCTTTCACTTAATACAGTGTTTTTAAGGTTTATCTGTGTAACACTATATTCCTTTTATATGTAAATAGTGTCCAATTGTATGTATATACCTCATTTTATTTATTCCTCAGTTGATGTTTGAATTTTTTGGTTTTTTGACTATTATCAATAATGCCGCTATGAACATTCATGTATAAGTTATTTTATGAACATATTTTTAGTTCTTTTCAGTACACACCTGGAAGTACAATTGCCATGAGGTATGATAACTCTTTAACTTTTTGAGGAAGTTCAAGACTATTCCAAAGTGACCACAGTATGTTCTGAACATATTTAGATATCAATTGATATGAAGATTTTTTTTTTATTTAAAGATCATTGGATTTGTTCAGTTCTTAAATAGCTCAGTGGAGACAGAAGTCAGATTATGAAAAGATTAAATAATACAAAAATAAATAGGAATTATAGTAAAGAAGTGGAAGGAGCAAAAAAGATTTCTTTTTCCAGATAAGTGACAGTGCAAAGAGGTAAAAGTATAGTAGTGTGATATAATGGAAAGTACACTAGATATGAACATAGACAAATTGGTTACAAAACAGTTCTGGTGTTTACCAGGTAATCATTTATACCAGGTAATCATTTATATCAGAATTTCAGTATCTTACTGTTTTGTTTTTGTTTTTTAGCTTTTTAATTCTTTGGTGCTGAGGACTGAACCCAGGGCTTCCAACTTGCTAGACAAGCATTCTATCGCTGATCTAAATCCCCAGCCCCTCAATATCCTATTGTTGGAAGGATTATATGAGATAAAACTATCTAGAAACATTTAACATTGGTGCTACGTTTGTGATAACACAGCAAATGACTTGATTTTGAGAGGAAGTAATATTGGTAAAAGTATTTTTTACAAAAGAAAGAAGAATATGCAATAAAGCCTAAAATATAGGGGTGGGGATTGCAAGGTCGTGAGTTCAATCCCCAGTACCAAAAAAAAAAAAAAAAAAACACCTAAAATATTTCCTACCTGAACTTCTACAGAATGTTTACCAAGCTCTTTCAAGAAAACATGATTTATTTGGTAGACTAAAGGGAAGATTAACTGAAGAAAGAGATTGCATATAAAATAAGATAATTGAACAAGTAAGGTTTAAAGAGAATTTGATGGACCATGAGCACAACTGGAGAGTGACATTTGGAAAGGAGAAATTATAATTAGGAAGAAAAAAGAAACATTTTGAGGTGAATCAGGGCAGATAACTTTCATATGAGCCTTTGTTCTAATTTCTCTTGGAAAGAACTCAAATATGAAATTGCTGATCCATTCAGTAAGAAGTAGTTATAAACTGTTTTAAGTGCTTGTATAATTTTACATGGCCATCACAGAACATAAACATTCTGGTGTTTCCACATCCTTACCAGCACTAGACATGGTCAGTCTTTTAATTTTTGTCTTTCTAGTATATACCGACGTATCATTGAGGTTTTAGCTTCCATTTTCCAATGAGTAATATGTTGAGTACTTTTTCATGAGCTCTTTTGGCCATTCTTTTATCCTCCTTGTGTTCAAAGACTAACTCCCAAGCCATTTCTGACATATTATTTGTATTTGTAAAAAGTTTTATTAGAAAAGAACCACACCCCTTGACATATTTATACAGTAAATGATTTATAGTGTCTTTCATGCTACAATAGCAAAGTCAAGTCATTATGTCAGACAATGTAGAACACAAAGCCTAAGATATTAACTCTCAGATCTCTTTCTGGGAAAAACAGACCAACCTCATTTGATTGGTTGGTTGATTAGTTAGTTGGTCAGTTGGTTTTGTTGTTGTGGGTTTGTTTGTACTTTTTTAGTGGTACTAGGATGAAACAGGCCATAGCACATGCTGGACAAGTACTCTGCCACTTAGCAGTTCCTACATTCTGCCCATTTTTGAAATGTTTTTCATTGTGAAGTGTTGAAAGTTTTTTTTTTTTAACATTTGAGTACATTAGATTGGTTTATTAATTTATGTTTGTATTCCTATCCTACATATTGTCTTTTCTTGGTGGGATCTTTTGAAGAAGACCTCTTTTTTTTTCTTTTTTTCTTTTTTTTTTTTAGACAGAGTCTGGCTATGTGGTTCAGGCTAACTTGGAACTCACTATGTAGTCCAAGCTGGCCTTGAACTCACAGTGATCCTCCTACCTCAACTTCCCGAATTCATAGGATTACAGGCATGTGCCACCACACTCAGTGGAGAACAGTTTCTTTAATGAAATAAAATTTATGTGTTTCTTGCATCCTTATCTAAGAAATAGTTTTAGCTTTTACTTCTGGTGTGGTTAGAATTTTTGTATGGTATGGTATAATTTTTGTGTTTTTTTTAAATCCACTTATTTATTCATAAACTGATGTATCGCAATATATGTATTGAAAGTAATGTAGAATCCCAGTTTTGCTGCATTTATTCATGCTACCATTTTGCTAGAATCGTCGTCCCTTTTCTAGGTTTGCATTTTTGTCTGATTTGGTTTCCTGGTGACTGATAACATTTGTCCTGTCTCATTTCTTGTGCATACCTCCTCTCTCTGCTTTGCCTCCTGCAGTCATGCTCACTAGGCTCCCCATACTCCAAGTGATTGAGTCCTCTTGCTTAGCAGTGGGTTGATCCTCTGATTGTGCTCTTAGAAGGTGGGGGCTGATTGGAGTGGGTGGGTCACTGGGTGCTTGACCTGAAAGGGTATATTCTTATTCCTGGTTCCTTCATTTTTCTCTAGGTTTCCAACCTTCCCCTCCTATAATCTGAGAACTGAGAATATTTCTGCCCCCTTCCCCTTCCACTATGCAGTTTCTATCCACTGGTTCTCTTATCATTTATTAAAAAAATTTCCCCCCATTAACTTATGTTCAAATTTTCATACTAACTAAGTTAATTGTATATGTGTTTCACTGAACTATATATTTTGTTGGTAGGATAGTATCTCTATATTCTTACAGCTTTACTATGGACCTTGAAATCAGATAGCCTAGCCCTCTAATTTTGTTATTTTTGTAATTTATTTTGTCTATTTTAGGTACTTTTAGCATTTCCACCTGCATGTTATGATCAGCTTGTTACTTTCGACTGAAAGATGTCCACTAGGGTTTTTTTGGTATTGTATATTATGTAGATTAAATTAGGAGAATTAAATTAGAAATATTCTTCCATTTCATGCACATGATATATTTCAGTTTATTTAGATCTTTAATTTCTCTGTGCCATCTTTTTAGTTTATATATTTTGTTAGATATATCTGAAAGTATTTATATTTTGCTGAATCCTAAGGATTTTCTATATACACAAATATGTCTTTAGTTGAAAAAGTTTTCTTTTCTAATATACATGCCTTTTATTTCTTTTCTACTGTCTTATTGCACCAAGATCTGTAGTATAAGTTAGAAAACATTGATCTTTGCCTTGTTCCTTTCCTTAGGAAGAAAGCATTTGATTTTTCACTATTAATAATTATATGTAGATTTTGGGCTGGAGATATAAGTCAGCAGCACAGTGCCTGCCTGGCAAGCATAAGGTCCTGAGTTCTATTCCTGGTACCATAAAAATAAAAATAGAAAAAAAAACAGATGTAGTTTTTTATGTACTGTTAATCAGTAAGAAAGATACTTCTTTCCCCAAGTTCTCAGAGATATTTTTATCATGCATAAATATTGAATTTTTCTAATTCTTTTTTGTATGTATTAGGATAGTCTTTTGGGGGTTTTCTCTATTTGTAGAACTTATTATATTGATTCTAATTTTATCCTGTGTTTTATTTTGGGTCTGTTTCTATTGATTAATCATTCTCTAGGTTATTGGACATATTTTCCTGTTTCTAGTAATTTTTAATTGAGTTCTGGACATTATAAATTTTGTATACTTGTTTATTTCAATGAGGAATGTTAGATTCTGGCAAGGCAATTAAAAGAATATTTTGTGATACTAAAATATATGAGTCATGAGATTGAAAAGGCCTACTGAGGAAATTAAGTTCGAGTCCTGATTTATTCAAATATATTGTAAAAAATTTTTAAAAATCAGGAAAATTAGAATGTTGACTCAATTTTTTATAATACTAAAGGATTGTTATAAATTTTTAGATATGAAAATTCTTTTTAAATAATATTAATACTAATGTATTTATAGGGAAAAGTAAAATGTCTAGAATTTACTGCCTAGTAACCCAGTAGCAAAGCAGGGGTTGGAGAAGGTATAAAAAGGAAAAGGCTCATTTAATACAACACAGCAGATGAAAACGAATGGATTCAGGGCTTATCACTATGACACTTCAAAAAATCAGAGACAAGATTGTGTAAGTGTCCATAGAAAGAAGAAATAATCCCATAAAAGGATTAAGAAGTACAATTCACACTTCTCAACAGCAACATTAGGAACCAGAGGACAATTCACATAATGGCTTTAGAATGTTGAATGAAAATGGTATCAAGTTCTCTCAAGCAAGCTGTCTACTGTGATCTTAGCAAAAAGTTTTCATATGTACTAAACCACAGAATTTTGTACATCTCTCATATCCTTCCTGATAAAGCCTCTGTAAGACTTTCTGTACTAAAATGAGGGAATAAATTTAAAAAGAAGATATGGCAGGATAGCTAAAACAAGAGATCCAACACAGGAGCAGGATGAAAAGAATTCCTTGATGTAAATTAAAAAGAGATCTAAGGATGGCATCTGTCTACCAGTATAGATGACAGTCCAAACTGGAATGTGTCTATGGCTCTAAGAGAAATATCAAAAACAAAGAAAAAAAAAGTATAGAATACCTAATGTGTCTGAAAACCTTAAGAGGAGAGTCAGACAACTGGCAGAGTATAGAACTGAATCACTAGTAAGAACAGTAAAAAGTAAACAAATGAAGAAACAAGGCAGTTATCATTTTGTGAAAAATTTATCCAGGAAAGAACAAAGAAACTAAAATATTTCATTTTTTCAACTGTAAATAAAATACATGCTACTATCGAAATTTTGGTTAGATCATTAATCAGTGTTTATATGTAACTATACTGGTAGAATGGGAGGATGCAGAAAGTGAACAGATATGGATGGAGCTCGGTTCTTAGTTTCTGTATTAGAAAGTCAAAAAGTAATGCCTGGAAATTGAGGGAAAAAATAAGACATTCTAGACACAGATGTATTCATTTCATTTGCAAAGAGGTAAATACCACAAAAATCAGATTCGGAATTAAAAGTGTTGTCTGTGGGGCAAAAGAAATAGAGGTGTGCGAGAAACTTATTTTATATAACAGAATTGTAGAACTGTTTGGCTCTAAATTATGTGCATGTTATAGAAATTAAAAAGCTACTTTTAAAAATGTGATGAATGTAAACATTATGTACTGCAAAGAGATACTAACAGAAATCAAAATTTTTCAAGTTTAGGGTAAAAATGAATAAATTGCAAAGCATCTGGAGTGGACTGTGAACATCCGAAGTACTCAATAGACAACTCTATGAAGCAGGAGGGGAAAAAAAAGAAAAATCATGGCTTTGAATTTTGGACATTTAATTCTTGTAAAGCATTGCTTTACTGCCCCTACGGGCAATAAGATAGGATTCCACCTAAGAAGAGAGGTAAATGAAGCCAGAGGGGAAACTCACAAGACTGAACAGTAAGGGAAGAGTGTTGCTGTAAAGGGGAAAGTTAGTTTTAGACTGAGAATAAGTGAGGGCCCTGAGAAAACACATAACAGTTCATTATAAGATCTGATCTTGTATTCCATTATTGGTACAGATCAGATGTCAGAAATAACAAATGAGCCAAGCAGGCTGGCTGTAAGAAAAATGCCAAAAACATAAACTTTTGAAAAATACTAAACTTAAGGTTGTTATATAAGCTTGTAAAATAATTATATATGCATACATATATATGATTAATAGAAATTGGGAAATAAGAATACTTAATTATAAAATTCCTTTTCTTTTGAAATTCATTCTTTTGATTTTACTAGAAACTTGGTATTTTTATTTCTGTCCAAGTTGTCAATACCAGCTATTTTATATATAATAGATGTACTGGTTATCTTTTCACTACTGAGGAAAAGTATCTCACATGCATAACTTAAAGGAGGAAATTTTTATGGTTTCATGATTTCAGAGGTTTTAGTCCAGGGCCAGAGATAGAGCTCAGTGGCATAAGCACCTGCCTGGTGTTTCTATTCTATTCCCGGTACAAAAAAAAAAACTCAAAGGTTTCAGTTCGTGATCAGCTGGTTGTGAGGCAGAAACATCATGATGAAGGCTATGCCATAGGAAAACTGCTCATCTTGTGACAGTGTGAGGCACATTAAGAGGGAAGAAACAGAGTTGTTTTTAGTCTGTTTTTATCAGCTCAAAGAAAAATACCATAAATTAGTGATTTTACTAAACTTTTAAGTTTTCAGCTGTATGTCTAACATTGCTGAATAATTGTAATTTTCATTACAACCTGCATATGAAAATAGTGTTTGTTACACACAAACTTCTATTTATGCGTTCTTCATGATGTTTTTTGTAGTTTGTTTTTTGCTTGTTTGTTTTGTTTTGTTTTAGTGGAACTTTTTGAGACAGGGTCTCACTTAATAATTCAGGCTTACCTTGAACTCACTATATACCCCAGGGGGCCTCGAACTCATGCCAATTCTCTGTTCTCCTTCCTCTACTTCCCCCAAGTGCTAGGATTACAGGCACGTGCCACCATACCCAACCTTATTCGGTATTGTTTTAAAAATGTTAATACCCATAAAAGGCTTCGAATTTTTTCAAACTTTTTAATCTTACTATAATACTGGATATCACAGTAATACTGCTTATTTTATTGGCATTAATGAGTTCCTGCTGGTGTAAATTGCCAGTGGCATGTGCATAACAGTTCCATTGATAGATGTACCACTTTTATCAATCACTAGTCACTTTTATCAATCTTTTTACTAATAAAATTAATAAAAAGACTATAAATGGACCAAATGTAGTTAATTGCTGGAATTTGAGTACTGACCAGATATAAATATTAGTACCATTCATGACAGTTTTTTTAAATTATAATATTCAACATATTAAACAGCTTTATATTCCTAAATAGTTTATCAAAATTTAATTCTCTAAATTTTGACATGGAAATCTTACAAGTACCCCATTGCTGGTGTATATAATATGCATTTACAACTGCTATACCACAAATTAGTTGTATGACAATTTTTTTAACATACTGTTTTAATGTTTTCCTTAAGAAACTAATATGATGACATCTGGTCTACTAAATCAATACCTTTCTTTGGATTATTATAATCAAAGACCCCCCAGTGCCCAGTAGGACAGTCATGTGTGTATCACCAGTGGTTCAAGCTGGCAGGAATATCAAATTTAAATCAAAGCCAACCTGTAGCATTATGAATATATTAAGGCCCCATCATAAGTGTATTAAGCCCTGTTTTCAGTACCTATTATAGTTTTTATCTAGATGTCTCCCTGAAAGCCTCATGGGCTCATGGGTGGGGCTTTTGAAGGATGACTGGATCATGTGTGTGTAATAACTGAATTAGTTTGTTCATTGGTTTAGCAGGGTTCTGGGGGTGGGTGGCACCAATAGGCTTGTAGCCTGGATGGAATAAAAAGGGAAAGAGGAGAGCTGACTGCTTTGTGCCTCCTGCCTGTGAGCTATGAGCTATTTCTCCTCTATTATACTGCCTTGAAGCCAACCGACTATAGACTGAACTAAAATAAACCTTTCCTCCTTTAACTTGTGGCTGTTGGGTATTTTGTTCCTGAAATGAGAAAGTAACTATAGTGAGAGTATCTTTCTTTTTATTCAATTTTTATCACAAATCCTTTCCACACACTGATCATAATTCTTATGATAGTTTGGTTCATAATGGTATCTTTTAATATAGTCATTCTTTGTATATGTAACCATTAGGGCTACTCTCTTCCACGAAAATCAGGATATGCACTTCAGTCACAGAATCTCTAATACACCCCAATGTGTGGAAGTGAAAATTGCCATTTACTGTTACATCTGAGCTATATTTTTAAATTTTTATTTTCTTATAATAAAATAAGCTTTTTTATAAAAGTACCATTCCATGAGTTTTAACACATGAATATGTGCATGTAACTACTTCCATAATAAAGATGCAGGCTACTTACTTTTTTTGAAACCTTTTTTTTAGGTTTCAGATCTTTTGTTCTTTCATGGACACAAGTAGTATTCCATTTTCCTCTTGATCGTACTTACAGAACCCCCAAATATTAAACAAATACCACAAACAACTCTGCATTTATAAACTGGACTACTTAGGTGAAATGGGCCAATAATTCAAAAACAATAAACTACTAAAACTTATTCAAGATAAAATGGATAACCCAAATAGACCTGTAACTACAGTCTACCCCATCTAATTTTTGCCACATGGGCATGGCAACTCAGATTGTTAGATCTTCTAGGCTTTTTTTAAGAGTAATCAGATACCCAAATTTTTAAGACATGATATTTAAAGCATTAAGTAATTTAAATTTTTAAAAATATTTTGCTGACCAGCATGTCTGAGAATTAGACATATAACTTACTGTCTCTGAAAGCTGATAGATGTTATAGGCACTTTTAGAAAATTGTGAGCAACTTAGTACGAAAGAGACACTTGACACCCTGCAGGTTGCTCTTTTATAGATGGAAGAAGTATGTGGTATATTTATGGTACATGGGGATGATGTGGGCTTCAGATGAAGGATGCTATATTTAGGCAATAGAATGATTGTCTGGAGATAACACTAGAAATAAGTCAGAGTCCCTTTTCTTGGCAAGTGAAAGTTGTGGACATCAGTAAAGACTTTGAGGAGATGGGGACCTTTTAAGAAAGAAATGCCCAATTAAAGTTATAAGGTAGTAGGCATACATGCTTAGTATACATGAGACCATAGGTTTGATCCTCAGCACCCCCACCATCACCAAAAGAAAAAAAGACAAAAAAAAAGAAGGAAGGGGAAGAGGAGAAAGAAAAGATCTGTAAGATTCAATAGTGGGATTGTCAAAGAAATGTATATAAGGGATGAACAATGATTTGAGAAGAGCATGATTGAGGTGGACAGGAATGAAAATCTGAAGACCTATGAATGTAAGAGTACATTGGAAGTTATGGGAAACAAAGGGTTTAGGAGTAGTGGTCCAGGGCCAGGGATATAGTTTTCAGCAGCATGAGTGCTTGCCTGCAAGCACAAGGTCAATTCCCAGTACCAGGAAAAGAAGTCCAGGTGATTGGCAATGATGGACAATATTCTGTTATATACCTCCAAAGTTAACTAATGCTCTTCCCTCTGCCTGTGTTATTTTACCTCCATTCACCTCAGCTTTGCCAGACTTAACTCATATTTAAGATTCTTCACTCAGATGTGTATTCCACTCCTGAAAACCATCCCTGGTACTCCCCCGCTCACCACCCCTTCCCTAAGCTCAGACTGTCCCTTTGTGTTTCTATAACACCTATTATGTATGTTAATCTTAGCTCTCAGTATTTTATAGTAAAACAATTTTTTTCCAAGTTCCTTTACAAAACAGTATAATCCCTCTGGCTCAGGGTTCATGTTTTAGTCATCTTTTTGCCTCAGTTAGATAGCAGGCTGTCACAGAGCTAATATCAATATCAAATCAATACCTTTGTGTGGATAAACCAAACAGGTAGCCCAACCTTTAAGTTTTGATTGAAAGCTGGATAGAAAAGGTACAGGTTTTCTCTGACCCTTGTTTAACTGGCCAGTGGTAGAATAGGCCTATGAAGTTTAGTTAGTTAATTTTTGGTTTGTTTCTTTCTCTTTTCTTTTCTTTTCTTTCTTTCTGTTTTTTTTTTTTGTTTTGTTTTTTGTTTTTCTTGTTACCATCTGCTTAGAGCAACAGCAAAACTCAGTGGCAGATTATTATTAAGATCAGGGATATGGTCTTTATTCCTTGAGCTCAGTGTCGGTCTTTGGCAAGCAATGAATGGTAATGAAACTCTTCCTGACATTTGCATTTGAGCAGCCAGTATTTTAAGTGATAAAATTATAGTGATCACTGCACAGAGTTCCATTCCATGCATCCCTGTCATTTATCTTTGTAAGAAAATCTTGATGAATAGATTTGAAGTATTCTATATTATCTGGTACCTGCTCAGAATTCTCATTGTGAGGATATTTTATTGAGTTTATGCCTTGGCAGTTTCTCCACAAAAAATATTCCATTGATCTTCCCAAAGGTAGCTTAAAACATCTAAATGCAGTTTTTTCCATTTTTTGACTGTCTTTGGCAGCTTAAACAATTTCTTTTGCTTTCTTTATCATTGACCTTAAACAGTCAGCACCACTGTTCTTTTGTCTAGGAGTATACTCTTCAATTTCATCATGTTTTGCTATAGGCTCTATTTTTTTTTCTTCTATTAAGCTCCATTGGGCTTTTCAGAGGACTGAAAAGTCTTTTAATAGTGTATTTAAAATCATAGGACTGAAATAATAAAGGAAAAAACCTTCAAAGTCTAGGACTTGCCATCTTGCCCAGGCTAACCCCAAACTCCTCCTGAAGCATTTCCTGCCTCTGCCTCCCAAATATCTAGGATTATAGGCACTTGCCACCATGCCCAGCAGAAACCTCTTTTTTCATCTTGATGTTCCTCCTTGCCCTTTTTAATCTCCAACATAGAACTAGGGACTTATTATTTTCAAGCAGCTAACAATAAGAATGCTGTGTCATTCTGTTCATCAGGCCACTGGGTGTATTAGACTTGAGTGTAATGCATGTGGTACTAATTAGTCTATAGAAAAATGAAGATGAACTGGACATAGTGGCCCATGCCTGTAATGCCAGCACACAAGAGACTGAAGCAGAAGGATCATTGTGAGTTTGAGGCCAGCCTGGGGTACATAGTGGGTTTAAGCCCAGCCTGAACTGCATAGTGAGACCCTGTTTCAAAAAGTGAACGAACAAACAAACAAACAAAAAAAAGAAAATAAAGATAGCTCATGCCTTCAAGGAATTCATAATCAAATCAAGATGATAAATAAAAGTTGCAAATATCTTTTCTAAGCCTCTGCTTTTTTTAATCTTTAAATTATTATAATATATTTTCCCAATAAGACTAATAATTTAGCATAGTTCCTAAACTGTAGTATTCAGTAATTGGTGGTTATAGTGCTGGAAAGAGAATAAGTAGCAACATGAAGAAATGAATGAACATAACATCTCTACCTAGGTATAGTTAATGCTGAAATAAGTTATATATACAAAGCAATGAAATATGAGGTACATTTAAAGAATTTTAAGTAACTTGTCTGTCTAGGACAGACATGAAGGCAGTGAGTATAATGAAAGATAGTTTCTAAGGTAAAAAGTTAGACTTAATCTTATAAGGAATAGAGGATGTTAATTTATATCAACCAGAGGATTCTTAAAATTAGTTGATGCTAAAGAAAATTTCTAATACATGTTTCTTTCAGGTCTCAATTTCCCTGGAGCCTCTGTCAGAAACTTACGACAGCTATAGTCCTCTTCTTCACACTGACAAGACACAAAATACAGAATCCAGCGGTAACCAATTTCTGGTTCCATCAAGATCTCATGGGATACCCACTGTCAAAGCTGATGGAAAAGAATTAGCAGCCAACAGTAGCAGATCAAGCACACCAAGGTAATTAACACACTTAATTCTAGTCAATCTGTCAGTTAACTCCTACACTCATGATTTCTGCCTTTTATGTGTAGTTAAATGATAAACTAAAAGGAGAGAGAAGTACAGTCACTCATTCAGCAGATAACTGTTAAGCACTCACTATGGTCCTAGTTCAGTACCAGGTACTGGGCATAAAAATTAATAAGACACAATTCCTGGGGCTAGGGCTGGATGTAACTTATCAATAGAGCATATGTTTAGCACATCCAATACCAAAATCCAAACACAATTTCTGTTTCCAAGGACTGCTCACAATCTAATGACAAAACCGTGACACAAATAAATGTGAGTAAATAATATACAGATGCTACTGCTGTTAATGGAGGTATACATATGTAATCCCAGCACTCTGGGACACTGAGGCAGGAGAACTATAAGTCTGAAACCAGTCTAGGCAACTTTATTGATTTAGTGAGATTCTGTATTCAAACTAAAAAAATAAAATATAAATGTAATATAATTACTAAAATATAAAATATAAAAATATATTTATTCTGTATTCAAACTAAAAAATAAAATATAATTTGTAAATATAAATGTACCTCGTTGTGAAAGCCCTGAATTCAATCTTCAGTACCAAAAAATCAAAACCAAAAAAATAAAAAGATGCCATGAGTCATGACAGATGTCCATATGGGAAAGAGGGAAAGGACATTAGTTTGTGAAATAGTGGAATTAAATGATTAGATTTTGCTTTTTGTTTTATGTAATTGTTTATGAATCATTGGCTTTGTGTCAGGCTTTGTGCTGACCTCTTCCTCAAGCTTTTTTGTGTTGAGCTCTATTTTATTGTTGTATTTGAAGTACAACTCTGTACGTGTAGGTAGAGCATCAATTCCTTCAATTTAGGAAATGAAAATCAAATTACAGATAAGTATTCCTGATCCTCCTCCGAGCTCTGACAAAGTAGAATGTTACCATAATGGATTATACACTGCTGATATTTTCATTGTTTTAAAACAGGGGAAAGGACCACTTGTACTTTGCAGAGAACTCTGATACAATAAAGGATTCTTTCTTTGGGCCACAGCACCATCTTAATTCTGGACAGAGTTTAGAGTCTATAACTTTAAAAGCCAAAGCTCCACAGAAGCAGCTATCCCTTCCCAACAGAACTGATTGTCAGCCTCAAACTGGGACAGCTGCCAAGAGTCATAGTGACTCATATGTTCTTTCTTCCAACAACCCTCCTACCAAAGACCTTCTTTCAGGTACGTATATATTTGTGAACTGAGACTAAGCTCTATTTATGGAACTGCTGTGCTTGTTAGCCAGCCTACAAAAAGAACCAAAACTTGTGTATGAATTAGAGAGTGAAATAAAAGTGAGAAGCCTTGCTGTGGCCTAGAACCACTCATTTAAAGACAGCCCTATTAAAACACTGAATAACTTCTTTTTATGTTTTTTTAAATTTTTTACTTTTAATCGATATGTAGTAATTATACATATTTTTGGGGAAAATAGATATTTCTACACATGTGTGTAATAGATAAAGATCAAATTAGGGTAATTAGTAGGTATATCACCCCAGACATTTATAATTTTTTTGTGTAAGGGAGATTCAAAATCCTCTCTCTTGGCTGTGTTGAAATGTTCAATTAATTGCTGTCAACCAAATTTATCTTATTGATGCTATAGAACAGTGAGGGCAAACCCTTTAGAGACCAACTGCCCAAACTGCAACCCAAAACCTACTTATTTATTACAAAATGCCAATACTCCAATTAGACCTGAATAGGCCTGAGGATTTAGCTCAGCATCCTAAGCACCTGCCTGGCAAGCACGAGGTCATAAGTTTGATTCCCCAGTACCAAAAAAAAAAAAAAAGTTTAGCAATTAAACCTGAATACTGAGGTTTTTGTTTAGAAAAAACAACTTACACATTTGGCTCATGTGCCAATAGAGAGGGCTTTGTGTGCCTGCGGCAGCCACATGCTGTGATTCACCACTACTGCTACAGAATGTTAGAAGTTATTTGTCCCATCCAGCTACATCCCTGTACCCATTAACCGGCCCCTACCCCTTCACAACCTCTTCCATGCTTTTCATAGGCTTTGGTGTCCACTGTCAATTCTCTACTTAGAGATGGACATTTTTACCTTCTGCATGTAACTGAAAAGGTGTATTTGCCTTTCTGAACCTGACTTAGTTCATTTAACAAAAGGTTCTCCAGTGCTAGCCATGTAAACCAACCAAGTAACTTCCAAATTAGATTCTTAGAGTCAGGGTATCACTCAGTGATAAAATGTTTACCTAGTAGGCACTATGCCCTGGGTTCAATACCCAGCACTACAAAACTAAAATAAATCAAGGTCTTATAATGGCAGGGTTGGGGATGAAGATATTTAAAAGAAACCTGGATAGGAGGGTATAGTTTTTATCATAGAAAAAAAATAGGTCCTTATTTTTCCCCCAGATAATTCAAGGCAGATAAAAAAACAAATTTTTATCTTAGTAGCAGAATTTAGTTATACCATTGTACAGAGAGTAGTATCAAATTGATTTCACATTTTGAAAGTTGTTAATCTTAATAGAAAGATTGAGTGCACAGCAACTGATCTTAACTGCTGACCTTAAGTCTGGGAATTAAAATCTGCTATGGCCAAGTAAAAGTAAAAAGACAATTTACCTATGTAAATGTTTACAGTGAAATAAAAAAGAAAATAGTGGTATAATAAAAGCAGCTAACTTAACTTAAACTAATAGTTAAGTGTATTAACTGTGCCATCAGTAGCATGACAGGAATTTGTCTCCATCTCAACAAGTAAAATTGCCAAAATACTATATCTGTACCACTCAGAGAAAAGTTTTTTAAATAACTATTTAGTCACATAATTTCCATTAGTAAGGATATTTCTTTTTGCCCTTGTTTTTTTGTGGTGATGGGGTTCAAACACAGGACCATATGCATGCTAAGTATGTGTTCTACCACTGACCTACATACCCAGCCAAATGCATTTTTTAAATAAAAACATTCTGGTCATATTTTTTGCAGTGAAATATGTTAACACCATATTCCATTAACAAGAAAAAAAATTATCCCACCAGTACTTAGTATTTATTATTTTACACTTCCAATATTTGTATATAGACTTGGGAAAGATACTGGTTTGCTCATCAAGTGGTTATTTATTCAGCATCTACCAAATATCTAGTACTTTCCTGTGTCAGGATGCAGCTGTTCAGATTTAAAACAAAGACAAACTCCTGCCTTATGGATCTTATATTTTTTGGTAGGAAGACAAATGATTAGCTAGATAAATAATATTTAGTAGTAAATGGTGATAATGGCAATGGAAAAAATAAAGAAGCAAAGAAAGGATGTTAGTTTTACATCGATTAGCAAAGGAAGACCTCATTAAGAAGGCAGCATTAAAGAGCTAAAGAAGACAAGGACTGGAAGAACAGTTCCGTTGTAGAGCACTTGCCTGCCACACATGAAGCCATGAGTTCAGGCCTGTGCACCAGGTGATAGGGATGGGATACTTCTAAGGAGAATAATTAGGCTAGTAAAAGGGACTACCAAGAGATCCCACATGCTTTGTATACAGAATCTTAAAAAACCATGTGGAGAAAGGATTGTTATCTCCATTTTAAAATGAAGACATGGGCCAAGTTAGGAAATGAAGGACCTGTCAAAAGAGGCACCTACTTCTTAGCTCCTGTTCATTATGTCTTAGAGTCTAAGAAGTAAAGCCTTGTGGTTAATTCTGCTGTAGGTTAATTGCTTACTTAGGCCTGCCTGCTTTTTTTTTTTTTTTTTTAAGTCCATTTTGCTGGCCAGTTGTTCAATCCAAACAAAATATGCCTGGAGCTACCCCTAGGCTGCCTACATGCAGGCTTTTCCATAACAGTTACAAGTTCAGTGGACTTAAAAATGAAGCCCAGGTGCTTACTTCAGCAGAACAAATACTAAATAAAGATGAAATACACAGTGGCTCAGTCTGAGTTGATAGTCTCAAAGGTGCAATAACGGGAGAGGACCACTTTAAAAGATTGTGAATCCTATGACATTACACACAATTGCAGGGCAGATACACTGCTTTCTAAATTTTGGGTTAAATTAGGTGTGTCCATCATATAGCCCACAGACTGTATGGGGACATGGTTAGCTAGCAGTACAGCACCACAAAGTCAAACTTTCAAACATTATTGTGTGATTTTTAGCGATATTTTCCGTGAATTGATTGCATGGTGCTGGAGCCTGGACTGTGTAGGCAACAGCAAAATGGTATATAGGGAAGGGCACAGTGCAATGCTAACTTCACCTCCTGTGGGCATCTCACTGTCAGTGGAATTGAAGCCGATATATATATATATCAGCTGTTAGGTATACTCATGCAATTCAGGAATGATTCAGCTTACCATTTTAGAAATTTTAGTCCATAGTCGGCTGGCTCCAGTGACAGGAGCACAGCAGAGGAATACTACTCACCTCAGACCTGCCAGGAAGCAGATGGAGAAAAGAGGAGCCAGGGAGGGAGACATAGCTTTTTAGGTCGCACTCTTGGTGCCCCTGAAACCAGGCCTCCTGCAGAACTAGTTAATGGATGGATCCACTGATGAGTAGAGTGCCCCTCCCAATCACCACTGAAAACTTCCCCCTCTGTACACATGAGAATTTGGGGGAACATTCTAAATCTAAAGCATAACAGCAAGTAAAACAGTGATTACCAATAATAGTATTTCAACCTAGTAAATACTAGGCTTACTTGTATACATTAATTCTATTATATGCCCAAGATAATGCAACCCAGGCAAGCCAGAAAGTTGGAAACTCATATATTCAATCATCATGGAGCATTTGGATATATTTTTTAAGGGTCCCTTTCACCCATAAGATTCTGGGGAGCTAAGATTAAATGGGCTGTTTCAGTGCACCAAAAAACTGAGATTATGGAAGAATATAACAAATACATAAACCAAATTATCTTCCTGGTCATCGTTATACATACAGAGCTGAATCAGTCATCCAGCTAATATTTATGAAAGAACAACTATTTTCTGCTTCTCAGAATTAGACTTTAGAATAAATAGCAGGGAGTTGGAAGAAAAATCAGAAACTTATACTTCTCTTGTTTAGTAGGGGCTGTGCCTCTGGCACATAGGATATAAAGGAAATATTTGTCTCGAATTTACTTACGTGCCATTTTGGTATGGGTAGGAAATGATTAGAGTTGGGGCACAGGAAGATGCCGTTATAGCTCTTGTGTTGGGTACCAGTTTCTCCTTTAAAAATCAAGAGAAGATGTTCTTCTTGTCACCTTAGTCTTTAGAGAAGCTTTTCTAAACAATAGCTCTTTCAACAGTGAAACCACTTGGAGGCCAATGAATGGACTAGTGTGCTCAAATTTCTTTTATTTGTCTTTCTTAATGTTGGTTTCCTTTACAAAACCTGCTTTAGAAAGTGTCTTAGGTGTAAATGAGTAAGACAGGAGTTTTATATAACAGGATTGAAAGATAAGCTTAATTCAAGTATCTTTTACATACCTGTCTCATTAGCTGACTTTGTTTTTAATTTTAGGGTTGAAATGATAAATGTTTGTCACTGCCCTTAAAGATTTCAGTTTATTGAAGGACACAGACTTAGAAGCAGATACACTGCAATTATTTTGTGATGCATGAAGCAATTAAAAGTCTTCATTAAAACATTTTATAAAATTTCTAATATATATCAGATAACTGTACCAGATACCAAGAATATAATGACCAAAAAAAGCTAATCCCTACACTGTAAATTGATGGAGTACCATAGACAATTATAATATTGCATGGTAAATTCTTTGGTATAGTTAAATACTGAGAGCTCTGAGAGCACAGAGGAAATATTTTGCTATAAGGAACTGATGATAATTGGGCATGATTATGTAATAAAGTACTAAGGCTGTTACCTCTAGGTCTGTTTTGAGATTACAAGTGTATACCATCACACCTGACTTGGCTGGGGGAACCGTCTTAGAATTAATCATTATTTTGTTTGATCTGTTTTTTCACGTTACACATTGAACATATGATATTTAAGGTTCTGAATAGTTTTTAAACTACATTTCTATCTCTTTATAGTACCAAATATTAGATGTTTATGGGTCCAATTAGCAAGTTTTAGTGGGTTTTCAAGTGTTTTTTTTTGTCCTAACCAATAAATTGTATTTTCAGAAGTTGCATTGTTGCCTCCTAATCGACGTTTTTTGAAAATTTTGTTGTTTTTTTTCTTCTTTGGTTTTTTTTTTTCTTTTTATCCTTGACATAAAATGGATTTGGGGGGAAAAAAAATTTTAGGAGGTAAATACTCTGCTGCTAGTCTCACCATTTAAGCAGCTGTGGAGTCTCAAGAAATAATACTTTCCATGTTCCTTGGAATAATACCATTGGCCCTCAGCTTTTAAAAGAAGCCCTACTAGGCAGAAGGATCACAAGTTTGAGTCCCACCTGGGAACTCAGGGATTTAGTGAGACCTTGTCTGAAAATACAAAATTAAAAAAGGGCTGTGGCCAGGCATGGTGATGCATGCCTATGATCCCAGCACTAGGGAGGCTGAGGCAAGAGGATCATGGAGAATTCAAGGCCAGCCTAGGATACACAGTAAGACCCTGTCTCAAAAAAAAGGACTGTGGATATAGTTCAGTATGAAACTCAGGTATAGCCCTCAGTCCTAAGGGAGAAAAAGCCCAAGAACTAAAGGAGGGGTTATAGAAAATATAGTGGCTAAAAGCATAGGATATAAACTCATTCCCTTTATGTAAGAGTTCCCTTTTATGCCAAAGAGATATACCCCAGGACTCCCACTAGATGCTTGAAACTTAGTACTAAACTCTCTATATACTGTATTTTTCCTTTATGTATGTATCTGTGATAGTTTAATTTATATATTAGGCAGAGATTAACAATTACCATAAAATAGACTAAGTATAATACTATACTGTAATAAAGTCATTAGCATCACTACTGTGCTTTGGGGCCATTATTAAATAAGAGTAGCCGAGCGTGGTGGTGCACACCTGTAATCTCAGCACTCAGGAGGCTGAGACAAGAGGATCGCTGCCAGTTCAAGGCCAGCCTGAACTGCATAATGAAACCCTGTCTCAAAAAGAAGGTACTTATAACACAGGCACTGTGATACAGTGACATTAGAACTTATAACCGAAATAGCTACTATTTTTTGTGGCAAACTGGCAGATGAAGTACATAGCATGAATAACATCAGATAAAGGGATGGTTCACATCCAGGATGGTACAACATGACATTTCATCATGCTACTCTGAACACACACAATTTAAAATTTATGAACTGTTTATTCTGGAATTTTCCATCTAATATTTTTGACTGAAATTGTAGAATACAAAACCACAGATAATGGAGGAAGTACTATACATGTATTATGGATATAACCTGGTGAAGTTACTTATCTTTTCTTCCTCAATTTTTTCATCTAGAAAATGAAATACTATAAAATACTACATATCTCAGAGGATCTGTTAGGAGGATTAAGTAAATTAATACTTGCAAAGTACTTTAGGTACTACCTGCCACATGGTAAGGGTTCAATAATCGTTTACCTGCTATTGTTGTTGTTACTTGAGGAATAGGCTGACTTTTATCTATCAGAAAGTCTGGAGCCTTGGATTTTATCTTAGTATTTCCATCAACCTACTGTATGATATTGGGTGAGTTGTGGAACTTTTTTGACATTCTTTTCTTCATAAATGTATAAACTTAGAATAATTATAGATATCACTATGGCTTCTAAAGGTTTAGCTGATACTGACATGTTTCTTGGTCAAGAATGACATTGAAACTCTTACACAATAAGAATTCAGTAAGTTATCTGGATATATAAATAAATTATTGGTGGTATTAACTTTATTGCATACAAGTACCGATTGGAGTAATTGAATGCATGGGGAAATAATGACTTCCCAAAGAAGATTGGTCTTTCTGGAATAGAAATTTCATCATTGATATAATGTTAGCATATAAAAAAAGGCACATAGAAACTCAGCAGACATGTATTGTTAAATTAATATTGATAAGGAAATCGCAAACTGGTGAGGAACGCAGATACATAAGCTATTACTTTGTGGCAAGTTCTATGATAGAAGAAAATATATTGCATATTGCAGATATTTCTGCTGGATTTCAGCTTTTTTTTCTACTTTGGTTCCTTCAGCTCTGTTAGAACAAGGCAATAAACTACGTAATGCCATGGTGATTTCTGCATTGAAATCAAGCCCAGATGCTAGCATGTTGTTGGACAAAATTCATCCTCCTGTGAAGGAAGATTCTCTTATACCTTCAGCAGAGTAAGTTACAGGATAGACTTGAACCCAAGTAGTTCATTGCTTAATAGTTGTTAACCTGTATTTTCTGTCAAATTATAAACTGCATATTCTTAGAAATGTTCAGCAAATAATTCTTAACATGGTGGGAAAGAAGCCTAAACTGGGAGTTTAAGATACTCAAAATCTAGTCCTAACATTGATACTTGCTAAATATGTATGTGAGTTAATTATTCACTTTCTCTGAATGGAATGCTTGTATATAAGATGGTGGAGACCTCTTTCCCTACTTCACAGAAATAAAATGTGATTCTGGTATAGGAAAGAGACTTGCAAAGTGTCAAGTTTTATATATAGTAAAGGCAGTTAAGTTTAAAGTATATTAAGCTTTCTGTGTCAGACCAGCCCCATCTATTTTTACTTAGCTAAGTTAATTGTGACTTAGATTTTTTCCATCTGTTAGCCACCCAGTGAGAAATGTTTTTCCACACCTTAAAATCAGCATTGTCTTCTAGGAATCAACTTAAAGATCACATTGAAGATCAAGTCCTCTCTGCAACTGAGCATACATATAGGAAGCATGATACAAAAACTGATACTAGAGCTATACAGTTGCTATTAGGCAGGTAAGTGCTCTTGTGTGTATGTGTGCACGTGTGTGTGTGTGTGTGTGTGTGTGTGTGTGTGTGTGTGTGTGTGTGTTGCTAGTCATCAAACTGGACCTTGCATATGCTAGGGAAGTACTTTGCCACTGATCACCTCAAGCTCCAGGTAAGTGCTCTTAACCAGCTTACTAGCTTTCTTTTTAATTTTTCTCTAATAGTTTGTCTTAATTTTTGGAGAAAAAATTCATCATCTTAGAGCAAAACTTCCTTAGACTAATCAAGTCCTTTATCCTGTTCTTTAAACTATTACTTGTTTCCTACTAAATAAAAAGCCAGTGTTTCTCCTTTTTTTCGGGGCTTCACTTATAGAAATATCTGCAGTCAGTTTTCCCTTTTTATCTCCCAACTTATTTTTCCACCACCAGTGACAGCATAGGATGATGAAAGTAGCATGAATTTCAGACACGCTCAAGTTGAAATTTAAGGTCTATTGCTTTTTGGTGGTATGATTTTTAAGCAGGTATCTCAACTTCAGAGACACCAATAAAATTACAATTATTCATAACTTTGCAAAATTGTTGTGAGAAAAAGAAATGATACACATAAAGCAGCTGACACAAGGGGCCAGGGATTTAGCTCAGTGGCCTAAGTGCCTGCCTGGCAAGTGCAAGGTCGTGAGTTCGATCCCCGGTACCAAAAATAATAATAATAATAAAGCAGCTAACACCGTGCTTGAAACATAGTAGTTTGATTATTAGAAACTGTTTTTATTACTGTTACTACTAATATGTTCCCCTCAAACCAGCCTCATCTGTTATTGTCACTGGGTAAGATTCTATATCTATCGTGGAACAGTAGTATGGCAGAGTAGTTAAAAGCGCTATCTGCTGAGTTACTGAGGTGTGAAAAAAATGTTTTTCAGAAAATAAATTAGTTTAATTTGGTTAAAGTTTAGAAAAGTAACAATACTACATAATCATTTGATGTTTATCTTTCTTTTTTACTATTAAAAAAATAAAAATTTCAAAACAAGATACTTGAAGAGTAACAGTAATTAATATATTGCATATTGTTCTCTTCAGATAGTTATTCGAGGTACAAGATATAAGCATGAGCCTGCCTGGCAAGCACAAGGTCCTGAGTTCAATTCCCGGTACCAAATAAATAAATAAGCATCAGATATTGTCCAAACAATGTTAAGACAAACCTTTCTTTTCAATGAACTAAGAGAAACTATATATTTTTTTAAACTATTATATATATATAAATTTTTTGCTTTTGCCTTCCTTCCTTTCCCCTTTCCCCCATCAGTTTCTTTTTTCTTTTGAACAGTTTCATCCCAGTTTGCAATATCTATTCTACACTTTGGATCCTATTTACTTGTTCAGCTTCTCTCACTAGTGAAACTATGATGTATTACACTGTGAGTCTAATTTATTTCACTTATGACTATGTTCTCAAGTTACATCCATTTACCTATAAAAGGCTTGTTTATTCTTTTTAGCTCAGTGGTACTCCATTATATAAATAAACCACATCTTTTTTATCCATTCCTCAGTTGATGGACATTTGGGTTGTTTTCAAGATTTAGCTATTACAAATTGTGCTGCTGTAAACATGGGTGCACATATATTGCTGTGGTATGATATTTTTAATTCTTCTGGGAAGATACCCAGAAGGGGAATAGCTGGGTTGAATGGGACCTCTAATCCTAGTTTACTGAGGAATCCCCACATGGATTTCCACAATGGGTGCACCAGTATGCACTTCCACCAACAGTGGAGAAGGGTTCCTTTTTTTCCACAGCCCCATCAGCATTTGTTATTGGTTGATTTCCTGATGATAGCCGTTCTTTCTGGAGTGAGGTGGAATCTCAGTGTGGTTTTAATTTGCATCTCTTGGATGACCAATGCTGTTGAACATCTTTTCATATATTTATTTGCCAATTGTATTTCTATGTATGCCCATATTTGGATTGGGGCTTTGATTTGAGGGGGTCCGACTTTTTTTCAACTCTTCATGTGTTCTAGATAGAAGTCCTTTGTTTGAGGGACAACTGGCTATAATTTTCTTCCTGTTCCATAGGTCATTTTTCACTCTGTGATTTCTTTGGTTATGCAAAGCTTTTTAGAAAGGTGAGCTCCTGTTTGTGGATTCTTTATAATATTTCCTGTGCAGTCTGGATTTTGTTCATAAAGTCTCTGCCTACATCTGTGTCTTCAAGACTTGTACTTATTTTTCTCTTCCAGTAGATTTAGTGTTTCTGTTTTAATATTTAGATCTCTGATCCATTTTGCTTTTAGTTTAGTGCATGGTAATAAGCATGAGTCTAGTTTTAGTCTTTGGCATGTGGAAAGCTAATTTTTATGACACAGTTTATTGAAGAGGCTATCATTCTTCCAGTGAACATGTTTGGCCCCTTTGTGAAGGGTAAGTTGGCTGAGTATGCTTGGAGTTTCTTGTGCATCTTCTATTCTGTTCCATTGGATCCTCAGGTCTGTTTTTTGCCAATACCACGTAGATTTTATCACACTAGCTTTGTAGTATAAGTTCCAATCAGGGATTGTGATGCCTCCTGCTTCGCCTTTGTTGCCCAAAATTGCTTTTGCTATTCTAGCTCTTCTGATTCCAGTGAATTTTAGGAGTGTTTTCTCTAGTTCTTAGTTACTTTCTTGTTGTTGAGACACAATATCCAACACCCACAAGTTAAAGGTTTATTTTAACTCACAATTCTTAGAGGTTCCAATCCATAATTGGCTGGCCTTCAGGGCCGGGGCATGGCAGAGGAGAAAAGTCCATGGCAAAGCATGCGGGAAGCAGCAGCAGTAGCAAGCCTCCCTTTATATTCCATCCCAGCTAAACCACACCTAGGGTGGGCCTTCCTGTTATCCACATCCAGAACTATGCTAAACCAATTAATCCAGTACAATACACCCTTGATCCCAGTATCACACACTTTAAACATTTCCACCTCTGAAAAACCCCACCTATGAATGATGAAGCTGTAGGGGAATATTTACAAGTCATAACAATATTCCAATGGTAAGATAGGTAGACTGAGTAAAGAAAAGCCAAGGCTAGACCTTGTAAGACTGAATATTAAGAGTTTAGCCTTCCTATTAGAAATTAGGTAGACTGAATATTTTGAAAAGAATAGCAAGACAAGCCTGGCTACATGGAAAATCAACTGGATAGGAGTAATAGGAAAGCATATGGGTATTTTTTTCCCTAGTGGAGGTGAATAGATAAGAAATTAAAGGCAGAAATTATATTATTTTCTGACTTACTAGGTATGGAAAGGGGCAAGAAATTTTTAAAAAGAAAAATTTTTTTAAAGCCTTTAGGGTGTTTGCTCTAAGAACTCCATGCATCATAATGATTGAAATAGAAATCTTTAAGCAGGTGTGGGGCAAGCAAGACTTTGAAGATAAACTCAGATTTGAGCCTGTAAATCTATAAACTTGAGTTGCCTACATTTAAGTGTTGTTTAGTAGACAGTAAAAAGTAATAGGTGTAAAATATATAAAAATACTCAACATCTTTACTAAGTATATAGAGCAGAAGTTCAGGTGAGAGGACTGGCCTAAAGATAAAATTTGAGTATTTATTGGCTACACTGTAGTAATTAAAATCTTAAGAGTAGACAGATTCACCTAGGGAGTACACAGTAGAATGAAATTAAGGTTAAAATACATCTTTTTATGCCTACTCTTTTTTTAAACCTTAATAGGTGGCTAGGTGTGGTGATGCACAACTGCAATCCCACCACTCAGGAGGCTGAGGCAGAAATATCATTGCAAATTTGAGACCTGCCCAGGCTACAAAGTAAGCTTAAGTCCAGCCTGAACTGTGTAGTGATTCCCTGTCTTAAAAAGACCAAAAAAAAAAAAAATTAAAGAGAAGAAAATAGGATAGTAGTAAAGGAAGAAGAAAGGCATAATCATAAGAGCCAAAAGAGATGATAGGAAATGAAAGATGTTAATAAAATTTTGGAAGTTAAAAAGTTAGGACAAGTATAACTGACCTAATAAAACAGAAAAAAACTACCTCTAGCAAGAATAAAGATGGACACCTCACTGAGGGAAAGGAGAACACATTAAAATCTTCATATGAAATGATGAACACCTCTCCAGCCTCAAACCCCCTTACCTTCTTGATTCCTGGCACGCTGACAGCCAGGCTGCCTTCCAATAAGAGATTCTGACTCTGCTTGGAAGCTGTCTAGTTTAAGAGAAAAGAAATAGATTCAACAGTTGTAGCTTTCTTAGCAAAATGTTCTAGCTCTGCCCAATTACTTTACAATGAGGCCCATCAGTCAGCAAGTTTCCCGTGACTCCCAACCTGCATACAGAGCGTCTGGCCAGCATTTCAGAGCCTGATTTTTAATGACTAGATAGCCAAGATTTATAAACACTTGGGGAATGCTTTTACATGTGGACATAGAACATTTGGTAAATGAAAAAGAGAGAAAAACCCAAGAAAGTTTACAACAAAGGGTGGATTTGGCAAATAAGTAGAGATCAAATTAATAATCAAGAGTTTGAATTAGTAATCAGATAACTATCCACAAAGAAAAGCTCAGGCCCAGACGGCTTCACTGCTAAATTCTACAAGATATTTAAAGAGTTTATACCAATAATTCACAAACCCTTGTAAAAATTACAATGATATGGAACCCCTTATAGCTCATTTTATGAATCCAAAATTGTTCCAATATCAAATCTAGACAGGGGCATCACAAAAGAAATAGATCGGTACATATATATGGTGGTAAAAATTTTCCACAAAACACTCATAAACCAAACCCAGCAACATAGGAAAATATTTTCCTACCATGACCAAGAGGAGTTTATTTGAAATACAAGGTCAGTTTATGTAATACTCATATTAATAAAATAAAAAAACAAAAAACACATAATCATCTCAAAAGATAGAGAAAAGCATTTGACAAAATCCAGTGCTCTTTGACAATAAACATTAATCCAACTTGTATTACAAGGAAAAACTGTCAGCATAATAAAGGACATCTATTTTAAAAAACACCTACAGCTAGGTCATAGTTAATGTTAAAAGACTGGATGCTTTCTTCCTGAGATTAAGACAAAGGTATTTGCCCTCGCCAGTTCTGTCCAACATTGTTCCATAGGTTCTAACCATTTCAATTAGGAAAAACAAATAAAAGGATCCAAAATTGGAAAAAAAGAAAAATGTGTCTGATCTACAGGTGATATGATAATATGTAAAAAAAAAATTATAAAGACCGTGCTAAATCATTAGACTAAAAAGTTACAGAGCTGAATATGAATATGCAGAAATGTATATATATTTGCAGTGAGTGATCTAAAGAAATTTGAAAAGCAGTTTCATTTACAAAAGCATCAAAAAGGATAAAATAGGAATAAATTTAACAAAGATATCTAAAATTTAACCTGTGAAAACAAATGCCTTTTAAAAAGAATTAAAATCTAAGCAGAACAATATCTTGTATACATGTATCAACACAGCCCATATCATACTCACGGCTAACTTCTTGGTCAAAATTATCAGGCTATTTTTTAAATTGACAGGAAGTTGCAAAGGACCCTGAGTAGCCAAAACAGTTTTTAAAAAGAAAAAAAGTAAAATTCAAACTTCTTAGTACAAAAAAAAAGTACATTGATTGACAAAGTATTAATAAAGGGCTTAAGTAATACAAACTTCTATACAAGTCAGTGTGGTACTGACATAAGGGCAGACATATAAATCAATAGAATTCTATTGATAATTTGTAAGTAAACCCACATGTCGCTGATTAGTTGATGTTCAGTGTTGTCAAGACTATTCAATGGAGAAAGGAACCTTTTCAACAAATGATAAAGTGAAGCTGGATCCTTACCTCACACCACATATAAAAATTAAATCAAAATGGATTAAAACCTAAATGGGAGAACTAAAACTACCAGAAAAATACATAAATTGGGTTTCATAAAAATAGAAATTTTTATTCATCCAATGATTTTATTAGAGTAGAGAAACAACCACAGAATAGGAAAAATTTTTGATAAAGGACTCATGAAATGTTGATTGACAAGGCCAGGCATTTAGCTCAATGGCATAGTGCCTGAGTTTGATGCTCAGTACAAAAAAAAAAAATATTGATTAACCAAGTATTAATAAAGGACCTAAGTAAGGCAGAACTTCTAAGAATTTATATAACTCAAGTAAGAGATATATGCAATTAAAATATGGGTAGTAGATCTGAATGAACATTTTGCCAGTGTATCTAAATAACCAATATACACTTGAAAAGATGCTGGACAACATTAGTTATCAAGGAAATACAAATCAAACTTCACACCCACTAGCATCAAGATCATGAATATACAACTTTTTACCTTACCTGGGCCTCACTGAAGAGGAATTGCCTTGGGCCACATGCAGAAATATATAGTTGATATATATAAATACTAGGTTGAGATACTGCTACTGATAATTACTGTTTACTTGCCAAATCACACAAACAAATGTAGCATCTGTAACATGTTTTTTCAATTCTACTGACTGTGATTTGCAAAGGAGGTGGGAATTGGGCTGCTGTGCACTATCCATAGTTGCCTACACAGTCACATTTCAGCACTACTTGAGTCATAAACAGTTTCACTAAAAGTCACATAAAGTTAAAAGTTTTAAGATTCATAGGCTATATTATCAGCTATCCAGGGCCTCATGTGGCCTGTGGGCTGCAGGTTAGACATGCCTGATGTAGAACATAACAAATGTTAATAATTAAGTGGTGAATTTGGAACCCTAGTATACTGCTGATAGGAATATAAAATTATGCAACCACTTTACTTTTTAAATTTTTATTATTCTTTATTGGTACATGTTTGCTATATATAATGATCGCATTTATCAAGGGGATTTTTAGAATGTGGAATATCTATTAGTGCAGTGTTACTTGACCTTAAAAATGAGATGCTAATACATGCTATCATATGCCTGAACCTTAAAAACATGCTAATTGAAAGAAACCAGTCCCAAATTGAATATATATCTTAGAATTCAATTTATATGAAATATCCAAAATAGACAAGTCTTATAAAAGACAGATATTGTTTCTTAGGGCCGGGAGGATAATAATAGCTAAATGCTACAGCATTTTCTTCTGAGGTTATGAAAATTTTCTAAAATTGATTGTGCTCACCGTTTTTCATATTTGTGAATATACTAGCAGCAAAAAAAAAAAAAGAATATACTAACAGCTATTTAATTAGTCATATTCTACAGGTAAATTATATGGTATACAAATTTTATCTTTTTCAATTTTTATTTTTTATTAGTATATGTTTGCAGTACATAATGATTACATTCCTTATGGGGAGTTGATACATGTGCCTAATACTTTTCAAGTCTTTTTTCATCCCTTTCCCTCAATTCTTTTTCCTGTCTGTCCATCTCTTGGTCCCCTTCTCATTTATAAAAGATCTATTTCCCAAGGAATACTTCTCCACTGTTGTTGGGAGTGTAGACTGGTACAACAACTGTGGAAATCACTACAGAGATTTGTCAATAAACTAGTATCAGAGGACCTATTCAACCTAACTATTCCCCTTCTTGGTATTTTCCCAAAAGAATTGAAAACATCATACCACAGCAATACATGTGCACCCATGTTTATAGCAGCACAATTTATAATAACTAAATCTTGGAAACAACTCAAATGCCCATCAACTGAGCAATGGATAAAAAGATGCATTTTTATACAATAGAGTACTACTCAGCTATAAAGAAGGATAAACTCAAGGCTTTTATAGGTAACTAGATGCAACTTAAGAACCATACTCATGCGTGAAATAAATCAGTCTCACATATGTAAACATCATATTGTCTCTCTAGTGAAAGAAACTGAAAGAGTAAATAAGATCCAAAGTGTACAATAGATATTAGGAAAGGAGAAGAAACTGCTCAAAAGGAAAGAACAACTGGATGATGGAAAGGAGAAAAGAAAAAGAAAAAAAAACATAGATATATAGATGCACACACACAAGATAGCTAAGATAATTATACTACTAATTTATATTAGTTCATTGAAAAGAATGGTTTGTGCTTAACATTGTTTGATCAGTTTTTCAGGCCTATATCTTGTAATCTGAGCAACTACTATGAAGATAACAATAAGCAACGTGCTAACCATTGTTAATCTATTATCTTGTTTTAAAATTTTCTTTCATTGTTTTTGTTTTTCTTTTTAAACTAAAAAATAAAATATATAATTTAAAAAAGATCTATTTTCCTTTTTCCTATTATCTTTTATTTGCAGTTTATATTTTTGGTTCCTTATAAAAGAGAAACCATGTAATATTTAAGCCTGTGTGTCTGAAACATCATAATCTCAAGGTACATCCATTTTCATGCAAATTATTCAAATTTATGCTTCTTTATGGCAGAGTGTAAATACCATGTTTTCTTTATCCATTCTTTTTTTGATAAACATAAAGGCTACTTCTAAGATTTAGCTATTATGAATTGTACTGCTACAAACATGAGTATGCATGTATCACTGTAATATGATGTCTTTAACTCTTTCACGTGGTTACCTGAGTAACTGAGTTAACTGAATAGCCAGGTTAATTGAATTTCTAGTTTTAGTTTTTTGAGTAATCTCCAAACTGATTTCCATAATGGATGTATTAGCTTACATTCCCACCAATAGTATAGGGAGGTCCTTTTTTCTCCCTCAGCCTCATCAACATTTATTACTTGATTTCTTGATGATAGCCATTCTTTATTTTTATGGCAAGATGAACTCTCACTACTGCCTAATTTGCATTTCTTTAATGGCCAGATATGTTGAACATTTTTTCATGTATTTATTGACCATTTGTACTTCTTCTAAAAAGTGTCAGTTGATTTCAGTAGCCCATTTCTTTTTTGAGTTCTTTATATATTCTAGATATTAGTCTTCTGTACAAAGAATAGCTGGCAAAAAATTTTTTCCCCATTCTGTAGGTTATCTCTTCACTGTGTTGGTTGTTACTTTTGCTGGGTAGAAGCTTTTTAATTTAATATGATTGCATTTGTTGATTCTTGATATTCTTGTGCAATAAGGGTTCTGTTCAGAAAATCCTTATCTGACCATTTGATTTCAAGAATTTTATCCATATTATCTTTCAGCACTTGGTTTCTATTTTAACATTTAGATCTTTGATCCATTTTGATTTTAGTTTAGTACATGATATCTCATCATATATCTCATGTGAGTCTAGATTAAGTGTGCATGTGGACATTCAGTTTTCCCAGCACCTTTTATTAAAAGGAGCTCTTTCATCCAGTGTGTGTTTTTAGCACCTTTGTCAAAGATCAAATATAGTACCTATATTGCCTGGAGTGGTTTCTGCGCCCTGTATTCTGTTTCATTGATACACATGTCTGTTTTGTGCTAAAACATGCTATTTTTATTACTATAGGTTTTTAATGTAACTTCGAATCTGAAATTGTGATGCCTCCTACTTTGCTTTTGTTACCCAGGATTGGTTTTGCTCTTTAGGGTTTCTTGTAGTTCCATGTGAATCCCAGCCATATCTTGTTGATATTCTGATTGGGATTGGATTAAATGTGTCAGTTTTGGACGTGCAGTCATTTTGACTGAATTGGTTCTGCCTCTCTAGAAACAAGAAATATCTTTCCATTTTCTGATGTCCGCTTCTCCTTTTTCAGAGTACTGTAGTTTTCATTATAGAGGTTTTTTACTTTTTAGCTAGGTAAATACCTAAGTATTTAATCTGTTTTGTTGTGAATGCTATTGTTTTCCTAATTTCTTTCTCCGTAAGTTCATTATTGTTATACAGGAACACTGTTGATTTTTTTTTTTTTAAAGCACTGCTGATTTTTGTGTGCTGATTTGTATCCTGCTACTCTAGTAAGTTTGGTTATTCTAGGAGTCTTTTAATGGATTTTTCTGGGTCTTCTATGTAAATGATCATGTCTTCTGCAAATGATAATTTCACCTCTTTGTTTCCTATGTGGTACATATCTCTTATTTCTCTTGCCTGAGTACTCTAATGTTTTTGAGAATTATATGGAACCAGAATAGTGATATTGGACATCTTGTCCTGTTCCTTTCTCAAAGTGTGAGCTTCTTGAAGGCAAAATATATTTTTTTTGTTTTATTTCTCTTATAGTAACTGCACTTAAATGCAGTTGATGGCCTTAATAAATTCTTAGTAAAAATCTATTAATAATAATAAAAGCAACAATATTTATAAATGCTGTGTCTGGCACTGAGCTATGCATTTTATTACTATTTCTTTCTACTTTGCTTCTCTTGTAAACTAATGGCTATACTCAAATTCTCAGAAAAATGGTGCATAAGCACTTTGAGAAAAAAATTTCCAGTTTATACAAGGGCCCCAAAGAAAAAGTACAAAGTAAAAACTGTAATCTAAAATACTACCATAATGATATGAAATTTTAAAAAGAGAAAGTGAAATTATTCCTTAAAATTCCAAGTTTATAGTTTTATGTATATGCTTCTTTCCCTAGTAGTTTACAAATATATTGTAAGTAAATTCTTTTACTCATTTTTATATCCTACATAAAACCAATCATGCCAAAATAAATTCTAAATACATATGCTTGCTTAATGAAAGGCATATTTATGAATTAGCCATTTTGTTCCACAAAAACAACATATAACATTTAACTATTGAATTATAGTTACCTTTGTTTCTTCTTCTAAAGCTCAACACCACAAGAGTATAATTTGTGTTATCTTAGCATCTATGTGTCATGCAGGACTTAGCACATAATAGGTGGCCAGTTGTTGAGTAGAAGAAAGAGGTCATAATCAGTATCAGTCATCCCACAGGAGGTAGATTATAACTAGTAAACATTTATCTAGTGGTCTTCTGTTTAATGTGAGTCTTTTGCTACATCTTCTTCCAGATTTATAACTTTAGAAATTTTACTAAAGGAAGAATATTTCTGCTGAAACTTATATTAAAGTCTTTCTGTTTTACCTTTCATATCTCTACAGTACTGAATTATCCAAAGATCATTACTGGAATGGATTAGGCTCCCCTCCAGATTCCCCATCTCCTGGGAGTGATGTGTATTGCAGCAGTGAGCCAAATGACCCTCAGTATGACCAGAGTCTCCTGGAGAACTTGTTTTATGTGGCATCTGTAAGTCATTGAATGTGAAGCTTCAGGAACATGAGTATGTATAATATCAGTAGTTGTGGGCATAGTAGACTTGCCAGATAGTAAGTCACTCATTTTACATGCCTTCTCTTATTTAATCATAATGACAACCTAAAGAAGAATTATCTTCATTTTATAGATGAGGAGATAGTAATATTGAATGTTTTGTCCAAGGATATGTAGTAGATGTTAAAGCCAAAATTCAAATTCAAATTCTCCCTTGACTGATTACTTACACAGAAGACTGCAGAAACACCTTTACTTACTGATGACAGATACCTCTGTTAAAACGGCATCACCAATGAGAACCAAGTTGTCAACATCTGAGTCTTTGACAGATAACACTCAAACTAGAGCACTCCTGATTTTCCTGTTTTCCAGGTCAGAAAAAAATAATAAAACAGTGCTTTAGGAATCTTACTCTACCAGTCATGTAGTAAGCAAATTGCAGAGACAATTGCCAGAAGCAGAGCTATTGGATTGTTAAAAGTGTGAAAGAGAGCCAGAGAATAGCAGCAATGGAATTGAGGAAGAGGTAGATTGAAAAGACATTTTGAATTGCTAGTACTTTGTGACTTCCTACCTTAAAAGTCATCATGTATGCTACATTATCTATAATGCAAAGAAGAAAGGGTTTTTTTATTACTCATTTACTACCCATTTTTTATGTCCCAGAATCTTTACATAATTCTCTCATTAATTGAGAACTGTACCAAGAGGTTTTAATTCATTACTTAAATTAATTCTTCAATGGCCCAATAAGATAGTATTATCTACATTTACACATCATGAAACATAAAATTAGAGGTATTTAGTATTTTCATTTAGCAGCAGAATTGGAATTCTCATTCTAGTCTATCTGGCATAAATTCTGAATTTTTTCTACTAGTTCACACTGTCTCATAAGCCTTAAGTACGGCATGAGAACCTAACCCTGACTTACCTTCCTAACCATATCACCTGTTTTTATCCTTTACCTGCTGGAAACTTCACCCCTACTGGTGTCTCATCAAGTCCTCAAACATTGTAGGTTTTTTGTTACCTTTTTAAGCAACTTGTGTGTATAAAAAAAGAAAAAGCTTGCTTACTTGTAGAGAACTATTTCCTTACTGATCTCCCCAAAGCAGTTGTCTTTTAGTGTCTGTTTCTATTCCCACCACCATAGAAATCTGACAACAGCATCAGTGATTTTCTCAGTGAAGATGAAGATACTATCCCTGCTAAAAAAATGAACCAGGCAAAAACTCTTGGCAGATCGTCTAAGGTTTTGGAGCCAAAAGATCATAAGCTGATGAAGAGGGCAGCAAGCAAAAAAAACAAGTGAGCCTTTCTATGAATGTTTGGTTAGTGGCAAAAGCAAAGGAAGCTAATTTTCATAAAATTTCCTCAAATGAAATTTCTTTCCCCACCCCCACGGCGGGCACCATTCCTATAGGTACTGCAATACCAGGTTGGTGCGTGGTCCATCTTCCAAGTCCAAAAATCCATTTAATATATTGTCCTCACATAGAGGACATATCAGATATTAAACTGATAAGAACAGGTACTACACATGATCTTAGCTAAAAGGCTGAGAAGTGATTTTTTAAAAATTTGTTTTTGTACTGGGAATCAAATTCAGGACCTTGCACCTGCTAGACAGGTGCTTCTGCCACTGAGCTATATTGCCAGTCCCTGAAGTGAAATTTCATACCTGTGTTTTCCCAACACTATCAGAGTAGTTAAATTATAGTAACTAGGCTGGGCATGGTGGCCCATACCTGTAAACCTAGCAATTGAGAGGCAGGAGGATTGCCTTTATTTCAAGGCTAGCTTAAACTCCATAATGAGACCATGTCTAAAAAAAATAAAAAATAAAATTATAACTCAGTAAGCATTTCAATCGTTAAAAATGGAATAACATGAAAAGTGCATATAGTTAAAATGATTAATACTAGGTTGCATATGTACTGTGATCATACCTATTTAGAACATAAGCATAAAGGGAAATGAAAAGATATACATAAAAGTCATAGTAATAGTTGTGTTAGGATAGTGGGTACTGAAATTCTTTGTCCTTTTAGAAAAACTTAAATGTCATCAGTTTCTGCACTTGTATAAAAATAATAAACCTTTAATGTTTTTGAAATTTCCTTTATTGTAAATCAGAATGAAATTCTGATAATTAGTCATTTTCACTTAACTGACAGTGCTTGCTTCCCTACCTCTTAGAGGAAGCTTTCTCTCACCTGTGCAAACTGGATTGTTTCATGTTAAGCCTCTAATTTCCTGTCTGTCTGAACTCCTTGCAGAAATCTAGCTGAACAGCAGCTACTTTTGGAAACTACAGAAGATACCCAAGTAATGACACTAAGTGTGGATAAACTGGCCCTTCTGGGTAGGATTCATTCTGTCAGAATCATTATTGAAACAATGGGAGTTCCTGTAGAGAGTCCCAAGATGACCCCAGGCAAGAAAAACTCTGCTGGGAAACCACCTAAGCCCACAATGGTAACAAAGCGGTATGTCTCTATAATAAAAAAGGTAAATTTGACCTTTTGGAAAGTATATCTTATGATAATAATAACTATAATACATTATAATTTGTAATTCATTTTCATATGCATCATTCAGTTACTAAAAATACATTGAGTTCCCCTAGATCCAAAGAACATGGGAATATGCAGAAATTAAGGTGGTAACTAAGCTTACTGACGTTGCACTTAGAACAAGAGAGAAACATTTAAATTGCTGTCTATAATATAGGGCTTTTGGGGCCAAAGCAGATGTTTTATATGAAAAGTGCTAGGGCTGGGGTTTTAGCTCATCGGTGTAAGTGCCTTCTTGGCAAAATACGAGGTCGTGAGTTCAATCCCCAGTACCAAAAAAAAAAAAAAAGAAAAGTGCTATGGGAGCACATGGAAACAAGCCTTTCATTACTTCTGAGAAGACTAACAAAAACTTTGGTTTTTTGTTTTGTTTTGTTTTTATTTAAGTTTAAAGAAGGTAAAACTAAACGTAACAAAACAAAGCATATCAGAAGCAGAACAATGTCAGTGACAGATTTCAAAGCAAGACAACAGAAGATCTACCGTGGCTACCATAATGTATCTTGTTTTCTTCTAAATAGTTGTTTATATCTTCACACTCAGTGAATTCATATGAAACAAAATAGTTAAAACTGATCAGAACAGAGTAATGAAGGCTATACTATAGGCCTTCAGAACCAGACAATAAGAAAATCAACAATGGCTGCCATAATGTCTCTTGTTCTCTTCAAAATAGCTGTCCATATCTTCATGTATGTTGAAATTAAACAATACAAACAGACTAAAACCACTTTGAACAAAGAATAAAAGCATTACTGGTTTCACACCATGACGATACGGAATCAGCAATGATACCATAATGTCTCTCCAAAGTAGCTATTTCATCATCCATAATGTAATCAATTCTCATAAACTGTCTAGGAGGAGTTCTAGGCATATATACGTCTACATGTATACCTATCCTTTCTGTATTAGAGGGAAAAACAAAATAAAACACTACTAGAAAAATAAGAAACAAAAAAGACAAATAGCAAAGAGCCCAAAACAATGACAGTATAGACCTTCAAAACAAGGTGATAGGAACATAACTAAGGTTGTTATTTTATATAGTGATCTTCAAGAGTTCCTTAAATCACCAGACACAAACCTGCAAAATTTGAAGGAGGTATGACCTCTGAGGACCGGAGAGGCTGGGAATGGGAGCTTCAAAGAGGATTTATAGACAGGCAGAAAGTATTTAATGTTTGGTTTCTTTTTTAATCATCTTTTCTTTTCCTTTTTTTTTTTTTTTTCTTTTTTTAAGCACTTTCTTTGTGGAATATCACTTTCCTGTGGGATTTTCCAAAAGTGGATTGGGAAAGACAGCTTTGATCACCGAAGTTATTCGACTTGCCTCCAGTAAAATTACAGATGGAAGTAAGAGAGACTGGTTTCTACTCCTTAGATATTTTGACTTCCTAAGAAATTTTGAGTCCTAAAATGGGGATGGTGGCACACTCCTATAATCCCAGGACTTGTGAGACTGAGGTAGGAGTGTCATTGCAAGTTCAAGACCAGTCTGGGCTACAAAGGAAGCCGAAGGCCATCCTGAACTGCATAGTGAGAGTCTGTCTCAAAAAGACTGAATGAATGAATGAATGAATGAATGAATGAATGAATGAATGAATGAGAGAGAGAGAGAGAAAGAAGTTTTGAGTCCTAACTATCCATCTGACTTTTATAGTACCATGGACTCAGAGCTAGAAAAAAATTTAAAGTAAGTTTACTTTAATGCCTTAAAAATGAGGAAACTGGCCCAGTTATACAATTGACTGTGCTGATGTAGGCAGGTCACTACAGATTCAGATCATGTTCTTTGAACTGTTGCCATTTTTCTTTTCTTTTTCTTAAAGTTTTGTTGAGGTATAGTTAATATATTATATAATTTATTCATTCAACTTTTTTAAAAATTTATTAAACGGTGAAAAATGTCTCTGTATGCATCCTGTGCTCATATGCTTTTTCTGTTTATCATAGTAAAGCTAAAAAATATAGCACTCTTTTATCTTCTACTACTGTATCCAGAGTTTTCTCATTATCTCTGCTCCTTTAATCCTGCAACCTACCACTTTATTTGAAGTTATGCAACTGGATTCCCTGAAAGAGATATCAGTTAGATTTGAAAGGGGAGAATGGTATGAAGGCATTGATTAATAAAGGCTTTGCAAGGATGGTGTGATACAGGCTTCTGCCTACATATCTTGTTCTTCTTACAGTGGTGAAATTCCAGCAGCGATCTGTGTTTCCAGTACAATTTGGAGGTTCGATGATACAGCACTGGTGGAATTCTAACCTCACTTTCCAAATTTATGCAAAAAAAACTCCTCAGAAAAAGGTACTAAAAGTGAATTTTGATCTATTCTATCAATGATTTCCATCTATCAATGATTTGGAGCATACTTGTATTTTTGCCTATGGTAGGAATTTCTCTACGCCCAAGCACTCTAATGCTTATTATTATTATCTTCATTATTGCAGCCCTCTTTAGGCAAGCTATGTACTATGACTGGTTCATTATAGCCAGATATTACACTTACGGCTGTATACAAACCCATTATCACATTTAATCATTACAAGATCTCTGTCAATTAGATACATTATTATCTTCATTTAATAGTTGAAGAAACTGAGATTTAGTGAAGGTTAAGTAATATATTTAAGATCACCCAAGTTAATAAAAGATGGAGCCACATGAGACCACAGGAACTCAGGACCTAGGCTCTGCACCAAGGAGGCACCAGTGCAGACCCAGTCCATGTGGGCAGCCAGCCAAGTCATGTGGGAGGCAGATGAAGATAAAACAGTGTCTGACAACCTAAAACCTTTCACTGGGAATATTGCTCTTTCAGACTACCAGTTTGGTGCTAACAATGCATTATTATAGGTCCTTAAAGGAGGAGAGACCTCATTATTTAATCTTTTTTTTTTTTGGTCTTTTTGAGATAAGGTTTCACTGTGCAGTTTAGGCTGACCTTCAACTCACTTTGTAGCTCAGGCTGGCCTGGAACTCACAGCAGTCCTCCTGCCTCAGCCTCCCAAGTGCTGGAATTACAGGTGTGTGCTACCACACCCAGCTTCACTTCTGTGTTATCTGTCTTATACAACAGTGGTTATTGCTCATCTTTTGAAGATAATGGCCTGCCTTTTATTCATCTACAGAGACAGTAAATGTAGTCTAATAGCAATGAAATGAGTACTACATGATGAAATTCCTAATAAGTTTATAGAAACAAGCTTGCTATTCCATCAGGGACATATACACTTCAGAGTAATTTACTCTATATAGCACTGTCAAATCTAGATGCAGCTACCTATCAGGCCACATATCAATTGAAAGGTCTTATGGTGCATTATATTCTGTGTCTGTGTTTGGTAAAGTGGTAGGTGTGTACCAGTGGCTCTTCATAGTAATTTTGATAGCAGAAGTTGCTTGTGTGTAGTGGCCCTCAGACTCCGAAAAGTTTAATTCTAAAAACTCTTAGCGGGCTGCCAATTTGTGGGCATAACAGTTCTCAAAGCCTGTTTTTCAAGTGTCTTTGCTGGAATTTATTTTGAGAAAATCTTAAAAGAAACAAAACAATCAGTATGGATAAGAAACATTCAGCTTGGCACTTGAAGGCCTTGTTATAGCTACTGTGATTAAGTATGTGGGTAATATTTTAAAAGAATTTGCAAGCTCTTTATCCATAATTACTGTCAACATTGATATCCTAATTTTTTTAGCTATAGGAGTTGGTGCCAACCAGTGTCTTTTTCCTTGGAGCCATTCTGGTAATTATAGCTACTTTCTTGTAGAGTTTTATGATCTCAAACCTATGGTTATTTTCCCAAGCAGAAAATCCCACTAAAGCATAGTCATGTACTATTTTTTACTGGTTTTTCATGACCATGCCTTAGGAATCTCAATGTTAATCTTCCACAGAGGGCAGCTGTAGATTTTCTAAAGATGCCATCACCTTGAATCTGATCATATGGTTCAAAGGTTTGAAAAGTATACATGCTTAAGGATAAAGCATGTACTGTATGTGTAGTAAAACACATTACATCTAGAATTCAAAACTTGAAAGTATTTCTGGGGATTAGAATTAAAAGAAAATATTTGGAAGAAACTTGAAATCTAATTTTAAAAAACATCTATCTTTTTTAATTGCTGCAGAAATGTCCTGTGTACTATTTGTAAAAGCACACAAATATCAAGATACCAATTTTTGCAAATTAGATATATTTACTCTTATTAAACATTATCTTACCCTTTCTGTAAAAATACATCAAATCACATAGAATAGTCAAAATTTGAAAATTATAAAACTGAGAAAGCTGTGAAAAAACAAAGTATGATTTGAAAAACATCATTTTCATATATCTGAGGTTTTTGTATTTATACAAAAAATTATTCAACCAAGGATTGCTAAATATTATTTGTTCAATGTTATAAAATTTGATAAAATAATACTCTGTGTCTGGTTTGTCAGAGAATAAATTCATATTTAAATTTAGTGTAGAGAGATGTCTGTTTCTCCACATACATCCTAAATCACCTTTTAGTGATTTGCAACAGCTAAAAACAGTCCAATTGGGCTGGGGATTTAGCTCAGCAGCATAAGTGCCTGCCTTCCAAGTGCGTGGTCGTGAGTTCGATCCCCGGTACCCAATTAAAAGAAAAAAAAAAAAAAGAAACAGTCCACTTGTCCCTGTGCTAGATAATAGCCTGTAACTTTTACAATAGTAAACTTTTACCTTTAATCTCTTAATTACATTTCTTTTCTATAAACCGATAAATCCTTATAATACTTTAAGTTTGCATATGTTAACTTGTACGTGTTAAAATTTTTAAAATGTAATCCAAGTAGATTACTCATTTAATAATTTAAAAAAACTAAAAAAAATTTAAACTAATTACTATTGTCTAATATCTCCATTTTGAAAATTTTGAAACATCAAGCATATACTGTGTATAGCTAGAAAGTTTTTAAATGAATATCTGCTCATTGATCTATAGAAATTTTCTTCAATCTACAACTACTGAAGAAAAAAACAACTAAAAAAATTGTAATACTATGCCAATAAGAGTGTACCAGGACCAGCTAGATGTGGTAGGTACCTGTAATTGTACCACTCAGGAGGCTGAAGCAGGAGGATTGCCACAAATTCGTGGCCAGCCTAGGCTGCATAGTGAGTTCAAGGCCACCCTGAACTACACAGCAAGACCTTGTCTCAAAAAAAAATTTTTTTAATTTAAAAAATAAAAAACAGTGGACCAAAACTAAAATGACTTTTCTTGTAGATGTTGACATTACATTACTTTAAATAGCACTTACAACTTTAAATTTAAGGCTGGTCAGAAGAACTTTTCAGATCCCTCATAAGTCTTCAATCTCCAAGGATACTGTGACCTTGTGATTGGTGGAGTTAGCTGAATTGTGAACTCCCTCTGTCCCCATAGAGCTGCTAGAAAGAAACCTCCATTTTACATTAATAGTGGCTTTTTTTCCTTTTTAACACTGGAGTTAAGAGTGCAAATTACATGAATTATTTAATAAGTTAATTCAGAGGAGAGACATTATATTAGAAATAGTAAGATGAATTAGTGGGCAAATATAGTTTCTGCAATTGGGATATAGATTCCTTTTAATTATGAACTCTATGCAGAATTACCAATGAGTATAAGAAGTATTCCGTTTTTTCATTTATATATATTTTTAATGACTACTAATAGAAAACTGTAAAAATACATATTTTATATAGTTCTAATGGATTTTGCTAAATAGAATTTGATTCAGAAATACTGTTGATACAAACTGCTGGATATTCTTGGCTAATTTGAACCGTCTGTATTACCCAAATAATGCAAACAGTCTGTGGATTGTAGGTCTAATCAGCTTCATCCAGGGTTTAAAATTGCTTAAGATTACAGAATATTTAAAATCAATTTTCCAATGATAACAAAATGGTACTAAGTAAATTTTCTGGATGCCAAAATTTTCACTGACCACCTTTCAGAATATTTTAATAACTTTACCTCATTTTAAACCTAATGTTTTTAAGACTACAACAATTTTCAGGCTTACATTCTATTTCCTAATGCTAAATAAAATTAAATTTTATAAATGCACAGAATTTAAGACAAAAAATATATTCAGCTTACAATGAAGTATTATTTGGGCAATTATGTATTAATGCAATATACATTCACATTTTTTAATTTTAGTCTATCCCCCGCTCTTTTTTGAGACAGGCTATCCTTGAACTGTATAGCCCAAGTCAGCCTCAACACTCGCAGCAATCCTCCTGCCTCAGCTTCCTGAAAGCTGGGATTACAGACATGCCCAGCAGCCCAGGCTATTTTGACACTTAAAAAACTGTATCAGCAATTATTGAATATTAGATATGTTAAAGTAGTAACACATTTTCAAGTGTCCAATTTTCAAGATTTTGAATAAGAATTATAAAAATATAATTGAGTTGTAAAAATGGGCAAAATAGCCTGTAATCCCAGCACTCAGGAGGCTGAGGCAGGATGGTTGTTGCGAGTTCAAGACCAGCCTAGTCTACAAAGTGAGCTCAAGGCCAGCCTGAACTGCATAGAGAGACCCTGTCTCAAAAAGACCAAAAAAAAAAGGACAAAATAATCTTAAAGTATACTTTCAAAGTAAATTTTCATTAGGTATAATTTATGTTTTGCTTTTCTAGTAGATTCGAAACTGTTATTGGGCTTCATAATTTGTACTTTTTAATTCATAAGGAAATACTCATGTTTGAGAAGGCAGACTTGTATTGTTGGATCATGTATATACAGATAATGCCATTTTATGTAAGTGGTTTTATGTTTTGATGACTTTTGAAAGCCTTATTATATAAAGCTTTTATAACAATAACTTTGATTCTTTATATTTCTGTACTTTTTAAAGCAAATTTGTTATCTCTCAACTACTTTACTCAATGTAAAAATGTGTTCATTCGTGAGAGAAGAGTACCAATTGAGAATTCTGTTAAAAAGCAAGAATATGGTGTTGTAAAGAAAAGTTCAAAATATATCAGATAGATATTTCAAGATAGTAATATTGTCATTTCTTTAAGGAATGATAAACTGGAGACTTTTATAAGTAAATGGATACAACTTGAGACCATACTCATAAGTGAGATAAATTGGACATGCATGTGTAAACACTGTATTGTCTCACCAGTGTGAGGAGCTGAAAGAAGCAACATATATATATATATATATAAACTAATTAAGATAGTCATACTACTGATATTTGCCCCTATACTCCTACTGCTGCCACTGGAAGGCTTGCTTCCTGTGGGCAGCCAGCACAAGCAGGGAAAAGCAGCCAGATACACCCTGTGTACCTGCAGGCCACCATTGGAGGCCCCCACTTCCGTTGGGCAGCCAGTACCCACCAGGAGAATCAGACAAACATACCCCTGTGTGCCTGCCATCATTGGAGGAGTCCTGGTGTAGAAGCGCAGACTGCAAGAAAAAGCAGCCCTGCCACCACACACCCCTGGCCATTGAAGAAGCCTCAGTGTAGCTATACAAGTCTGGAGAAGGCCACCTCATGCCCTGCTACCTCCCTGGAACCTGAGGTCAGAGAAACCCAGGTGCCTGTCCCATTCCTATACACTGCTGAGGGACAGCCAATTTGGGAAGCACCTGGGACCCCATAGTCAGCTTGTTGGGAGAAACTCAGGAGAATGTTGAGATGAAGGAGCAAAAGGCAATCTCAGACCTTCAGCCCACACAGAACAAGCCTGGCAGATATAGTCATAGAAGAAAATGGAAGTCACACTCCTGAAATCTCTGAGAGGATGGCAACTGAAGTGAAGAAACAACTTCAAGAGACTGGAAAAGTAATGAGATCAGAAATAATGTCTCAGATAATAGAAAAAAGAGTTGCTGAGCATATCTAAAGAAGACATAGATAGAAAAGAGGAACATAGGAAAATAATGAAAACAGCATAGAAACAATATAGGAAGCAATTACAATGCATGAAACAGGTTCAAAGACATAGCTAGGAAATTAAAAAGTTGATTGAAAGCTGGCAAAACCACTTGAGACTGAAGATAGATTTTCAAACCTTGAAAATAGGATTGTAGCTTATGATTACAAAAGGAAAGATCTCTTAAAAATAACAAGAAACCAGGAAATAAAAATTCAACAGCTGGCCTGAGGGTTTAGCTCAGCAGCATAAGCACCTGCCTGGCAAGTGCAAGGTTGTAAGTTTGATCTCCCATACCAAAAAAAAAAAAAAAAATTGAACAGCTGCAAGGCAACACAAAGAAAAATAACTCAAGAGTGATAGGTGTCAGCAAAAAAGCAGGGTTCAACACAGATGATATAAAAAGACTATTTACAGAAGTAATAGCAGAAAACTTCTCAAACATGGGAAAAGGATCTAGCATATAGATAAGCAAGGCATATAGAACTCCAACTAGCCATAACCAAAAAAAATCTACATCCAGACATATAATAATCAAGATCACAGAAATTCAGCACAAGAACAGACTATTTAAAAGCTGTTAGAGAAAAGAAACAGATCACCTGTAAAATGTCCCAGCAGACTTGTCAATACAAACCATGAAGTCAAGAAGAATTTGGAGTGAAGTGTTTCAAATCCTGAAAGAAAACAACTTCCAACCCAGTTTGATGTACCCTGCAAAACTATCTTTCAAAATTGATGGAAAAACAATATACTTCCATGATAAAGAACAACCGAAGGAATCATGACCAACAAATCAACCCTACAGAGAGTGCTGAGGGATATTCTTGAGAGAAATAAAAATAATCATGGTTCCAGGAACAGCAGCAGAGGAGGATCTCCTAACAGGACAGACATTTGAACAAAAGGGTAAAAATGGAAGGTCAACAGCAGGAGGATGGTCTGACAAAGACAAACCAATGCATGCCGTTTGTAACCATTGATGTAGGTGGCCTAATTCACCAATGAAAAGAAATACAGAGCAGATCAGGAAATAAGATCCATCAATATACTGTATACAAGAAGCACTTTTAGCTGAAAAGGAATTTTGTAGACTGAAAATCAAAGGAGAGAAAACATTTGTTCCAGCTAACCAGAGACCAGAAAAAAGCAAAGATAACTTGCCCATCAACTTCAGAATGGATAAAAAAGATGTGGTATTTTCATACAATGGAAAGCTACACAGCTATAAAGTAGGATAATCTCGAGGCTCTTGTAGGTAAATGGATGAAACTGAAGATCATGCTCATGGGTGAAATGGTTTGAACTCATCCAGTTATCTCCTAGCATAAAAACTGAAGGACTTAGTGTGATCTGAAAAACACAATAGATATGAAAGCAGTAGGGTAGGAAAACCTAAAAAGGGAAAGTGGTAGCCACTTTTAATTTCCTGTTGTCTTATTTTGAATTTTTGTGTCATTTTCACAATTTTTTTAGGTTTGATTTTATTCTGTCTTGTTTTATTAAATTTTACTGTGTCTGATGGTGTGAGCAGCTATTTTGAAGATAACAGGATATATTATGGTAACCATTGTTGATTTCCTATTATCTTGTTTTTGAAGTCCTATAATGCTTTCATTCTTTTGTTTTGATTGGTTTTATTCTGTTATATTTTGTTTGATTTTATTATGAGTGATGGTATGGACAGCTATTTTAAAGAAAACAAGACATCATGATAGCCATTGTTGATTTCCTGTTTTGTTTTGAAGTCCTGTATTGCTTGCATTGTTTTGTTCTGATTTGCTTTATCCTGTTTTGTTTTGTTCTTTTCAAAATAAAACAAATTAGTAATACTATTGATTTCTCTGAGTTTATTGAAGAGAAAGATTTGTGCTGGTATTGTTTAGACAGTTGAATGAAGATGTCTTATTGCTCTGGGTGAATGATTTGGGGATGATAATGTATGTATCATTGTTGCCCCCTGATTGACGTGTTTTAAAAGTTTGTTTTTATTTTGTTTTTGTTTTTTTCTCTTTGAAATAAAATGGCTATGAGCCAGGTGTGGTGGCACATGCCTGTAATCCCAGCTCTTGGGAGACTAAGGCAGGATGATCATTGCAAGTTTGAGGCCAGCCTGGGCTACAAAGTAAGTTCAAGGCCAGCCCAAACTGCATAGCAAGACCTTATCTCAAAAAGACAAAAAATAAAATAAATTTGAAGAAAAAAAAAGAAAAATCATAAGTTAGTTTTACATGGATTGTATAGGTTATAAATACAAAAATGTTTACAGCAATTTATTATGAATGTCATAACTTCATAGAAAGGAAAGGAAGTTTGATATTTAGATTCTAATAACAGAATTTGAAAGGAAACTAATTGATATTATACTCTGTACACTGTAAATATGTAATTACTGTACTATGTATATGTGCTTTACATAAAAATTTATAAAAGTTATTTATGCTCTATTGAAAGTGATCTTAAGAATCTCCTAAGATATTTATAGTAATTTAGGGCCAAAGAAAAAGCACCTTTATCAAAATCTGGTCCTATATGCCTTGCTTTACCAAATACCTGACTTTTCTGAAGCTATTTCTGTAATTCACAACATTAGAACTCATGAACAAAATCAGGACATTTCAAGATTAACTATAATTCTTTTTTTTTTTTTTTTGGTTTCAAGATATGCTCTTTAAATCTACTACCTGAAAGTTTAAAACAGGCATACTTAAAAGCATTAATGAGTGACACTCATTAAATTAATTGTGGTACCTTTGTACTATAATTCAGCTTTTTAAAACTTTTTAACAGTTATATGTAATTGTCATTTTATTGTCTCATTTCTTGTGATATAATTTACTGTAATTTAAAAAGTATTTTTGAATGATTTGGATCCTGAATGTCTGTGTCTGTATTTCATTTGTTTTAGAAAGATTCTTTTGGGTTTGAGAATGAGGTTTGTTTATTTTTTTTATGGATATAATTCAAAGGAAGATGTAAACTGGTCTTTTGTTAAGTTGCTTTTTAATTGATGCATTTCTCTTATCATTTTTATATCTATTATTTATTTAAGAGGTTATTGAATAGGAAAAAAAAAAAAGAGCCAGTAGTCCATCTCAAGTCTTCTATCTTCAGACTAAGTTTTTGGTTTTTTTTTTTTTTCTTTTTTGAGACAGGGTCTCGCTATACAGTTCAGGCTGGTCTTGAGCTCACTAGTAGCCCAGGCTAGTTTCAAACTCGCAACGATCCTCCTGCCTCAGCCTCCCGAGTGCTGGGATTACAGGCGTGAGCCACCATGCTCAGCCAGACTTTAAGTTCTTAACCTCTTTGCTGTGCTCCCTTACTATGTAGAGAGTTGTATTGACATAGGTTATAGTAGCCTCAATTTGAGATTCTGCTTCCTGTTTGCAGGTAGGATACCTAAAGTATCCAGCTCCTGTCCAAAATAATGTAATTATGAGTAGCAGTTGATTGGCTAACTTTATGTTTATAAAATCTACTTGCAACTGGCACAAAATATATTAATTAACTGACATAAGCAGTGTTTGCATTCTTCAAGGAAAGAATAGCTCATAGGTATAATCTTTGACCTTATCTATGATATGGGTAACATGAAAAAAAACAACTTACCTCTCTTTTCTGTTTTGTTTTTTTTTTAATTTGAAGAGAAAAACAGGAAAAGGGTAGAAATAATACAGAATTTTTTAAAAAAGATAAATAGTAAGAAATTACATATTGTCCTCTTAGAAATTGTTGCTCAAGTTACAAAATTAAAGCATACAAAGTAGACATTCAAACAGTGAGCCTGTAAACAGCTATGCATGCATGAGTCTTTATATGTATTTCTATCTTTTCTGTGTTAGAGGGAAAAACAAAACATGGCCAGATAAACAAATTCCTATAAAAACGTGAAACCAAAAAGTCATATAAAACCACAGTAGAAGGTGATCTACAATGGTTACTGTGTTGTCTCTAGTTATCTTCAATACAGTTGTCTATATCATCAGGCATATTTGAATATAGCAGTATAATTGAATATAGCAGTACATAACAATATTAGTATAAACAAAACATTGTAGACAATGTAAAACTTCAAAGGCAGGTAATAATCAAACCAGAGTGGGTATCCTAGTGAATCTTGTCATCTTCAATGCAGTTGCCTATACTCTCAGACTTGATACTATCAATCATAACAGCTTTGAATAAAATCTGTCAATACAAAACAGGATTCTAACAAACCAGATTCAATTAAGATCTGTCATGGTAAAACAGTGTAAGTTATACAGAGCTTCAGATTAAGTTAATAGGAAATTAAGGATGATTACCATACTCTATCCTGCTATTTTCGGGATAACTGTCTGTGCCCTCAAATCTAATATAAGTAGACAAACTGGAACAGAATATAATCCATCTAAGCAGAGTAGTGTGAGTAATGTGGGTTTTAAATCCTGGTACACTATTAACAATATCCTCTGCCTTCTTTTTTAGACTATTCCTCCCTGTTCACTCCCACAGGGTGCTGCACGTTTTGGGTCCCACCAACTCCCTCAGTTTTTAGATTGGTAGGGGGACAACCTGCTATTTACCTAAGTGGTTCTGAACCTTCTCACTCCTGGACTTGATCTCAAGTTGTATTCCTTCACCTACAAAAGCCTCAAGGTTTTCCTTCATTATAGCTGAGTAGTTCTCTACTGCACATAAGTATCTTGTCTTTCCAACCTATCTGCAGGTGGTGATTGAGTTGCCCCTATTTCTCTCTGGCTCCATGTCACATAGAGCATTGTTTTCTCATATTTGATTTTTGGTCCATAAACTTTGTCTCAGGTTGATTATATTTCCTAATTGGAGCATCTCGATGGACCCTACCTCCTGATGTACTCTGCATATATATATATATATTTTTAGTGTATCAAGGCCATCTATGTTAGAGATTATAGCCAACCTTCTCTGCCTCATTTCTGCTATACTATTTTTCTGCCATTTTTTGTCTACTTTTCTCCATTCTACTGCCTTTCTGCCACTGTTCCTGAAATCCTGGGGGTTTTCTCTCTCTCTCTCTCTCTCTCTCTCTCTCTCTCTCTCTCTCTCTCTCTCTCTCTCTTTCTCATGTCCTTCAGTATTCTCTGTAGGTTTGGATTGGTGGTCACAGATTCCCCCAGTTCCTCTTTGTCATGGAAGCATCTTGTTTCTCCATTAATTTCTAGTGACAGTTTTGCAGGGTACATCAATCTGGGCTGGAGGTTATTTTCTTTCAGGGCTTGGAATACTTCGCTCCAAGCTCTTCTTGCTCTGATGGTCTGTGTCAATAAGTCTGCCATAATCTTGATGGGTTTTCCTTTATAGGTGATGTTTCTTTTCTCTGACCGCTTTTAATATTCTGTTTTTATATATGGAATTTCTGGTATCTTGATTATTATATGTCTGGGCGTAGCTCTGTTTTGGTTGTAGGTGGCTGGAGTTCTGTATGCCTCATATATCCGAATATCATTTTCTTTCCCTATGCTTGGGAAGTTTTCCTTAATTATTTCTGTGAATATCCTTTGTATTTCCTTTGTGTTTATCCCTGCTTCTTCATTCACATTTCTTATTCTTAAATTATAGATTCTTTTATTGTCTTCTAGCCTTTGTATTGTTACTTCCTGTTTCCTTGTTATTTTTAAGAGATCTTTCCTTTCATGATCACACATTGCAAACTTGTCTTCAAGTTTTGATAGTCTATCCTTAGTTTCTTGTAAGCAGTTTTGCCAGCTTTCAATGGAATTTTTAATTTCCTGGTAATCTCTTTGAATCTGCTGCATGTATTCTGACTTTTCTTTATATTCTTTGTCGAACATTTCTCCCCTTTTTTTGCGTTCCTCCCTTCTTCCATCTGTGTCTTCTTGAGAGATGCTTAGCATTTCTTTTATTAATCTACTTATATCTTGCTTTACCTGATTTAATATCTCAGTTTTGAGCTTGTCTACAAGGTCCCAAAGATATTTATTTCTTTTTTTTTTTTTTTTTTTTTTGTGGCGGTACCAGGGATTGAACTCATGACCTCGCACTTGCCAGGCAGGTGCTTATGCCACTGAGCTAAATCCCCAGCCCCCAAAGATATTTCTTAATGTCCATTGAAGCCGTATCTGATGTTGCATGTTTGCTACCCTTAGTCTCTTTTGTATTTCCCTCTCCTGGATCAGTGCTCTCAGGGTTTTGGGCTGGGGGCTTTTTCTTGTTGTTTCTTTCTCTTGTCATTTGGTTTCTTCCATACAGGTGTATAGTGCAGGTCCCAGCCCATTTCCTTGTTGGTTATGGTTCTTCTGAAGCACGCTGGCGAGGGATTTTTGCCCCCTCATGTTTGTTTTTGGTCATTGAGGTGTAGGCTGGGGCTGCATATGCTGACCCCTCCCCACCAGGCCAGTCACCCTTCGGGGGCCTTCACTGAGTTAGTGTGTGCTACATATTGGGAATTGGTTTGGGATGGCTTATTGGGTCCCAGCCAGGGGCATGACCCAGGCCAAGCAGATCCCACCAGTCTGCTCTGGGAAGGGAGCAACCAACTGAAGTCATTGTCCTTCCTAGTTCAGCCTCCTCCTGCCCAGTTGCAATTTGTCATCCATTTGGTTGCACCCTTCCCATGGGGGGAGTTTATTCCCAGCACTCACCGTGGTTTAATGGAGGTCCCTTCTTGCTCCATTCTCCGTTGGGCTTGCCAACCTTGGTCTTCAGCGTGACTGGTTAGTTGCAGTGGTGCAGTTTTGGGTGCTCCAACGTGTTCAGGCCACTCTGGCCAGTCACAGCGAGTCTCAGCTGAACAAGCTCTAGCTGCTTTGGTCAGTCGCAGGGGCAGCGCGAATTTAGGCAGCTGGAGAGTGCTGTGGCCGCTAATCTCAGCTTCTGCAGTGTACCTCCAGACTACGTGTCTGACCAGCTCTTTTGCCTTTAGTTTCTTCCTAGGTCGAGAGGATCCGTCTCCCTCTGTCCGTACCATTCCAGGACGTTTTATTAAGGCATAGGTTGTCTCTCTCAGGGGAGGCTCTGTATCCTGTTGTCTATCAATCTACCATTTTTTCCTTCTCCTCCCTTTTCTGTTTGTTTTTCTAGAAGATGCAAATATTATAAGTCATTTTGGATAAATAGCGGTATAGAAAGGGGGAAAATATGTAATTTTACAACCTTAAAACAATTTCTCGGAATGAGGATTTAGCTCAGTATTACAAGCGCCTGCCTAGTAAGCATAAGGTCATGAATTCAATCCCTAGTACCCCCCCCCAAAAAAAACTGCTATTAACATTTTGATGTATTTACATTGAATTATCTTTTACAACTAGTTATGGCTTTTTCCTAATAGTAAAATAAATATTCATGCTTTTGTATAAAATTTATAAAATATTTTTTACTTAAAAGGGAAAATTGTCTATAATCATAGTAACTATTATTTTGAAATATATCTCCTTTATCTTTTTCAAATGAAAACAGTATGTTACCTAACTTTGCATGCAAGTTTTGTACTAGATTTTTAACATTTGTCTTAAGAGTTTTTATTTCTTTTTTCTGTTAGAAATACTTAATGTTTTCCATATAATTTGAAGGCTTATTACACATATAACATATAATTTAATACTTTACTTTATGAAACATTGTAACAAATATTCTTTATTATACTATCAGTTTATAGTGAGCATCATTTTAATAACTATTATGCCATCTATGGATGCCTAAACTTTTTATGTATTATTATTTCTTCAGTATAAATCCCCAGAAATGGATTGTCTGGGCCAAGGAATATAAATATTTAAAGTTTTTATGTTAACTACCAAATTTCCTGTCCAAAAGTTAGCTGCTGGTTTGTGTTCCCAGCTTCATTCATATGACAGACTTGTTTATCCATGGCTTTGATGGCATCAGGTCTTTTAAGTTATGTAACTTTTTAAATTTCATTTTTATATAATAGTAAAGTTGAACATTTTAAGTAAAGAACTATTCATAATTTTAAAAAATCTTCCAACTTCCTTGTAATTTATGAAATCTTATGTAATCTTCCAGAAGGATGTAATAAAACCCAGAGGGGATCAAAATATGACAAAACATGGGATTCCAGTTAAGAGTTGTCTCAAGAAAATAATTAAACTTTGTACTTCATAAAGCACAATTTCTTTTACAGCTATCATCAGCTGTCACTTGATTTAAAATCCTTTGTGACTCTTTTTTAATTTAACCTAAGCTTTTATTTTCCCTCAGCCAGAAGTTATCGGATCTGCATTACTTCCATTGCGAGCTGTCATTCAGTCAGAACTGCTTTCTTTCACTGATCAACTCCCAGTACAACAGGAAAATGGTCAGACTCCACTTGGCCCCCTGAAGGTACATAGATATTTATTCAGAAAAATACAAGTATTGTCTGAGCAAGTATTATGGACTGACACTAAGAATATAGCAGTGAACAAGAAAAATAAGGCCTGCTATTGGTAGGCTTCTGCTGAAATAGGGAAGTGAAAGTGCTGTGAAGGAAATGATATGATACCATATGATGTGATATAATAATGAGTGCCTGAAATAAATTGGAAGACACTAGTCAGGTAAGCTCTCACTAAGAAGGTGACATTTGGGGCTGGAGATTTAGCTCAGCGGTATAAGCGCCTTGCAAGCACACGGTCGTGAGTTCAATCCCTGGTACCGATTTAAAAAAAAAAATTAAAAAAGGTGACATTTGAGGTGAGAGCTGAAGAATAGTAAAAAGCATAGGTGAAGTCATTATAGAGCACAGGAATAACAACAAAAAAGGCCCTGAAGGCTTTGTGTTGTCAGGGGATCAAATGTTACCACAGCATAGTAAGCAAGAAGAAAGTGGGAGGAGGTAGGTTTAAACAGGTGGGTAGTCCTCATGTCATTCAGAGATTTGTAGTTAAGGTAGCTAAAGGGCTTAGATTTTAGGCTAAAAGCCAGGAAAGGACACTGAAGCTTGGGAGGGATGTAATATGAAGCATGGGAGGGTTTTTAAATACTCCTGCGTGAGCAATGGACTGTAGGAGGGCAAGAAGGAGTGGTGTGTGGAGGCTACTTCATGAGTCCCAAAAAGAGATTATGACTTGGACTAGAGTCATGATAGAAAACAAGGAGAGAAGTAACTATGTGCCTCATGAAGTGAATTCTGATGTATAATTCATTGGAGAAAGAATTCTTTCCTTGTGTTCAGAAGCATCAGGATTCTTGGGTGGCAGATTTTGGATGTTTGGCTTCAGTGCAACTTGGTTAGATATCCTAGTGAGTTTTTTAAAATTTTTCCAGTCATGACTAAAACATCTACATGGCTCCATCACCCAAAAGATAAAGATACAGGGCTCCCCGTATGACCCCTGCCTGCTACTTCAGCCTTCTCTACTGATAGCTATGTCAGACTGTATGAAAATCATTAAGATATCATGCTAGCTCATGTCTCCCATGTTTTTCTATTTTATATTTATGCTGCTTCCTCTTCTTGAAAGCCTTCTCTCTCTTCTCTTCCTGGTCTTCCTGGTAAATACTACTTTCCTTTAAAGAATTATTGCAAAAAATAATACTACCTTATTCCTCTGCTGTCCAAGTTTTATTTTTTGCCTCCTAGGTTCATTCTGGACAGCAGAGTTTAAAATGTAAAATTGGTAATGAAAAGAATTGATGGGCCTAGATATTCTGTCCTAGCTGTTGAGGAAAGTACTATACTAGATTGATTTCTGCCTGTATTTAACAGAGCAAAAGAACTTTGCTATGTAACACTTACGGGTTTCAAATAAAAGGAACAGTAAAAATGTTTTTATCCTTAGTATTTCATTCTTCTGACCATGGCCACTTCCATTCTGCAAATTTATCCCATATCCTTTTTTTTTTTAATATTTTAAACTCTTATTTTGAAATAACTTCAAACTTTAAGAAATACTGCAAATACAGTAGTACAAAGAGCTCCAATAGCCATTACCTAGACTTTCAAATTCTTTATATTTGTCACATTTGCTTTATAATTCTTTGTATTACTTTGTCCCTTTTTTCCATATCTAACACATGTATAATACATGTACACACTCATAAATACACACACTTGCTCTAAACTATATGACAGTAGTTGCAGGCATTATGACTTATTTTCTTAATTCTTTAGCATATATTTCATGTATTTTCTAAGAACAAGGACATTATTGTGCATAATACTCTAAAGTTATGTAAGTCAATTTAACATTGATAAAATATTCTATCAGTACCCCATACATTTCACCAATGGTTCTAATACTTTCCTTTATGGTAATTTTCTCCAGTCTGTTTAGATTTAATCATCTTTTCTTTCTAATCTCTTTTAGTCAGGAACAGTTCCATAATCCTGTTTTTTATCATTTCAGTACATTAGTAATTTTAAAAAGCCAATTATTTTTGTAGAATATCCTGCTACTGGAGTTACCTGAATCACCTTTTTTTTTTTTTTTTTTTTTTTTTTTTTTTTTTTTTTTTTTTTTTTTTTTTTTTTTTTTTTTTTTTTTTTTTTTTTTTTTTTTTTTTTTTTTTTTTTTTTTTTTTTTTTTTTTTTTTTTTTTTTTGTCTGTTTGAGACAGGGTCTCTGCAGTTCAGGCTGGCCTTGAGCTCACTTTGTAGCCCAGGCTGGTCCTGAACTCACAACGATCCTCCTACCTCAGCCTCCCAAATGCTGGGATTACAGGCATGAGCCACCATGCCCCACTGAATCACATATTATTAAGATAATTGTAAAACAATGATTTCTAACTCTGTCATTCTCTATGCTTTTCTTTTTTTTTTCAGTATTACAGATTGAACTTGAACCCAAGACCTTTTTTGTGCTAGACAAGCAAGCACTCTACCACTGAGTTGCATCCCTATGCCTCCCTGAGAATTTATTAATTGGTGTTCTGTTATACAAAATAATTGTCCCTTCTCTCATATTAATTTTACATTAGTATAGATTTATGTAATTTTATATTATTTCATGGGTTATAATTCATTTGCTGTTACTCACTTTGATGCTCAAATTACCCTAAATTTATCCAGTAGGGGCCACTTTAATGGAACTTTGTGTCCTTTAAACCTATATCCATCTTTTTCAATCCGTCTTTATTCTTTAGCAAAGATGTGCTAGGCTCATCTTGTATAAATGATAATCTGCCTTATTTTTCTGAGTGGCAAGTTAATAAATGTGCAGTCTGTTGAGTGTTCTTCCTATTTTGGAGTTTAGGATGAGTTTAATTCATTTCCTAATAATCTGACATTACCTCCAGCTCCAAAATTCAGGTGCCAGTTCTACAGGATAGTGTGTGTGTGTGTGTGTATGTGTGTCTGTGCATGTGTGTGTGTATGTTAGCAGGGATTGAACTCTCTACAGGACGTTCTTACCTTTTTTCTTTTGTGTTTTATAGGTAACCATGGAACTTGTTAGAGATAACAAGGATTTCATAGATATTAATTCTAAATTAACTAGCAACAGCCAACATACCCCACTTTGTGCTGCTACAAGTCCAGAAAAGAGTCTACAAGAGTCTAAGCAAGATACTACCTGTACCAAAAATCCACAGAACCTAAATCAAATTCATGAAGAAACTACCAAAAAAGCCCAGAATTTTCTGCTTCCCAGCCCAAAGTCACCAATCTCTGTAGCAACAAATTATTCATCCCTTTTGGCTATGCCAGCTTCTCACAATTTAGTAAATCAGACAAATGAGTCAACAAAAGAAAGTGCTTTGCTGTTGCATGTACTACTGATGGTGCCAGATGGGAAAGACTTCATTTCTGGAGAATCTCAGAAACAGCCATCATGTAATGTTTATTTAATTTGCAAATTCTTCAGCACAGAGGAAGTTACCAGATCTGTCATTGCATGGAATACAACACAACCAGTATTTAACTTTTCTCAGGTAACTGTGCATTCTGTATCAGTTAGAGGTGTGTGGTGACAAACTGTTTCCCAAATCATAATTCCATCTTAAGGCTGTACTTTCAGGGATCATATTTATAGTATGTTACCAGGGAAGTTTCTCTGATCATGACCATAATTCCATCTTAAATCTAGAATGTTTAAACTGGAAGATAACTTTGTAATTACCTACTGTGATCTACTGCATGAAAGAAGAAAAGACTTTGCCAACATTTTAAAACATTTTTTTCTCTATTTCTTCTCTTATTTGTCAGTTCATATGGTTACCCTCTATATTTTTGCCTGAGTTCTCGATTCTCTTCCTTTCTGCTTCCTTTAAACTTCCTCAGCTTTCCTGCACTTTATTTTTTTTTATTTATATATTTTTTCCATCACTCAGTTGCTTATTTCAAATCCTGATTGTTTTAAGTCATCGGGCCAAGAGAAAAGCAGGGAAAGTTCTGGTGACTCAAGAACTTTTCCTTTTTCTTAACCAATTAGTGCTCCCATTTAGTACTCTTGCTGGCACTCTTCAAATCAACCCCCCTTTCCCTATGATCATCATATCTATTCCTACAGCTTCAGCTTTCATTTTTATGAAGGTAACTTCCAAATCTGTATTTCTGTATTTTGCTATGTAAAGCTGATTGATAGGCTGTCTCATTTCTATACTCTTGGAGAAACAAAGGGAATCATACTGGTAGAGGTAGGTTTAACTTCATTGAAATGTGAAATGTGTTTTTTTTTTAACCTCATTAAAATACTGAGTTTATTTCAGATGTATATTTTTGTCTCCCCACCCTCTGTATGTCTCACTGAAATGTGGTCTTGTGGTGCTAGTTTTAATAAAGTTATTGGACCTCAAAAATCGTTTTAAAAAATCTATATTTTATATATCTCACCATAATTTCACATCTCTGTATCTGACTGCCTGCTAGTCACCACCCCTTGAATGAATGCCTCAAAAGACTTTACACTTAGCATTAACATATTGCCTCATGTGTACAAATGTGTAAATGAAAGAAGGAATTTAAGTGTGTCCAATCCGAATTTATTATTCCTTCCAAATCTGTTCTTTTTGTCTAAATTAATTTGTTGGGCCAGAGGGATAGCTCAACACCATAGCACCTATCTAGCAAGCATGAGGTCATGAGTTCAATTCCCAGTACCAAAAAAATAGTTAATTAATTTGTTTTATAATTTACTCAGAAATTTAAGTAGAACCTAAAAGGTTTTTGTTGTTGTTGTTGTTGTTGTTGTTTTTGGGGGGGGGGGTTGGTACCAGGGATTGAACTCATGACCTAGCGCTTGCCAGGCAGGTGCTCATGCCACTGAGCTAAATCCCTGGCAGAACCTGAAAGTTATCTTTGATTAATACATAATTATTGACCCAGTGCAATAGATGCTACAAACTTAACCATCTCCAGAATGCATCCCCTTCCATTATGCTGCCATTGCTTCCATTCAAACTGTCACACTCATTCCAAGTAAACTGCAGATTGTTCTATTTCTGACCTTTCTCTCCATTCCTTCCATTAAGAATGAGCCTTCCAAAACACTAACCTGAATATTTTACTCCCCAGCTAAAACCTTCAGGATAGACTCCTTAGTGTAGACTCTAAGACCCCACTTCTCCCATCCCAGTTCTGCCGTGTGTGGAGACACTTGGACAGTCCACCTATGCCTAGCTACTCGCCATTTCTTGAATGTTCTCTTCCCCATCCTCTATCATTTTACATGTACTGTTCTTTCTACCTTGATTTTTTTCCCCCTCAGGCTATATGATAGCTATTCGGCATAGCATTTTGTTCTAGGCAACTCCTGTTCAGCCTAAACATTTGGGAGTACTTGCTTTCCTAAGCATTCTCTTAAACTTCCTATTTAGAGTAGGTTGCTATATTTTACTTCTGGTTATAAGAACAGAATTACAGGGCTGGGGTAATAACTCCGTGGCACAGCACCTGCCTGGCAAGCACAAGGTCCTGAGTTCAATCCCCAGTACAAAAAAAAAAAAAAAAAAAAAATTGCAAATCCTTAAGTAATTAGAATTTCTTAGGTAAACACAAAACTAGCTCTGCTCTGGTTCTCTGTACTTCTAGTATCTTTTCTTTTTCTTTTTTATTTTGTTATTTTTTGAGACAGGGTCTCATTGTGTAGTTCAAGTTCAAGCTGGCCTTGAACTCAATATGCAGCTCAGACTGGCCTCAAACTTGCAGTGATCTGGCTACCGCAGCTTTCTGAGTGCTGGGATTATAGGGTTGCACTAACACACCAAGCATTCTAGTATCTTTGATCATGCTTTGTATATATTTTGCCAGGGATTGAATCCAAGGCCTTAACACTTGCAAAGAACACATTATCAGACCACATTATCAGACCTTATCCTTTTTCTGGTTTCACTCTTCTTGCCTCTATGATTTTTATTGGTTTCATCTACTATTATAGTTGTTTCCACAGTTTGAGTTCCTTTAAATTGCTGGTCCCTTGATTTTGTTTGTTTGTTTTTTGAGATAGTCTCTCACTATGTAGTTCTCACTATGTAGCCCAGGCTGGCTTCAAACTCTCAGTAATCCTGCCTTAGCCTCCCAAGTGCTGGGATTACAGGCATGCATTACCACACCCAGTTTGTGCATTAATTTAACAGAGCTACTCTTTCCTCTAGATCTCTGATTCTCTTTATAACTTGTAATTTCTTTTTCAAGAATAGCTGGTCAGTTCTTGAATAATTTTACATTAAAAATCTAGAAGAAGAGTTACCCTTAACTATTTTCCATAAGACCTGTTGAGCAGAGCTTTTTACACAAGGTCATTTCATTTAAATACTGGATTGTATCCGGCCTATGTGTGTTACTCTGTAACAGCAGATTGCCATTTCTGTTGAGGGTTTTATTTTAATGTCTTCAACTCCTGACACTGTATGTGCACACTAAATATTTGTTGAGTAAAAATACAAATTGGTCCTTTGTCTCAGGTATGGACTTTGTTTCTTGGTGTTTTTCTCCACAGGTGATTCCTATCTCTCTGTCTTCTAAATACCTGGAAAGGCTTAAAAACAATGTGATGATAATTGAAACTTGGAACAAGGTGCGGAGCCCAGGACAGGACAAGCTGCTCGGGCTGGTGAAACTCCCTCTCCATCAGTTTTACATGTCATTCAAGTAAATACGATCTTTTGGAGTATTCTGTACTTTTCATCTTTACCTTTGTGTGGACTGAAGAGGAATTCTTGTCATTTGCAAACACGAATAGCTCAATAAGCCCTTGGAGGACCTCTCTCAGGTTCACCACTGTTGCTGCTCTTTATCCTATTGTAAAATAGTGGTACAGATACTGTTAACCATGTTTCAGGCACTGTGCTGAGCCTTTCATACAGCAAGTCATTTAATCTTCATAAAAACCTCTGAGGCAGGTACTTTTATTTCTCTGTTGTACAGATGCATTAACAGAGACTCAAACAAGTTAAACTATTTGTCACAAATGTCTTAAGAATAGAACCAGGCTTAGTATCTGGATAGCCTTGCTCAGAGTCTATTCTCTACCAAAAAGCTCTACTGCTGAAAGGTACCATCTCACTAAATTAACACCTTACCTCTCTGTCATGAAATGTCAGTATGGTTCATATCCATTATTTGCAAAATTTCTGTTAAGCATGCTGTGTTTTGGACCTTTAGATTGGATTATTGTACCTCACTTTTAATACCTGTCTAGGGTATGGAGTAACCTAAAGTTTATTTCTATCCTTAATACAGACTGTTCATTTTTTGTTCAAAGTGAAAATTTTTAATTACTTTAGCACTTAACCTCTTTTCTAGAAGCTCTCTTGTTTTTGTCTTTTAAATGTTGTAATTGTGTAGCCATTATCTCATTTGAGCTTTCCTATAAATTGTGTAGTATCATTATTGTCCCTGTTCTACAAACAAGAAAATTTGTCCTTTGACTTAGAAGTCACTTAACTTCTCTGGTTTTCTTTTCCTTGTCTGTAAAATGTGGGTGATAATAGATCCCCTGTGTTTCTTTTAGAGCAATTGTCAGGATCCAGGGATAAAATACATGGGTTCACCTTCTGTGAGTAGTTAAGCACTTATGATGGTAACATTAGAAAATAGCCCAGCTAAGGAATAATGCTGATACCATGGACGTCTGCTGTAGGCTTTTGGCTTTTTTATTTTTTTAACAGTTGTGATATTAACCTGGTTTGATGTTCCCTTTCCTCCAGTTCCTTTCTCATTCTTTCTGAGAGAGTATAAAATAATAGTGGCTGCTAATTACTGAGCATTTACTCTTATACCAAGCATCATAGTTGGTATTTTATATTTGTTATCAAACCATAATCCACAACAGCCTGTGATGAAAGTTTAATTAACCTTCATTTTACAAAGCAGGAATCAGACTCAGAAAAGTCAAACATTGCTTAAGTCATCTAACAAGTAAGTGGGAGAGCTAATACTAGGATTCAGTGTAGTATAATGATAAGCATTTGCACTTTAGAATCAAATACAGTAGTTTAAAGTCTAAATCATAGCTTAACTTCCTACTACTTTTGTGTCTAACTAACTTACTTAACCTATCTAAATTGAGCTTTTCTTGTCTGTTAATAGTGAATATATCACCCTTTGCTATGTTAAATGAATTAGAAACACTGTTACCTAGCACATACTATATGCTCAGTAGATGGCACATATCTTTGGAAATATTTTCTAAATCTTATCTGCCATAATAGTCCACATACCTCCTAGTTGACTACATTGCCTCCCTCTAAAATAATATAATTGACCCTTGAGAGGCTAAGGCACGAAGTTTGAGTCTAGGCTGGACTGCATGGCACGACCATATCTCACAGAAAATAAATAAAAAGGCAATTCAGCAAGGCTCAACTGAGAGGCTCCATCACAGACTCTAGGCTTGGGCCCATGGTGGTACAGAGATATGGCACACACATTCCCAGCCCTGCAACTGTTGCATTATAAACTTAAACTGCCTTGTAATTTTAATTGATTGGTTACTGACAAAATCACATTTTTTTAAAACCCCAATTGCTTTTGTAGTTGTAGATCCATTTTGACAGAGAAAAAAAGCCATGTAAGAAATGTAACAACTCTGATATGATTGATTATTATTTGCTCATTCACAATTTCTTCTCTTCTAGAGATCCAAACATTTCTCGCCTGCTGCTTGATGCTAGGTACCCAGTTGTTGCTGTCGACAGCTACATGCCTGTGATTGATGTATTCTCAGGTCAACAAAATGGGTGTCTTCGAGTGTTTTTAGCTATGGGCTCTTCAGATCAGATAATAGCACTGCAAAGATTAAAGAATGAAGATGGAACACTTTCTCCCTCTGGCCCAAGACCAGCCCATTTCCTGGACCAGCCATCTGTAGCATCTGTAGCTATGGTAGTGACTCCATGCTGTTTCTTCTGCAGAAAACTAAAATCCCATTTTCTCTTGCACATTTCAGTGCAACTTACCCCAAAGCCTTATTTCATTAGAAAATCTCAACAAGAGAACCTAACTTTGACCCCAATGCTTGCTTTAAATCAGAAGAATCATTGTTATTTTTTTCTTATGTTTTTAATGGTTCTTAGTGTCCCTCTCAGCTCCCTGAATTTATAAGAAATACCTGATTGAACAACCAGATATTAATTGTCTAATTTACTAACTTAATTGCATTAAGTTAGAGAAGAGAGTGATTCCAAATGTTAGTAAGCAAAATCTCACTCCATTGGTTAAATCCATGTTGAAAAGTTATAATTAAGTGCCTTGTTTTTTTATAAATAACTTAAAAGTAATTTCGTATATAGTGCTATATAATTGAGAAAGCAAACTTTATGACATACTCTGTTTCCCTAACAACTCTATGAAGTCATTCTAATTTACAGATGATGAAACAAAGAATCAAAGAAGTTTTGTTACTTAGAGAGATGCACATAGCTAAGAATGAGAGAATTAGAGTTCAAACATAGGTCTTCTGACTCCAAGTTCAGTTTTCATTTCATTGCATCATGAATTATGCATCCAGCATTTGTTGTCTTTACTATTATCGCCAAATCTCTAAACCATTAATCTGAATCTGAATTTGAAAAACAAATTTAAATGTCTATATCAGAAAAATATCTATTAACAAATTATTGTTTATTTGTGTATTATAAATTCTAAACCTTTGCTGTTTGTTAGATACTAGTGCCTATCAGTGAATTAAATGGTACTTTTCTAATTGAAATTACATAAGATAAATTACCTATAATATGCCCAAGTCTGTTTTAAATATTATGTACTTCACCATTTTGCAATGTACACTCAGATTTTGTTAAATTCCATACTAAAAGTTAGAAAATATTTCCTACCTTGAATACAGAGGAAATCCTTGAAAGGCTTGCTTCTAAATATCTATAAATATGATTGATTTTCTTCCCATACTCAATGACTTTGATCAAGTTTATCTGTGGAGCTGAAATGTTAAATTACTGTAATACTATATAATCAAATCAAGCAGCTGTTATAAGTCCCACGCAATTTTTTTCACTCAGAAAATCAGAATCAAGTTTTCTAGGAAAACTTTTGGAAAGCTTTTAAGCAAGTATTGCTAACAGGTTTTTAGAGTTCAAAGCAAAGACCTAGTAGAGTCTCTATTCCAGATTTATTAGCTTATAAAATGGCAAATACATAATTAATTCTCTCTCTTATCTGAGTCCTAAATTTTCCTATTTGAATAACCAGTTGTCTAAAGTCTGCAGAGGCTGTATAGGATAGAGATAAAGAACACTAGCTTCAGAATCAGACCAAGTCTAAACCCTGGTTCCACTGTTATTAGCTATGCACTCTAAATGAGGTGATTCAAGTGAAGTACTTGATGCAATGCCAGGCTCATAGTAAATAATAAATACGTGGTTAATATTTAATAGTAATTATACCCACAGTGACGCTGTACTCACTACCTTCCTAAGTAGTCCTTACTGTTATTGGACTTTCCCAGAGTCTCTAGAGATAGTAATGAAGTTAATTAAATTAATACCTGTTTGCTTCCCTGTTAAAGAAATGGCCTCTATTTTTAGTGTAGTAAAAACTTGCATGAAACTGATGTTGAATTTTACCACATTACTATTAAGCATTTATTGATGTTGAACTGGTTTTTTACCTTTGTTCCATTAATGCATAGAATTACATTTATGAATTTCCTAGTACGAATTCAGTGTCATGATCTAGAGAAAATCCTGCATACACTGAGTAGTTGCAAGAGTTCAATACAAGTAAAATTAAGTATCTGTTTTAGTGTTAGCCAGTTCACTTATTTCCTCATCTGTACTCAGCCTTCATCAAGAAGCAGCAATAGTTTAAGCAAGTTACTGTTTAAAGCTCACCAGTGTTTCTGTCTCATTTAATAGGCAGAGGACCCAGGAAATGGAATGATGGAGCACCACTTTGAGTTCCGTGTAGAGATGGTTAAAGGACTAACCCCTCTTCAGGCAACAGTCTGGGGAGAAGCAGATTGTTATGTCCAGTACTATTTTCCATTTCAAGACTCACAGTCCTGTGTGCTCAGAGAATCTGAGTTCCTTGAAAATGGTAGGTTTAGTCAATTAGGGGTTCTTGTTCTTTTATGTATTTTGAGACAGGATCTCTCTGTGTAGTTCAGGACATCTATATATTTAACTCTATGTAGTTCAAACTTTTCTCAAACTCATGATCTTCCTGCTTCAGCCTGCTTTGTGCCGTGATTACAAGCATGTGCTGCATTCCCAGCTAGGCCCTTTCATTATTGTATAGTTCTTTTACTAGATGTACTTACAAAATGCTTTTTCTTGAATGGTTTTTGTGTTGCTGAATATTTCTGATGTTCTCTAGGCAGTAAAACAGGAGATAGACTATGTAAATTTTACTTATCTATTTTTGCAGTGCTGGAGATTGAACCTATAGATTTTTCACTGAGCTACCTCCTTAGCCCTTTTTATATTTTGAGACATGGCCTCACTAAGTTGATAAGTCACCTGGGCAGGGCTCAAACTTAAGATCACCCTACCCTAGCCTCCCAGAGTACTAGAGTGATAGATATGTGCCACCAATGCCCATCCTGTAACTTTTTATTTTGATATGAATTCAGATTGACAGAACACACAAATGCTGTAAATCCCCAACTTAATGAACAAGTTCTGTTCTGGAAGAACATTCATAAGTCAGATTCATTCATAAGTCTGACAGTTGAGTCTTATACACCTTCGACACAAATATACATGTAAAGCATAAACCCAACCATACACCACAAAAGACTGGTAAACTATTTTTACTTTTACAGTTACCCAAAAATGGTAAGATAGACACATGAACTACTTCCACGATTTGTTCACATCTATGAATGTTCATAATGCTAGGAACATTCACATGTGTCACAACTCAGGGTTTCTAAGTCAAGAACTTACTGTAGGACAAAGAGCCAAGCATGGAGATGCATGCTTGTAATGCCAGTACACTGGGAAGTTGAGGCAGGAAAATTTTAAGTTCAGGGCCAACCCAGACAACTTAGTGATTCAGCATAAAAAGAAAGAAAAGAAAAGAACATAGTACAAAGAATGTCTATATAACCTTTGTCTAGAGCTACCAATTATTTACATTTTATCTGAGTCTGCATAATTTACATGCATATCATTTTAGTCACATATAGTTGACTCTTACTATTCATAGTAGTTAGGATCTATATAGTCGCTATGAGCAATTTAGGAAGTTAGGGAATTCCATACAGTTACTGCTAAAAGAAAAATGTAATTATACATATCTCACATAGATCAGAATCTAACTCCTACAAACAAGGGTCCTCGTTAGTTCTGTTTTCTTACGGTTTTTGTTTGCTTTTCATAAAAGAGAAAATGAGATTCAATTACATCAAATAACTTGCTTATGGCAAGTCATGAACAAGTACCATTTGAGATTCAACTCCTGTTCACTTGGAAACAGAGCTAGAGTTTCTTGTACTGCACTGCTCTGCCCTTACCATCTCCATTTTCTGATCACTCTGAGACCTAAACCAAAAATGCAGAATCTTACCTTGTGTGATCTTTGCTGAAAGTGAACAAATCTGGCAACTCAGAATTTTTCATCATTCTGTACAAGTCCATGAGTGACTGATAGGTCCTGCCACTATTGATTTGGAAGTTCAAATAAATGTATACGAGAGAATATTAAAAACTCTTACAGGGCTGGGGATTTAGCTCAGTGCCATAAGTGCCTGCCTGGCAAGTGCTAGGTCATGAGTTTGATCCCTGGTACCAAAAAAATGAAAAGAAGAAAAAAAAGCCTCTTACAAATCAGTAATTTTTTTGTGTGATTTTTTTTTTTGTACCAGGAATTGAACTCACAACCTCATGCTTGCCAGGCAGGTGCTTGTGCCACTGAGCTGAATCCCCAGCACAAATCATATATTTAAAAAATATATATATGACAAGCGCCATATATATTTAAGATATATATATATGGCAAGCGCACGGCTATGTTCAATCCCCAGTACCACAAAAAAAACAAAGGAATACTAGGCAAAGGAATGAATAAACATTTCTCCAAAGATATACAAGTAGCTAGTAAGCACATGTACAGATACTATATTAGTCCATTTTATGTAGCTGTAATAAGGTATCTGAAAGTAGATACTTTATAAAGAGGTTTGTTTAACTCACAATTTTGGAGGCCAAAATCCAAATTTGGATGACTCCATCAGTTCAGCCTGTAAAGGAGGCGTCTTTGGCTGAGTGACAACTTGAGAAGCAGGGCAAAGATGACTGTATGCCAAAAGAGTCAAGCACATGAGTGGTCTCGCTTTATAATAACTTGCTCTCACAAAAACTTATTTTATGAACCAGCATTAATTTCTCTGAGGATAGCACTGCCAATAATCTAATGTCCTCCCACCAGCTTCACCTCTTTAAAGGTTCTGCCACCTCTCAGTATCCTGGGACTGAGCACCCAGCTTATGAAACATTTGGGGACAAACTACATACAAATGATAGCAGGTACTGAGGGAGTACACAACAGAACCACCATGGAATACACTTTATACCCTCCAAAACAGCTGTAATTTAGAAAGGAGAGAAAAGGACACTAACAAGTATTGGCAGGATATGGAAAAATTGGAGCCCCAATATGTTGTTCATGAAAAAAAAGGATCTCTTCTATATTACCATAAGAATTTAAGAGAGTATAGCTATTAGGGCAGTGATAGTGAACCTTTTAGAGACAAATGCCCAAACTGCAACCCAAAGTCAACTTATTTATTGCAAAGTGCCAACACTCCAATTAAATCTGAATAGTGATGTTTTAGTTTAGAAAAAATAACTTGCACATTAACATCTTTTATCTTAAAAACAACATGCATGCCGTAAGTTCACCACCACTGCATTAGGGAGATGGACTTTTGTAAGAATACCAGCTGGGCAGGGTGGCACACATCTGTAATCGCAGTACTCAGCAGTCTGAGACAGGAGGATTGCCCTTAAGTTTGAGGCCTGCATGGGATACATAGTGAGTTCAAGGCCAGCCTGAACTGCATATCAAGAACCTGTCTCTATCAATCAATAAAAATAGAAAAATAGTCATAAAATACAGGTCCTGGTTCTAGGTCTGGGACCTATTACCTCTAAGACCTTAATTACGTATTCTCAAGGTATCCTTATGCTCATCTGAAATAACATAGGAACACCTGTGAAGTAACAGTAATAATTATAAGTGTAAAATTGAAATTCTGTATATGCAAGTGATACCGCCCTACTGCACATAAAACACCAAATGATGTGTTGAATATTCTGAATTGCTTTTCTTTCCCAAAGGAATTACAATAAAGCCCTTTAGAACTGCAACCACACTCTGCATTCCAGATCCCATCTTTAACAGTGAGCACCATCATACTCTCCTATTGCCAACTGAAGTTCCTGTGCAAAGACTTCTTCTAAGTGCCTTCTCTGCACACAGCCTCATGCCTGGAGGTGGAGTCCAGTTTGAGATCTGGTGCAGGTATAGTACGGGTAACCCAGTTCTATACCTGTGAAGGAGGTGCACAATCATAAAGCATCTGTTCTTCCCCAGCTGAGGTAGAATTATTGTAAGGAGACTGAACAGCCCCTTTTGCCCTGTTTTATATTCTTGTTACTTGATAGTAAACTCTTGTCTATTTTTTACTAAAATTTATTAGGATTTGGGGAGCAGTTGTATCTCATACTTCTAACTTTGCTTACATTGGAAGTGAGGTCATTAATTTTATCTCCTACTATCTTTTAATATCAACCACTTTTGGGCTTTTCTCAGTACCTTATTTAAACTCAGGCCCATACCTTTTGGTACCTGACTGCTGGATAGTCTCGCAACTGGATCTCTCCACTTCTAAATTCATTTCTTAGAATCTATTCTTTATACCACCAAAAGAGTAACCTTCATAAAATACAATTCCATTGAATGTGACAGACATTGGTAGATGATTTCCAGAAAATATATTGGCATAAATACAGGTGTTCAGTTTTTACTTTTACGTTTGCACTTCTAAGAAACCAACTAAAAATAATTTATTATAATAATATGAAAGAAGGGAAGCTGGGCATGGTAATATACACTGGTAAACCCAACAACTCAGGAGGCTGAGGCAAGATGATCACAACTGCAAAGGTACCCTGGGCAAGTTAGACCCTGTCTCACAAAAAGGGGTTGGGGGTATGTAGCTTAGTGGTAGAATACTTGCCTAGTGTGCCCAAGGCCCTGGATTCAATCTAGTACTGAATGGGGTGGGGGGGAGCATCAGGAACAGAACTAGGGAAGAGTTATCACATGTCAGAACTTTTCCTAAATTTATACAGAAATCAAGTGAAAAACAGATTTTTAAAACCACCTAGGTTTGATTTACTTTTTCTTTTCAGTACTGGTAATTGAACTCGGGCTTTGCACTGTATTACATCCCCAAGCTTTTTTGAGACATGGTCTTGCTAAATTTCCCAGGCTGGGTATGAATTTGTAATCCTCCTGCTTCAGCCTCCCAGAGTGCTGGGATTATAGCTGGGTACTTCCATGCCCAGTTTGATTTACAATTTAATAATCTAAGAATAAATTGTCTTGCCATGAGGAGGAAATAGGATACGCACTGACAAATATTCATTACTCCTCCAGATGAGAAGGGCCTAAGCCTTAAAAGACAAGGCTGAGCAATGGGAAAACTTTGGGCTACTCCATCTAGATCCATTTTTTCTGCTGCAGGATGGAAGCTTTAGGCAGTGCCAGCTCCCAAAAGTCTAAGACATAGATACCTCAAACAGAGAGTTTGTGGAAAGCTGGCCTTTGTCCTGAACTCAGTATAATTTATGGAGTTGCTTTTTCATATAATGTAATGGGAAGTAAATCCAGCCAGATACACCCAAGAGGGAACAATCAGGCTCCAAAACTACATACATATTGAAAGTTAATCCCTGAGACAGATTGAGTCATTCACTGACCTAATACTTCCAGCTAACACCCTGTGCTTCTGTGGTTTATAGATACTATTATCCTAATGTGAGAGACCAGATGGTTGCCAAAGGAACCTTGCCATTATCGAGGATCTGTGCCATGGTAACCAGGCACCGTGAGGATGTGGGAATACAGACCTTTAATCTCCCTTTAACCCCCAGGTTTGAGAACAGTAAAGAGTTGAGGAGCCAGTCATCAGGTAATTCAAGACTAATTGTCTTTCCCTTTCAAAACCAGTACATATAAATATCCCTTTTCTCTCTAAATTAGTGATTCTTCACTTCTGTGGGTACTTACTCTTTGAGGATCTGGTGTAAACTATGATATATCTTTTCAGCAAAATGAGTATAGAATGTCAATTGTAAAATTACATGCAGTTCTAAAAAAAGCCATAGTTCCATGGACTTTGTATAAATGTTTTCTCATTTCCCTTAAACTTAAGCATTTAATAAGTCTTCGTAGCATTGATTCTAAGTATTATTTAGGTTTACTCAGAGTCTTATTATTCTAAGGCAATAGTGTGTGGGATTGATGGAATATAGTGAGTTTGAATGGGCAGTTCACTATAAGAGAAAAAAGTTAGGATTCAAATTGCAAGAGGTTAACAAAAATTTGGAATTTTGAATGATATCACAACCTGTTCTATCAGTGTATCTAAGTTTATCTGGGACTAGTTTCCTAACTCAATTAGCTGTACATCTGGCTGAAGAACATTTGTCTAAACAAAAGATCATATCGGTGCCTGGCAAGTGCAAGGTTGTAAGTTCAATCGCCGGTACCAAAAAAAAAAAAGGTCATATCCTGCCATCTATTCCTCACCCTCACTGATCAGCTCATTATGCTATTTCTTAGCCTTCCTTGAAACAAGATAGGATGGTAGAATTTTTTTTTATTAAAAGATGTCATGTTGGGGGCTGGGGATTTAGCTCAGTGGCATATGCGCCTGCCTGGCAAGTGTGAGTTTGATTCCTGGTACAAAAAAAAAAAATTCCTGTATTTCCAACACTTCTTTTGGGCCAGGGTTTAGCTCCACGACGTAAATGCTTGCATGGCAAACGTGAGGTCATGAGTTCAATCCCCAGTACCAAAAAAAAGTCATGTGGTTGTTAACACTAAGGTGCAATATTGACATGCTTCAGACTATGAACAGCTTCTCTGTTAAGGCCTCTTATCATTCACTAGGATTGTAGTATTTCTCCTCTTCCTGCATTCCTGACCAAAACTGTATGGATTTACAGAACAAAAACTCTTCTAACCAATCTTTTAATGTTTGTCTTCATTCTTCAGGTTTACTGGATGTGAGCATAAGGTACCGGCGCAATCTAAGAACAGCAGAGGGAGCTCTTGCTGCTCGAACTGTCTCCATCTCTGTCCACATTATCAGAGCCTGTGGACTGCAAGCAGCAGCCAAGTAAGTCCACTTTACAAGAGCGATTTCAAACCTTTTTCTACTGTAGTCCCCACAAGATGATGCTCAGATGTGCCTGAACTTTCTTGTGTATAATTCCCAGTTCACCAACCACAACTGTTTGACTATTTAAAAAACTTCAAAATTTTGAGTAAATCACTTATAGACTTTGGATAATGTTATTGCAATTCAGTTTCTTGATCTTTTCCAAGAACTTTATGCTTACCTTTCTTAACCACCTATCCCTGTGTTCATATACTTTACCCCAAACCACACCATGTCAGTCACTGCAATTTCTCTGTAAGCTCAGGTTCACACTTTTCAGTCCCTGAATGCCAAACTCTATTTTTCCATAATCTCCTTCCCATTCAGTCTGTTCAAAACATAACTGTGAACACTTAAGTCATACCGTGACATGTGTCTATCTAAAACCCACCAGTAATTTTCCATCTCATTCAAAGGAAAAACCAAAGCCCTTAAAATGGCTATAAGATCCCACATGGTTTGACCTCTCTTATTTTTGTGACTTCATCTCTTCCAGCTAATCTCTCTCCTTTGTTGATACAGCTCCAGTCACTGGCTGCCTTGTTACTTCTGAACACTGCAGGCACATTTTCCCCATCAGGGCCTTTGCTATACTGCTTCTCTGCCCAGAACCCTGTCTTTTCAAAAGAACAGCATGGTCCATTCCTTCACCTCCTTTATCTCTTTGTTCATATTTCTCTTGACCCCCTAATATTCTCCCTTACTATACCTACTTAAACCCTTATTCTCCTTAAGATTGTGTCACATTTGCAGCCTACCATTATCTTTTCCTACATGTAGGGAGATGTATTAGTCATTTTCCCATCAAAATACCCAACACCCACAATTTAAAAGAGGAAAGGTTTAATTTAGCTCATAGTTTCAGTCCATGGTTAGAGGGTTCTGCTGCAGAGTCATCATAACAGAAGGGCATGGCAGAGAAAAGCTGCTTAGTTCATGGTAGCTGGGAAGCAGAGCAGGGAAGGAGTTCCAGAGAGGAACTCACAAGGGATGTGTGTAGTACCACAGCCATGCCTCCACAGTATACCTAGACACACCCAGGAATCTGCTCTACTAATCAGCTAGCTGTTTCTGAATCTAATGAAATTGACATAGGATTAACAGTCAGTTTGGAGTTATAGCTTTAACTTTAGCCTTTCTTCGTTTTAGATAAGACCCAAAATAAAACTGTAAAGATCAAAACCCTACTTCTTTGAACCTTCTCCCAAATTGACTAACATGAGTTCCGTGCCACATGTCCTTTCTGATACTTTCTTCCTGAGATGCTCTATAGTTTCCCATGGTATATTTTTCCTCATTTCAGTGAGTGGTAAATTCAACTTGTTCAATTGCCATTGGTTCCTGTGGTGGTTGACTGAAGGGCCTTGAAAGAACAATGCACGAGTGTGTCACTGATAGATGAATATCACCTACCTCCCCCCACACTGTGCAAGTACTCTAGATTACTAATACAGCATGTTATGACCTTGCCAAAAGCTTAAATAGAAACTTACTGTTGGTTAGTATTGGTGGTCTCATGGAAGTAGCAGGGATAGTTTCAGGCAATCAGACTGATTTCTGATACCATAGTGTGTACTTTCTTCTCATTTCCACTCCTCTCCCCACAGGGCTTTGGCTGAGCAGGAACCTGCTCTACAGTTTAGTGCCACTATTGGGGTCAATGCCTCTGTCACTGCTCATCTCTCATTCCTGCCCAAGGGAGAACAGCGCCAAACTCATCCTGTAGCCTGTTCCTTTTGCCCTGAGTTCTCCCATCACATTGAGTTTCCATGTAACTTGGTAACTCAGCACTGTAGCGGAGAGGCCTGTTTCCTAGCAGAGCTACTGGAATTTGCAGAAATTACTTTTGCAATCTATCATGAAAATACCAAATCAGGTAAGCACCAAATGACTTATCACAATCAGAATTTTTTAAAAATAGCTGTTGTGGGGCCAGGTATATAGCTCAGTGGCAGAAGGTCCTGAGTTCAAAAAAGTAAAAGTGGCTATTGTAAATGGTATAGCCCTTCCTATGAGATATATACTGAAGTGTTTAGAGATGAGAAATTATAATCTTTTAAAATTATTTTTGAAGGATATAGCAAAAAACAATATACATTAAATGTATATATGAGGGAATTTAGAGGTAACATGAAGAGAGACACAGCAGTTGTGTAGACATACTAATCTGTGAATCAAATAAAGTATGTATAGCAGTTCACTGTAATATTTTTGGAACTTTTGCCTACAATTTTTCAAAATAAAATGCTCAGAAATTTTCAAGGACGTCAGGCTTGGTGGTATATGCCTGTAATCGCAGCACTTAGGAGGCTAGACTAGAAGGATCACTACAAATTCAAGGCCACCCTGGGCTACATTGTGAACTCAAGGCCAGGTTGATGTACATGGCCGGATCCTGTCTCAAAAAAATGTTTTGTTCTGTTTTCTTTGTTTTTTTCTAAGGGCATTCGGACTTTGTTTAGGATGTACACAAGATAATCTTTAATGCTAAGATTCAGTGAAGGGGGCTGGAGATTTAGCTCAGCAGCATAAGCACCTACCTGGCAAGTGTGAAGTCGTGAGTTCGATCCCCAGTACCAAAAAAAAAGATTCAGTGAAGGGTTATGTGAATATACTGTAAACACAAGATTTGATCAATATACCACCAATAATTTTCCTTCTTATTTTTTTTCTTAACAGTCAGTGATATAGCCAGTATCCAGTCATGCAAAGAGTATCTGCTCGGGGTAGTAAAGGTTCCAACAAAAGAGCTGCTAGTCAAGAGATCTGGTAAGATCCTGAATTACAACTTTCTCTCCTTGCCTATTCACTTGCCTTCAACAGGTGATCTTGTGTGACTCCCTTGCAAAATATGTAAAAGGAAACATCCCTTAACCATGCTTCTGAACTCTTCTGGGTACCTAAATGTTTTTTTAAAAGCATTTTAAGATTTTTGCCAATCACTCTAAAAGTCTTCTAATAAAACAAAAGAGGCTGAAAACTGCATGCTCATTCTCCTTTCGGAAAGATGATGGTAGTGGTGAATGTGGCAATATAATTGTCATAATAGCACTTTGTAAAATATTTTTTCAGATCTTGTCTGAATTTTAAGGTAGATGCCTGTCAGGATATAGAATATTACTATTTTTACTTGACTTAGTGAGGTTAAGTGATTTGTCAAAACCACACAGCTAGTGAGTAGCAGAACTTGAAATCAAATCCAGATTCACTCATTTTTCACTACTGTCCTCCATCACAAAGGAATTATGGATATAAGATAAAAGCCCAGAAGAATAGACTTAAGTCCTAAGCCAATGTAGAAATAATGGTCCCATCCTACTTACTACTAGTTGGTGACCTTGACCAAGTTATTTGACCTAATAGAGCCCAACTCTTCTTAGCTGTTACTAATCCTGACAAATCTACAAATTAGAAATTGATATAATAAGAGAAAGTTCATGACACATAGTGGGTATTCAGTAAATTTTTTCCTTTTGTTACCAGTCTTTCTGGTATTGTGTAATCTAGTTTCTAGAATCCTATCACACCTCCCAAACTTAATTGTGAATTAAAATTTGAGCACTGTACTAATAAACAGGACCTACTTACAACCTACCAAAGACAAGTCTGTACAACTTGTTATAGGACTCAAATTTCACTTCTGCTACTATTTGTGATCTAAAACAAGTTGCTTCATCTCTCAGATCTAGTTTCCTAATCTGTAAAAATGGAAGTAAGATCTTCACAGGACTGTGGGAACATATACTGAAATTATGTATGTGAAAGACCTTATCGTAGGGCTGGAAACCTAGCACACTTCAGCTCCTTCCTTCTGAAAATTACTATAGAGTTTTTCAGGGAGTAGGCACTATCTTCTAAATCTCTACAAATTAAATTTTACCACTTAAATATAAACCTTTAAAATATATATATATAAACCTTTTAGACACCTTAGCATATGTAGTATCATTTGCCTTTGTATTTGACATTCTTCTAAACTAAACATTCTGTCTTTCCTCCTGCCAGTAATCTCAGTAACAGAATCACAGGATTTAATCTAAGCAGTCCTTAAATGCAGATATGAGGCTGTATCCTGTACAGTTTTCTGGTGCTCTATAGCTTTCACCAAAGCAAAAGGAGTCTGTGACCAAATAAGGTTAGAAAGAAGTAGGTTGGCCTGGCATGATGGTACAGGTCTGTCATCCCAGCACTGTGGGAGGCTGAGGCGGGAAGATTACAAGTCTGAGCCAAGCATGGGCAGTTTGATGTCTTAGTAAGACTATGTCTCAAAAAAACTTTTTTTTTTTTTTAAATTTTAAAAAGGGCTAGAGAGGGCTGGGAGTTTAGCTCAGTGGTACAAACACCTGCCTGGCAAACATGAGGTCATGAGTTCCATCCCCAGTACAAAAAAAAAAACAAAAAAAGGGCACAGGGCTAGAGATGTAGGTCAGTGCAAAGGCCTAAGATTTAATCCTTAGTACCACAAAAAATGCAAAAGAAAAAGAACCCATGGGTGTGGTGGCACATACCTGTAATCCCAGCACTTAGGAGGCCGAGGTAGGAGAATAAGCTCAAGTTTAAGGCCAGACCTACATAGTGAAATGAAGCCCAGTTTGAACTACATAGTGAGACTCTTTCTTAAAAAGGTAGATAGGCACATAGGTAGATGATTGATGGATGGATGGATGGATGGATGGATGGATGAATAGACAGATATGCAGATAAGAAGTCACTAACTCCAATCATCATTTATTAGACTGTCCAAGCTAAACGGAGCTTTAAGATCAACATTTTCAATCTCTGGGGGGCCTGTCCATCCAGTCTCTGCAAGGGGAGATTAGGGATGTAAGCTCAGTATCTTCTCCCTGAACCACAGGAATACATAGTATAGCTGCTAGGAGAGCAAGTATGACAAGGAAAAGATTTTCAGGTGATGAAATTTTAAGTCAGCATGTGGGCCTGTACCTGTAGAGAGCTGTTGAAGCTGGAAATCGATCACACGCACAGGGCTGGTGCATGGCCATCCCAAGAACAAAGAGCGCCCAGGGCAAGCCACATGATGAAACTGCTTCAGCCCAGAAAAGCACCGAGCCCCTCGACAACCCAAGTGTTGCTAAATGTATAAATAAACGTGAGGGGTCAAGAAGGTTCCACCATAAAAAAAAATTTTTTTGACATTTTTCAGCTTCTTTATTTTACAGACAAAAGCTAGGAAGCCCAGAAAAAATTAAAATAAAATGATAGTCTAAAAGTTAATAACTTTTATGTGATGTTTGGCAAATTACTTGGCTAAATCTTCTCATTTTAAAAGTATAATTAATAAAACCTTTTTCAAAAAACCATTATGAATATACTAGGTCACAATCTGTATTACATAATTCTGAAATCCAAAAAGTTCTAAAAATCAAGTTTTTAAATGACTTATTATGCAGCCAAACCCAAACTCACCCAAAAGATTCAAGCAACTATTTATATAATATAAAGTTTATTGGAACACACCATGCCCAGTGGGATGTATATTGTCTGTGGCTTTTAGTCACTGCAACTGCATAGTTGAATAGTTTCAACAGACACAAAATGGTTTATAAAGTCTGTAATATATACTGTCTGGCTTTTTATGGACCAAATTTGCCAACCCCTAACTTACATGCTTATTGACTGCTACATAATACTCATTTTGTTCCAAAATCTGTTAAATTCTAAGTTCAAAAATGAGTCTGTCCCTTACAGATTCAAATAATGTAGACCTAGGGTAAGTGAATTGTAGACTTTGGAGCCAGATTGACCTGGGTTCAAATCCTAATTCTATCACTTGTTAACTGTAATAACTTGGTCAAGTCTCTGAGCTTCCATTTTCTCATCTGTAAAATAAGAATTATTATCCGATTTAATCCTTAGAACTTCATAGAGTTATCAGAGGAATTAAATGAAATAATGTATATAAATTACTAGCAGAATTTCTGAAATATAATAGATAATAAAGAGCAGCTGTTATTTTGAAATCTAGTACCTGATCCTTAAGTTTACAAAATGACAGTTCCCTTGGTGGAATACCTGAGAAAAGACCCCAAAGCCTTTTTTTGTCCCATGCCTTTTTTACACTGTACTAATAATACCATAATAATATATCACACATTTCTTAGCATTTTTGTTTCAAAGCTCTTCCTAAACTGTTATCTCATTTAGCAGTTATAGCAACTTGTCTGCTGAAAAAGATCAGCAAGAATTTTCCCATTTGCGAGGTAAAGAAATCAAAGTTTAGGAGAAATAATGGTTTGCATAGAAAGTAAATCACTGATTTTGGGCTGAACCAAGAAGAGAATTCATATCTTCTAATTTCTAGCCTTTGTTTTTCCCATCTAATCCCATTGCCTCTCAGTGGTCAGATGAAAAACAAACTCCATCTCACTGTGGCCTTACATTTTCTGTCTGCCTTGGAGAATCAGGAATAGATGGGGTGTTTTTTTGTTTACTTTTAAGACAATAATTGAAAATCTTTCCTTCTCCCATAAGGGATCACAGGATGGTATCCTGTCCTTTTACCAGAAAATACAGGCCTGCCTCATGGCTTGGAGCTTATGCAGAAGGTTGTGGGCGGTCTGGAACTTTCCATTTCCTTCACCCGTCCTGGAGATAGAGAACGGGTACTGGAAGCTGCTGAACTATTGGGCTGGAGCTTTGAAAACAACCTGAAGGATCCTGTCAAGACTGATGAAGAGGAACTAGCCACAGTCACCATCTCTACTCCAAGACTGTGGCTGCCCATCCATTGTGTGCTGCTTGCTGGTCACAAGCATATTCATAAGAATACCTATTGTTATCTTCGATATAAGTTATATGATCATGAAGCCTTCTGGACCCCTCTCAAGAAACCTAAGGAATCTGCAAAGAAAAACCAGGTCATGGTTACTTTCAAGGCATCCAAAAGAGCAGAAGTCACTCGAGGCCCATCACTGCTTTGGTACTTCAGGGAGGAGAGGTTAGAGATCCAAGTGTGGCGAGCTTATGGCAGTGATAGTACAGAGAGGCCCCACCAGACAGACAGCTGGATTGGATCAGCCTATGTGGACTTGGCCAGACTTGGGGAGAAGTCAACAAGGACACTAACTGTCAGTGGTAAGTGAGGAACCAGGCTCAATTCTAACATTTGAGCGCCTGTTCTCTGTCCAGCACTGTATAAGATATCCTGTCTGACATTATTTTATTCAGTCCTCCCAACAGTCCTGTGGGATAGATATTAGATATATTTTATAGTCATGAAAATTGAGGCTCAGAGGGAGCTGGGCATTTTGGCTCATGTTTGTAATGCTAGCAATCAGGAAGCTGAGGCAGGAGGATCACTGTGAGTTTCAGGCCAGCCTAGGCTACCCAGCAAGTTGAAGGCCAGAGTGAACTACATAATGAGACCCTATCTCGAAAGGAAGGAAGGAAGGAAGGAAGGAAGGAAGGAAGGAAGGAAGGAAGGAAGGAAGAAAGGAAGAAAGGAAGAAAGGAAGAAAGGAAGAAAGGAAAGAGAGAGAAGAGAGAGAAAGGAAAGGAAAAGAAAGAAAAGGGAAACTCAGAAAGATTGTACCCAGGGTCACAAACTAGTAAGTGTTCTTTCCATTATTGCGTGCTGAAAGACTAGTAATAATTCAGTAATGCTTTTTGTAACTAAAGAAATTTCAAAGAAGGGTCTACTGGCTGGCATTCCTTAGTTACAGTACCTTGTTGGGGTCACCACAGATGAAAGAATTGACTCTGAACTTTGTAGCAGTAGAGTGCATTCAAGTTCACCAGTTTTTCACCTAATACAGTACCCAGAATATTGTGAGCACTTAGTTAATATGTATAGAATAAGCCTAGCGAAACACCTTTTACCACAGTATAAAAGTCTACGTGATTTCTATGGTGATGACTTACTGACTGTGTTGAAAAAATACTTGCCAAAGGGACCAAGAGATTCATTCTCTCTGGTCAGCATATCTTGGAATGTTAAAGAAAATGTACACAGTAATAAACTGGCTCACAAGGCAAAGAGAAAAAAGATAACATTTTGTAAGTGATATGTGGTGACACTGTTCATTTAGATTGCTTGGTATTTGATTCATGTCCTGGGAATTCAAAGATGAGTAGAAATATTACTTGGCCTCATTCACTTTATAATGTAATAGAAGAATAAAATAGTATATAATTATGGTAAAACATAAGAACTTTGGAAAAGATGCTTTCAGTGGCGCTCTGGAAACAGGGATACAACATCTTTGAATAAAGGACAGCATCTGGGAGCCAGGGATATAACTCAGTGGCACAGTACCTGCCTAGCAAGTGTAAGGTCCTGAGTTTGATTCCCAGTACTAAAAAAAATAATAATAATAAGGACAGCACCTCAGTGGAAATAATACTTTACCTGAGTCTCAAAAAATTTAGAAATAAACCAAGGGAAAGGGAAAAGAAAGGAATTCTAGAGAAGGGAAGTGCATATGTGAAAGCACAAAGGCATGAAGCAAATGAAGACGTTTTAGATGCTATAAATAATGTGGGCAGCTGAATTGTAGAATACATAGGTTAGGAAGTGAAGGAGATTAAAAAGTCAGAGAAGTAGGCAAGAGTTGAAGACTAATTGAAGATGTTTTCACCTAAACAGAAAATATTGCACTATTTTCCAACAACCATGGAAAACCATTACATTGGGTTCTAAATAGAGGTGAGACATAGCTTTACATTTGAGAAAAACAAGGCTAGTGACTGTAATGCAGAATGAATTGGAGCTTGAAAGGTATGCTCTGCTCACTTTGCAGCGATGATATTTATTCAGCTTAACAATCTGTAAGGTTAGTTATTTTTTCCACTTTACAATTCAAGAAACTAAGTCATGACACTATTTTAACCCTATTAGACTTTAGCTCTGACCACTTTGCTAAACAGGTGGCCCAGACTAAACGAGGAGGAGCATTTGAGTGACCGTCCAAAGCACTCTCACCCCGTGAATATTTCCTCAAAGATTAAAGAGTGTCACCAAGAGTGATGGCACACACCTGTAATCCCAGAACTCAGAGATTCAGGCATGAGAATTAAAGCAAGTTACATAGCAAGACCTTGTTTCAAAAAGATGTAAAAGATTGGAGAATGTTACTGTTTCCTGCTTATCTAGGTTTATTCATCTCCATTCTCTCACAGGTGTATATCCTTTGTTTGGACGAAATGTTTCTAACCTGTCAGGAGCTGCCTTACGGGTTCATGTGGTTCTCTCTCTTTCCTCACACATGGAGCCCACTCATGAACTGGACTCCGTGGACTGCAGCAGCCACAGTGAGTCTGAGCAGCTTCACAGAAGGAATGATGAGATGCAGCTCTCGCCACCCTGTGGCCACCAGCAGTCTCCTGCATCTACCCAGGTTCCCTGCAGCAGCACCACAGCAGAAGTCTGCCTAGCCCAGGAGAGCCCTGCTGTGTTGGATGGAACTTTTGCAGTCAGCATCTTGGTAGAAAGAGCAATGCACTTGAGCTTGAAAGGTATGCTGTGCTCACTTACCCAGCAGAGGATGCCTAACTCCTCCGGGTATAGTCCTGCCTTCACCAATCTTCAAATCATGGCAGGATCTACAAGAATGGTTAATGACCTTAATAATTACTGTGTTTTTCAAGCCGAATGATTTAAGTAACATGAAAGCTTTTCTAAACTTAAAATTGACCTTGTCAGTTGTTTTTATGTTTCATATCAAATTCTCCAGACCAGAAACCTGAGCATCAACCTAGATACTTTTCTTTGCCTTACCTACCATTAGGTCGTCACATCTATTAAATTCTTCTAGCTCTTGTATTTCTCACAGATCTCTTCTTTATTTGTCATTCCTACCCATTCACGCCATCAACACACACCTAGAAATAGCAATTCTCAACACTAGGTTCCTAAGCCCTCAAGGAATATAAGTATAAAATACAGATCTTGGATAGAAAGATAATTACATTTTTCTTTTTATTAACTTCTAATTAAAGTTAGCATTTCATCGTCTTACAAGTGTGGGCAGTAGACCCTAGTAATAACAACAGTAACTACAATAGTGTCAACATAGAAGTCATAGGTATTTTCCTACCACATTATTGTTATTACAGATATGTTAGAATATCATTTATATCATTTCTTTGAAATTATAGTAACTTTTATCTCCAGTTAGATCATATTAACAAAGCATATATATTCTATTATACAAAGTTCTTTTTAAGTGTTGATCTGTCCAGTATAATTGGATTTTTTAAATTTTTTTTTATTTTAAAGAGGATAAAATTAAACATAACAAAACAGAATAAAACAGATGATAACAAAACAATTTAAGAAACACAGATTGCAAAGCAAGACCACTGGAGATCTTCACTATCTATCATATTGTCTCTTGTTTTCTTCCAAATAGTTGTTCATATCTTCACACACAGTGAATTCATACCAAACAAAATGGTATTAAACTGATCAGAACAGGATGATGAAGGCATTTTAGGTCTTCAAGACCAGACAGTAGGGAAGTCAACAATGGCTGCCATAATGTCTCTCGTTCTCTTCAAAATAGCTGTCCATATCTTGTATTTTACACTACACATTTTAAAGAAACACTAATAGATGAAAAAACCCATAGATTTCATCAGACTGCCAAAGGAATTTGTGTCCTCTATCCTGCCTTTACTTAGCCTTCATTGTCCTCTAAAATTTTTGCTTTGCTATCACCTTTCTCTTTTGCCTGCTTATTCCAGAGTCATTCCAAGACTCAGTCATTATATCTGGAGTGTTCCCTTGTTATTTGTAATGACCCCTTCTTTTTTGTTCCTCTAACACTTTTGCCCTCTTTATCATAATATTTGTCACATGGTACTGAGATTGTTTCCATGGTTTTCTTCTCTACTGGATATAAGCTGTTTAACAGCAAGGCCTGTCTCATTTGTTCACTCACCATACTTCCATTCATTTAGCAAAACTTGTAGTTTTTGCTATGTGCCATCCAGTGTCCTCACTTCAGGAGATAAAGCAGTAAACAAAACAGACAAAAAATGTGCCATTCACAAGCACCTGCCTGGCAAGCGTGAGGTCATGAGTTTGATTCCCAATACACAAAAAAAAAATTTGTGCCATTGTAGAAATTACATTCTAGTAGAAATATCTTCATCTATGTATTCCCAGCCAGTAAATTATGTGGTATATATGTGTGTATCTTAAACATTTTTTCTTTGTCATTCTTTCTTTGAATTTCTTATCTTTAAATGTCTGTGATTAACAATTTGAGAAGTGTGGTAGCTATGAGAGCCAAACAGCCATGGTCTCATAAGTCCAGAAGATTTTTTTGTACATCTTTTTATTTAGCCTCTGTGTTGGTCTCCTGTGATACCTGTATTGACTTCTAAAACCGTGTCTTTGTGCTTATTGCTTTGGAACAAAAACAACATTCTTGTTGGTAGTAACTAACAGTTATTGTACATCCCCACCTTGCCCCATTCATGCCATTACTCCCAGGATTATAAGCATCTATAGTGATTCTTAAGCTTCTCATCTGTCCTATAACATTTGTGTCCCACAGATCTTGAACATTTTATCTAGGTAGAATTGGATTCTTCTCTGGTAGAATTGGATTAGGATGTTAAAGATACTGACATCCAATGGTCACAGAATTGAGAAACAATTTTTTTTTTTACTGTGACAACAAAGCAGACCATTTTTGATAAGTCTGAATTTTTTTAAAGAGAATAATCAGTAGATAGTGAATTTAATGAAAATACCAAAAATTTATTTAATATTTGTAAAGGTTTTTGTGAGTAGCATTGCAAATAAAAACATGGTTTGTATTCATTTTAGAAGCTTCTCAATGGCACCTGTATCATCTACTAAACCACCCTTGTCAAGCCCCGAGGGCCTCTTTGTTTTTTGTTCACTGTGTACACAAACTCTTGTCTTGAGGCGTTTGGATTTGATGTTCCCTCCAACTGGAATAGTCTTCACTTCGGGCAAGTTTTTACTGGAGTTATTTTGTTATAGTGAAGACATTCTTTTTTACTCTATCTAAAGTTGCAACCCCTCACCTACTTTGTTGTTGTTTGCTTGTTTTTGTGGTACTCATACATGCTAGGCAAATGCTCTACCACTGAGTCACATCCCAATTTTATCTTTGTCTATAGCCTCTGATGTATTTACTCACCTCTCCTGGAAGAATATAAGTCCTACAAGGCAGAAAACTTTGTTTCTTTGCTGCTTAACCCTTAATGCTTTGAACTGTTCCTACCATATAATAAGCAGGAAATATTTGTTAAATGAAGAATTATATAACAGTGAGGCCTCTCTCAAATGTTTTCTTAATATCTTCACTGATTTCCCACTTTATTCTCCCGCAGTTAAGTTTCTTATGGAAAATATAATAGATAAATCATAGGGATTAATACATTCTACCAGCTTGAGTTGCCAGTGATAGTTGCATGACTGTCCCATTGGGCACTTGTACCACTGGTAACACAAATGAATCTAGTTATTTTCATTGATCTTTTTACTTGTAAAATTAATAAAAGGTCACCCAATGGAACAGTCTTGCATGTACTACCAGTGGCTCAAGCCACCTAGCAGCAAGACAAATAGAAATTATAGTCCCATCATGAACAAGTTAATAGAATAACTCAGAAAATACTTGTTAAGTAGCCACTATGTCCAATACAGGATATGGCATTGTGCCCTGTTACATAGTTTCTGTCACCTCCTTTCCTTTCTTACTGCCACCTTGTTTATCAGACCTTAGAAGTTGAACTAATGCCTTGGCCCTCTGAATGGTTGTTGCAGTATTCTCCACCAGTACCTTTTCATTCTGTCATTCATTATATGTCTGGCTAATAAATCTGATCCTGTCTCTCTATTGATTAAAACACTTAGTTGGTTTCATATCACCTGCACTCTTGGTAGCATAGCACATAGAATGCTTTCCATGTGGCCCAACTAGTATTTCCAGCTTTATTTCTCACCATGTCTTACTTATATTCCATAACTTGTAGTGTGCCATTATCCTCTCAGACTACCAAGCCTTTGACCATGCTGTTTCCTCTCATTAAAATGTTTTTTCATCTCTTATTTGGTAAATGTGTTCCTATTCCAAAAGTAGATTAAAGCAACACACCAACGCTTTGCTGCCTACCTTACCATCCCTACTGGCAATAAACATGTTTCTTTGTTTGCAAAGCTTTCCCATATCACCACAGCCCTCTCACAGCTTTCCTCGCTCATGTCATTTATTACTCTGTACTAAAAATGCCTGTTAATGTGTTTTTCCACTAAGCTGTCTGGTCTTTGGAGACAAGAGTCACATGTTGTTTATTTCTGTATCCCAGTACCCTGATCCTCATGATACAGCTAGGCAATTTAATGTCCTCCTGTTTTGTGAAGATGAGCCAAAACCTCTCACATTTCTGCCATGGTTTACAAACCTATAAATCACTTCTTACTTAGAATCTATGTAACCAGATCACCTGTCTGTCAGAAATCTCTATTATATACTCACTCCACCCTCACAGTGATAAGCCCATGTAGTCCTCCCCCTGATAAACATTTATATGTCAGCTACTGTGCTCAGGGCCCTAAGAATACAGACCTACCCTTTGTCTCTTTGAAATGTGCCTTCAAAATAATGATACAATAGAGACTTAGCAAGAGCCTCTTTCAAAATAAACTCATGAAAGGCCCTGCGCTCCCCAAACAAATCTGACTAATCTTAGATAACAAGGAGAAGGTGTCAGTTAATCTTAGCTGAGTAGAACTAGATTAAATTTTTATAACAAACAAAAGTAGGCATTGCTTAAGCGGAAAGTTTCCATCTGTTCACTTTAGGCTAGAGGAGAATTCACTATTTAATCTTAGTAAAAATATTACAGTGGGAAAACCATAAAGTCAAGAAACCTGGCTGATTCTTCCAAATGTAGTTAATCAGGTGTGCAATGAAAAAGCCTCTTTACTTTTCTGTTCCTTAATTGCCTTGCTTATAAAATATGGAGAAGCATCTATCTTACGTGATTTCCAGAAATGTTATCAGCATAAATTCAGTGTATAAGAAAACAATGTGCCAGGTGTAGTGTTAACTCAAACATGAGAAGTTGTCATTGTAGTCTCATTGAAACAATTATGCCATTCTTGGTGCATAAAGCTTCTATTTACACATATGTAAAATATAACAAATTCAGTGAAAACTCTTAAATGGCAACGTTGGATTATCTCATGTCTTCTTAGCTGCCCTCAGTGTGAGTATCAACTCTGTCTGAGGTACACTGACTCTCCTGACCTACCTCCAAAAAGTGTTTTAGCACTTGACCTTTCCAGAAGTGTAAACAGGCCCAGATAAATTTCCACCAATGAGAGGAAACCTGATAGACTGCTTCTCCCATTACCATTTCTTTATTACCTGCCTATTTGACCAAAAGGACTGTTCAGGAATAATTTTCTTCCAAAATGAAAATAGTAGTTTTGTTTCAGGCTTTAGCAAATAGTAGTTTCAAAACTAAAACTAAGAGATCAAGATTGGTGACCCAGTGGTATTAAAGAGATCTGAGTGAAATTGGTATACATCTAAAATTAGAATTTTATTGTGAGAAGCGATTTGAGAGCAGATTTCAGATGAGAAAACTTAGGCCAAGTGAGCCAGAATGAAGTGTTTTCTAGATCCGTGGTAGAGTAACGTAGCAGAAGGAGTGCTAGAGATCTTTAGCTCAGTGGTGCAGTGCCTGCCTGGCAAGCCTGAGCTCCTGCGTACAGTTCCTGGTGTACACACACACACAGAGAAGAAATACTTCAGATATAGAAAATAGCTTGAGCAAGGACATGAAAGTCGGAGATGGCTAGGAATGATCCTGACTGCATGTGTATCATGTAAGGGCTTCTTCCAGGACATTCTTTTGGGTATCTAAAGTGTGATCACTCCATTATGTTCTGTTTCAGGGAGCCCCTTGACAGAACGAAAAGTACCTGTACCTAGCTGTTGTGTATCCTTTGCAACAGCAGTTGAGTCATCTCCTGTATACACCCAAGTGGTTGAAAACACAGATTCCCCCATCTGGAACTTTCAACAGCAGTCAAGGTGTGTATTTTCTGATGTTCATCACCATTGCAGAATTTGCTTTTTGTTCTAAGAGATGGACTCAGATCAAGAAATGTAACAGTTACAACAGTATTTGAGCAAAACTGGAAGCATGCTTTTCTTACATAATCATTTAATCCTAGTGCTTATGAACTCACAGCTAGCAGTGATTTAAAGGTTTTGTTGCAGTATTTTTAATTCTAGTTGGTACAACTCAAAAAATTATTCAGTGCTGTGGCTTTTTATATGCTCTACCAGTTCTAGGTACTGCAAATTGAAGATAATTAAGATACTCTCTGAGCCAGGCATGCTGATATATGCCTGTAACCCCAGTATTCTAGGAGACTGAGATAGGAAGATCGTGAGTTCAAGGCCAGCCTGGATTACATAGTAAGTGCAGGACCGTGTTCTAATATAGTGAGACCTTGTCTCAAAAAGAAGCATGACTCTCTGCACTGGGTACAGTGGCATCCTGCCTGTAATCCAAAGTACTCAGTGGAGGCTAAGGCAGGAGAATCCCAAGTTTAAGACCAGGCTAGGTAAAGTAGCAGATTTCCATCTTAAAAATATTTTTAAAAGACTATTAAAGGACTAGGGGCTTGCTTGGTGGTAGAGCAGTCCTAAATTCAATTCCCAGTACTAAAAAAAAAAAAAAAAAGAAAGAAAGAAAGAAAACCACTCCTTGCTATTGAGGAGTAAATTGTCTACCTGGAAAGAAACAAATAAAAATTTATAAGTTACAATCAAGTGTGATAAGTATGTAAAAGAAATAAATAGAATGCTACTGGAGCTCAAAGAAAAGGATTAGACCAACCTGGAAGTTCAGGATAAGCTTCATTATCAGGAAGACCTGCAGTGAGCTTCAATCTCCTATGAGATATTACAGCACACAGCAGAGAGAGAGAGAAGGAAGGCGAAAAGAAAAAATAACGAAGGAGAGAGGGAAGAGGAAGAAAGGTAAATGAGAAAGAAATAAAATGGCAGTGCAGCAGAGATCTGAGATCACCAGTTGTTCATAAGGAACCAAAGGTCACAAGCCAACTAGGACCTTTGTATTTATTGAGTGAGGAAAATGGTGAGGGAATTATCAGATGACTCAAAGGCCAATGATGATTTTAAACTAATGAAGATCTTGCCCTGCAGCATCTTTAGTCTTAGTGGTCTTGGTCTTAGTCTTAGTCTTAGTCTTAGTCTTAGTCTTAGTCTTAGTCTTAGTAGATGGGAGAGGATGGCCCACTCCCAATGGGATAATGAGAAATCTCAAAAGAGTGATACTAAAAATCCCAATCTTCCATTCATTCCTTAGGGCAAGTGCAAGGTCTTGAGTTTGATCTCCGGTACCAAAAAAAAAAAAAAAGACCAAGGATCCTTTACTGATACAGCACTACAACAATGAAAAGCAAGGTTTAAGGGAAATTTTGGGCTGGGGATTTAGCTCAGCAGCGTAAGTGCCTGCCTTGCAAGCATGTGGTCATGAGTTCAATCCCCAGTACCAATAAAAAGAAAAAAAAAAGATCTCCATTCATTTCTTAAGGAAGTATGTAAAGCTAGCCATTGTGAATTTGTGGTCCTCAACACTTCAATAAGACAGACCTCAGCTCAATATTGAAGAATGAAGGGTAGAAAGAGTATTCCAGGCAGAGAAAACTAATCTCAGAAAAGGATGGATTATTTATCCTTGGAAAAAGACTTCTGGTACAGTGGGAAGAAATTATTCTTTTGAACCAGAGAGACTTGACCTTCAGTCCCATTGCTAGTATTTATCAGCTGTGCTAACAAATTATAATATCTCTGAGCCTTGGATTCCTCATGTATAAAGTGGGAACAATTTTATAGGTTTGCCATAAGGTACAATTTAGATGATACTAGGAAAATTGCTTCATGTACCTAGTATATATACATCAATTGTTAGCTACCCTTTGGAGGACTAAAAAATAGGAGGTTGAGTCCTATTAATCAACTTGCAGTGCCACTCACAAAAAATGGGCTGGTAGAGATGGCACAAAACTGGCATGCAAGATTTGTCCTTCCTTTTCTTCAATTACTGTTCATCATTTAAAATGTTTCCTAATACTATTGTAACTGTTACTACACTTTATTATCTCTTACCAGTTTAATTCTTGCTCACCAGCACTAGCCATACCATATGCCAACCTGCTTGTTTTCTCACAGTGTTTGTGTACCTAGTTAAGTTTCAGCAATTGCTTGTATGTTCAAAGTTGTGTTATTTAAGAAGCTGTTCTGAGTGAAGAAAACTCAGTAATATAGTAGGGTAAGCTACTAGAAATTATAGGAAAAGAGGCTAAGTGCATGTACAGTGTCAGCCCAAGTCCTAATTTAGAGCTTTAGAATTCAAACGTGAATCTTTTACTTCTTATTGCAATTAAAATACTGACACTGTGTTTCACTTTAGCACAGTGTATTGTGTTGATTTTTTCCATGTGTTTTTTTAATGGTATATGTTCATGATACATAATAATTACAATCATCTTGGGATATTGTTACTTAGACATATATCTTAACATTGTTACTCCCCCTTGTTGATTTTTTTTTTTTTTTTTTTTTTTTTTTTTTTTTTTTTTTTTTGTCTTTTTGAGACAGAGTCTCACTGTGCAGTTCAGGCTGGCCTTGGGTTCACTTTGTAGCCCAGACTGGTCTCGAACTTGCAATGATCCTCCTGCCTCAGCCTCCTGAGTGCTAGGATTACAGGAGTGCACCACCATGCCTGGCCTTCCCTTGTTGGTTTTGAAGTAGGCTATCTTCAGATCTCCAGTGGTGTTTGGGAAACAAAATTAAGCCTTCCCTGGATCTTTTCTTCAGCTGGAGCATTGGCACCTCGTTTAGAACTTTATGGAGTTAAGTTTGTAATTGAAAAAATATAATTTACTTCTTACTGGGCTCCCTTCCCATATGCCCTTCTCTGTCTATAGAGAAACAAGGTATTCAGGGATTTACATTTCAGCTTCTTTATCTGTTAGGAAAACTGGGCACTTTCTTATCTTGTTGCCTTACTTCTGTACTGTGTAGCATTGAACTCAGGCAAACCAGGAGTCAAAACTCAGCCCTGCCAGTTTTTCTTATGTGAAAATCAGTTTACATCTGTGAGCCTACTAGTTTCTTAATCTGTAAAATAGGGATGATGAGTCCCATGTCACAGGTTTTTGTGGAGATCAAATATACATGAAACACTTGATACTTTCCCTGACCCAAAGTGGGTACTGAGTGAAGTTCCTTTTCTCCTTTCCCCTTTCTCCTTTTCCCTTTTCCCTCACCATTCCCTTACCTTAAGGCATAAAAAGAATCCTTACCCCAGTAAAGCTGTCGGTGCATACTGAGAAGCTTCCTTCCCATATGCCCTTCTCTGTCCTTAGGGGGACCTGGGAGATACTACAGGGTGGTGGGGGAGCCGCCCCATCATCAGTCCTAGCAAATTACTTCACCTCTCTGAGCTGCCATCCCCTTATGTTGACTGTGAAGATAAAAGTGTGTTGTAGAATGGTGGCCGTAAGATGAAGTAACATAGTGTTGGTAAGCGAGTGTGCCTTCTAATCTTGTTTCATACTAAAGATTCATACACAGTTAATCTGTAGTGATTGTCTATCTTAATAGGCTATCAAAAGAACTGCTTCTGGACCCACAGCAAACCCTGGTCTTCAAGGTCTGGCATAAAGGAGGTATGAACTCTGTTATTTGAATATTTATCAGGTTGTAAAAATAAACTCACATGCTATTGACATTATGTCAGAGTTTTTTCCTTTTTTTGTCCAAGTGAAACCATGGCACTGATAGTACTAGGACTACATGTGTGTTATAGAAAAATCCCACAGAAGGCCGCATTGTTCTCCTATGGAATTTAAGTATTTAGAGTGGTCTTTCATTTGACCACCTGCTAATTATAAAAATTGAAGTACATTTGTACCTTTCTAATTTTATCTGTCAATAACCATAATCTACAGCATGCCATACAAGAGAGATTTTTTTCTGCTTTGATAGTTCTGCTGACTCTAGCTTCTAAAGCAAGACCTTAGCATTTTCAGGCACAAGATAGGGTCAGACAGGTTATCCTTCCCTTTTTTAAGAACCTCCCACAGAGGCAGGTGTTGACATCACTGAACCCGTTTAACTTAGCTACAGTTTATTAACATGTTCACATCAGGGCCATGATTCATGTCTCATAGCCAGAAGTTTATACCACCAGTGCTTCAAGCTGGTGGGAACGAGGATAACAGGCAAAACCAGTAGTGTTAGGGTCATTGCCTCTAAAGCCACATGCTTTAGACTCAAATGCCAGTTCTGCCCCTTACTGCAGTGAGGTGACCTTGGGTGAACAACCTCTCTGTGCTTCAGTTTCCATAGCCATAAAGTAGGGATTATAGTAGTACCTATTCATAGGGTTTTGAAAGAAGTAAATAAAAGCCTGACAATAAATACCCAGTTAGTTTTTATTTGTGAATATCATTATGCTAACAACTCGATAAACATCTCTAATCCTGCAGTGTTAAAAAATATAATCAGTCAAAACAAAACAAACAAAAAATCTAGAACCAGGATGGTGGTATATACCTGTAAACCCAACACTTGGGAGGCTGAGGCAGGAGGTTTGCTGTGAGTTCAAGGCCAGCCTGGGCTACATAGTTCAAGGCCAGCCTAGACTACATAGTGAGTCCCTTTCTTTATTCATAAATAAATACATACAAGTAGTCTGACTTTGTAGATGTAGAAGCTAAGGCCTAGGGAAATTTAGTGGCTTGACTAAGGTTGAGACCTATTAATTGGTGGAGCCAAGATTTGAGCCCAGTTCTGACTGACCATATAGGCTTCACTGCTCATACTTCACTATGCTAATAAGATCAGATGACCCAGAAAAATGAGGTGAAAAAGAAATTGTCCAGAAGAATAGGATTTACTTCAATAGCAGAAAAAAAAAGTAAGCTTTGATCCTATGTCAACCTGAGTCAGATCTCTGCCAGTTTACTATATGACATAAAGTAGATCTCTTTACCTCTTTCTTCTTACCTTTCTTTCCTTGCTTATAAAATTAATAGGTCTTGACTTTCTAGGGTTTCATGAGAATCAGAAATAATATGTATAAAGTACTTGGCACATAATTGTTGCATAATAAATAGAGCTATTTTTATTATTTTTGCCTATTTGAGTAGGGCTTTTAGGTATGGAGAACAAAATGCATTCCCTATATTCAGGACCTGTAAGGGGTGCTGTAAGATGCTATTATAAATGGAAGTGAGGAAAATGCCTAGACGAAGCTAACCAATATTCATCCAGTTCTGTCTCTCAGTATATACAGCTTTCTCCTCTGAACTCCACCCTTTCCACACAGATTCAGCATATTACACAAATTACATAGAGCACCCTATGCCAGTCACTAAGTGCCAGGGGTATAGAAGCATATAAAGCAAACATGGTCCTCTCTTCACAGAGCTCACAGACAGTGGGAAACACAAAATGCTTACAGTATAATTTGATTAGCAATATAGGGCATTCTGGCAGACATCGAACCTAGACTTAGAATGTCAGAGAAAGCTTCTTCAGCTGGACATGAAGGAGTAGGATGTTCATAGTCAGAGGGAATAGCAATTACAGTGTCCTGTTTTCCAGGGGATTATCTGTCTTCTATTATTTCTGTTAATTTGCTTAGAAAATTAGTCAGTGCATACAGGTATAAGTAAGAAAATGCAAATGTATCCTAAATAATTTTAAGACTTATTGCCCTGCGGAAAACAACTGAGGCATGAGCCTAGGGACAAAAACAAGGGTTTATTAAATTCAGGGATGTTTGCTAGTTGCCTGTATCAAAAAGACAGGGCCCAACCCTGCCAGCTCTTCCCTGCTGTGTAGAAAGGGAACTCTTAACAGCACTGGTATCAGCTCTTTCAAACTAATTATCATCTTCTGTGATGACTCTGGAGTCACTGAAGTCCCCCAGCTTCTCTGTGCAGGATATGTCCATCTACACTGCCCAGCTCTTCTCTTTTCCCACAGATGAGGAGAGAGTAATTGGTTTTGCCTCAGTGGACCTCTCGCCGCTGCTCTCTGGCTTCCAGTTTATCTGTGGCTGGTACAATATTACAGACTTCAGTGGAGAGTGCCAAGGGCAAATAAAGGTAGCCATCTCCCCTCTGGAGAGTTTGATACACCTCAAAGAAGAGAGGCAAGCAAGACGGGGGATGGAGACCCAAGCATCACTGGTATGTGCTGATGACACCTAACTAATAAGGGTTCTACTGAGCAACATAAAGATTCTTTACATTTTGAGGTACTTTCCATCCTACAGAACACATGATATATGGACTGATGTCTCATAACAACCTCTTTACTTTTAAGGGGTAATGAAAAGGTTCTGGAATTAGTAGTAGTTGCAGAACAGTGAATATTCTGAAAATTATGAATAAAACATTTTTAAGGGGTAAATTTAATAATATATTAATTATATATCATTTTTAAATAAAAGTTAATTGCAGTATAGAATCTGAAACCATATCCGTTGGGGTTTTTTTTAATTCTGTTACAGTAAAATCCTGTATCTTTTTTTTTTTCTTTGAACTCATGACCTTTTTTTTGACCTCATGACCTCACACTTGCCAGGCAGGCGTTTATGCCACTGAGCTAAATCCCCAGCCCCTGTTATGGTAAAATCATTTTTTTATGAAAAAGAAATATTGGGAAGAGGAACTAGCAATGGTGAATAGAGACAACTCTATCAAAGAATTCAACTGTAAAAGAATAATTTTCTACATTATCCCAACTCTATTGAGGTGAAGAATTTGTTTTATTTACCTCTTTCACATAAGCATGGACCCAAGGTCTGACACAGTGGGTATCAATAAATATTGAATGGATAAATGCATAAGAAAATGACCAAGAGGTTATTGATCTTTTCTTAAGCTCAGCTCTAATAGTCATGAGACAAGAAATACTACAGTCACATTATCCTCACATGTAAACTAAATATAAGATGATTTTTAGCCAGTTTACAAAGTAGCTGGAGGAACGTAAACACAGACAAAGCAACTAAAAAGCAATCTGTTAGTACATTGTAAAATAAGGACAGCAGCACTGCTGACCTCATAAGATAATAATAAAGGTTAAATGAGAAGATATAAATTGCTCAACATAGTGTTCAACGCACAGAAAGCAAGCCAAGTGTGCCGCAGACCTGTAATCCCAGCACTCAAGGATGAGGCAGACAGAGCACTTCAAGTTCAAAGGCAATCAGGACTACACAGTGAGTTTAAGGTCAGTTTGAACAAGGGAATCCTAGTCTCAAAAAACAAAACAAGTAAAAAAAGAAAAACCAACAGGCTCACACATGCGTACACATACATACATAGAAAGTACTCATTATTGCTGGATGTGGTTCGCACTCATAATCTCAGACTTGGGAGCGATGCAGGAAGATGGCCATGCATTCAAGGCCACCCTGGGTTACATAGCAAGACCCTGTCTCAAAAAAAAAAAAAAAAAAAAAGGAGTATTATGCTGAGTGCATTTGGCAAATTTATTTATATACTTTGTTCCACAAGGGTTTATGGTAACCCATGTACCATTTTTTATTGCTTCTGCAGATCCCATTGTACAGCCCCTTTTCCTTCCCTGCCTCTGATATGTATGCTGCATTCCCCAGCGGGATTGCAAGACACACTCAAGACCAGCTTACTCACACCTCTTCAAAGGACCTTGATTTCTCCTCTCCTGGAAAGTGAGTAATTTCTTAATAGGAAGAAATGGGATCAAAGAGTAGAAATCTATGAACTGGCTTATCATTTCTCTTTCCTCTGTTAGAGGAAGAAACTGCAGACAGAGGAGGAACTTTGTTAATCTCTCACCTTAAGATCTATGGAAACAAAATTTTATAAAATAGGAGCTAGACTTTTTACTGCTATCAAAAGATCACTTTGGTGCTAAGACTGCTCTTCTCTTATCCTTAGAAGCCTTTAACCTTTTTTGAGAAATATATCATCTTTCCTCTCCCAAAACTATGTGCCAGGTTGCTTTGCAAAAAGCAGTTGGAGGGCTGGGAATATAGCTCAGCAGCACAGTGACTGCCTGGCAAACATGAGGTCCTGAGTTTGATTCCTGATACAAAAAATAAAAGGGCTGGAGATGTAGCTCATTGGCATAGCGCTTGCCTGAGCGAAGATACCTGAGTTCAGTTCCCAGTACCCTCCCCCCCACAAAAAAAAAAAAAAGCCATTGGGCTCTCCTTGTCACAACAGGCACACAGACATGCAGGTGAATATCAGGACTAGAGCATGCTCCCTCTTGTCAGGACAGAGTCTAAAAGTAAGGTCGCTTCGTTCTACCCTGCTCCCTTCCAGGTCCTAGTGTCCTCCACTGGGATGTTTCCCATATCTCTCCCCTACTCAGGGAGGAGGAAGTATTCTCTCACAGCAGCTACTGCTACAAGAGCAGTTTACCAAATAGACCACTTCCTCCAATGCAGACATTCTTAGTAAAGCTGTGTTTCTGAAACAATTTTACTTTAGAATTCTTTAACACTATTAAAAATTATTGATGACCCAGCAAACCTGTAATCCTAGCACTCAGGAGGCTGAGGTAGGAATATCATGAAACCTGCCAAATAAAATATTAAAAGCAAATAACCCAATTTTTGAATGAGCAAAGAATCTGAATCAGTATTTCTGTGAAGATGTACCAACAGCCATTATTATAAGCCCATGAAAAGATACAAATCAAAACTACAGTTGTGAATCCATTTCATATCCACTAGGGTGACTATAATTAAGATGACAAATATCACAAATGTTAAGAAGTGTGTAGAGACATTGGAACCCTCATTCATTGCTGATGAGATTGTAGGATGGTACAGCTGCCTTGGAAAAGTGCTGGTAGTTCTTTAGAAGTTTAAAGGTAAAATAATCATGTGATCCAGTAATTCTGTACCTAGATATATACCCAAAGAAATATGTTCACACAGAAATTATATATTTTTCATCTTTTTTCAAGAAGATTATGCTGGGGAGGACCAGTTAAAAACGACCACATTTTATGTAATTCCATTCATGTAAAATCTAGAATAGGTAAATGAATAGAAGATTGGTGACTGTTCAGGGCTGAGAAAGAAGAATTGGGGAAATACATGAGGGGTGACATGTATAGTACACAGGTCCTTAAATGTTCTAAATGCAAATCCTCTAAAATGACTGCAGTGATGTTGCACAAGTAGGTCAATGTACTAAAAACCATTAACCTATACATATTAAATGGGTAAATTGTGTGGTATATGAATATAAAAAAAGACAAGAGTCCAACAAAGTAGCCTATGCTGGGCTCAAACTCCTTCTGCTTAAGCTTCCCAGAATTCTGGGATTACAGGTATGCACCATCACGCCTGGCTGCACTGTATACTTTTAAGCAGGTTAATTGAATGATATGTGAATTATATCAGTAAAGTTTTTATTTAAAAAAGGACATTGCATGGCTAGGCATGGTGGCTCACACCTGTAATCCCAGCACTTGGGAGGCTGAGGCAGGAGGATTGTTGCGAGTTGGAGACCAGCCTAGACTACAAAGTGAGCTCAAGGCCAGCCTGAACTGCATAGCAAGGCTTTCTCAAAAAGACAAAATAAAATAAAAAAGGACATTGCTGGAGTCATATTCTTGATTACCTTAGAAATCAGAGGTTTGTTCAATAGACAAGGAAAAATTAAAGCTAGAAAAGAATGAGTGATAAAATAGATTGTTATACATCAAAGGCTTATAACAAGGCTTGGCATCAAAATAAGAACTCCACATATATTATTATTGTTATTTTAGGTCTATGTTTTAGAGAAGTCTCTCAGACTATAGTGCAAAAAATGGAAGAAAGGAGAGTGGGTGAGACTGAAGGCAAGATTATTTGGGAGACATTTGTAATCCCAAATAAGTTGATAAGGCCAGAACTGTGGAAGTGTGGAGATAGGTTTGGAGTGCCATTTTAGGATAAGTTTTCATATTGGTGGGGAATTTATTTTGCTCCCATTTTCTTTTAACAGAAATAATACCATAAGAAGCCCAGCATCACGTCATGAAGAGCATGTGCAGAACATTCGCCGATTTCATGAGTCCCTGCAACATGGAGACACAGTCTCAAAAAGTGAAAACAGAATCAACACGTTGCCTTTGTCTTCTGGCTCCTCCATTCTGACTTCTCTAAGGTGTGACCTTCTGCTAAGAAAAGACATAGGAAACTAGTAGGGCAATGGGCAGCGTGTAAAGCTGCATTTCTATCAGCTACCCCTGCTCAGGAGGTTTAGTAGAAGGCACTCATGCATGTCAGTATTGTCTCGGACCTCAGAGCCTCATAGGATTCCTCACTGATGAATCCATCTCAATTTAGAGCCATTCACTCTTTTACCTGGAAAGTTCTACTGCTGATCTATTTATGAGTATAGAATCTTTAGCTTGTTCACTAAAACTTAATAATCATCCTCACATCCGCTCATCTTCACCTCTTTACACTTTACAGAGCCTCATCCTGCCCACTGTCTTTTTCTTCACAACCAGTATCTTCTTCCACACTAGCATCTGTCGTGTCCCTTTCTTAATTTAATTAGCATTGAGCCAGAGAATCACTGTGAGAAGTGAAAGTGCAGCCTTAGATCAGCAAGGTCAGCCTCAAGGTTATCTAGTGAGAAGTGTGGCATAGGAAAAAGGACCTGGTTTCAGAGTTATGTAGAGAACACCTCTAATCCTGGCTCTGCCATATCTAGTAGAAGAAATAACCATGCTCCAGATATTATAATGCAGAGTAGTAAGCGCTAGAGGTCCCCTGGCCAAGAGTAGACAGAATACATTCTGGATTAGACATGGAAAAATTCAAACAAGTCACATTTGAACTGGTCTTTGTTGAAACAAGAGTTAGAGACATGAAACAAGTCAAATTTGGGGAAATACCAGTTCAGTTAGGAAAAAGTGTAAGGAGCAGGGCAAGTTCCAAAGGGGTTAGATCATGAACCACCTTAAATATAAAGCTGTTTGACTTAGAACAATTATTCTCAAACAGAAAATGATGGGGAGGAAAGAGAGTTTGCAAAGTGTGAAAAAAAAATTAAGATTGTATATTTGGAAAAAAACTAACCTATCCTTGGATTTCATAATGCAAACTCAGGAAAGAAAATTTATGTCTCATCAGCAAAATCATTTTTTGCTTGAGACATACTAAAAAAATAAGCAACAGGTCTATGGGAAACTGCCTTAACTTATATTGCAAAGAAATAATGTGTTCTAATTCTCTTAGCTTGGTAAGATGCTAGTGGTGCAGGCTGTTGAAGTAAAATCATTGCTAGTTTGGCTGTAGTTTGTTAGATCATTTGAATATTTGGAACCCACAGTGGAAGGATAACTCTCCTGCACCCTAGTGCAGTTTCTCTCAACTTCAGTGCTGCTGATATTTTGTCATGAAGGTCATTGCGATGTAAGGTATTTAGCGTCCCTAACCACTATACTCTATACCAGTAGCACCTTTCCGCTAGTCATGACATGACAACCAAGTGTCCAGACATTACCTAAGTCCCCAGGTGGGAGGTGATGTGGGCAGGTTGGGTGTCAAAATCAACAGGTTGGTTTGTTTGTTTGTTTGTTTGTTTGTTTTGGTTTAGTTTTTGGTTTTTTGAGACAGAGGCTCACTATGTAGTTCTGGCTTTGAACTCACCATGTAGCCCAGGCTGGCCTCAAACTGGGAGTGATTCCTCCTGCCTCAGCCACCCAAATGCTGGGGTTACAGGCATGTGCTGCTATACCTGGCATAATCACCAGATTTAAAACCACTACCCTACAGCAGTGGTTCTCACAATTTATTAAATTGAAATTACTTGAAAGACCATACTAGAACACTGATTGCTAGAATTCACCCACACATTTCCTGATTCAATAGGTGTAGGATAAGGACTGGGAATTCACATTTCTGATCTATTAGCATGTAATGCTGATGCCCCCTAATCCTAGAATTAAGGTTTGAGAGCCCTAAACGTAAAGGACATTCTGTGTTGAATAGAGCTCACTATACAGAATGTCCTTTATGTTTATTTACTTGTTCCATCAAAGACCAGTTCAAATGTAACTTGTTTGAATTTTTCCGTGTCTAACCCAGAATGTAACTCTGTCTACTCTTGGCCAGGAGACCGCTCTACCAAATGGAAATGAAACAACCTGCATTATTTTCTTGATGCAAAGAGTTCTAAAACTTGTTTCACTTGAATCCTATGAGACCTGCAGGACAAATTTTAATAAATCTGTTCTACTATAGAGAAAATTACAATTTAGTGGGAGCTAGTTGATGGACTGTGGTTGTACACCTAGAACCTCTGACAAGACCAGTAGGTCTGCATATTTTGTAAAACTTCATCAAGTGTACAGTTGCTTCTATGGCCCTGCTGAGATATTTGTCCATGTGGTATATAACAGTATATAGACACTTAAGGATTTGATAGACACCACTGTTATTCATTAGAGCCTCTGGTGATAGAATAAAGATGAATTCTATTCTCTCCTCCTATTTGAATTTGATTCTAAGACATATAGAGTTGTTCCTAATAAAAGGACAGACAGAACGACTTTCAGTTTACTTCACTGGTATTCAGCACCTATGTTGTGCTAACTGTACCAGACACATTGAATGTACTACAAAAATAGAAATGTTTACAGCATTATCTTCTATTCCCAGATGCTTATGCCCAGTTAGGGAAACCAAAATAAGAAATAATGAAAAAATTAGGGAGAAAGACAAGGTGGATAGAAATGCTGAGAGTGAAGGAGTAAATTTAAGGGAGAGATTACCCAGTGATATGGAGTAATGAACTTTGAAAAGGTGAAATGAGCTGTGGACTTGAATGGAAAGAGGGAATACAACCAGAAGCAGCTTGAATCCAAGATTCAGTATTAACAGGATTCAGTATAAGTGTGAGGAGAGTCGCCCTGCCTGGGAGACAGCCTGACTGTTATCATGGGAAAAGCACAAGACTTACTGTCACAAATGCTGAATATACTCTCCTCATCCTGTATGAATCACTCGAATTCTCTAAATTTCAAATGCTTTTAATAATTACTGGTCTCAAATGGTAGGCTAAGAGTTAAACAAGATAATATAATTGCAAACAATTGTATGCAGCTGAAATTTAGTGTGATTTCTCGTTGGAGAGTGGTGAGAGTATCTGTAACTCCATTGAAAATCTTTAAAGGCACTAATCCACATTCACTTACCCATTCAGCATTCATTTATTTTGTGCCAAGCACAAAGAGTTACAAAGGAATCATCATAGAGCTCATAGTAAATGAGGGGAAATAGATGTAAAATAAACAAGTACTGCAATTGAAGAGTACAGAAAGAACTGTGGACCTATGCATGGAATCCCTGATCAATTGTTTTTGTTTTTGTTTTTGTTTTTGTTTTTGTTTTGGTACAAGGATCGAACTCACGACCTCACCTCGGGCTTGCCAGACAGGGGCTTAAACCGCTGAGCTAAATCCCCTTGTTTTGGTTTTGGTTTTGGTTTTCTTCTTCAGACAGGGTCTAAGTAGTTCAGGCTGGCCTCAAATTCACTCTGTACCCCTTGAACTCAGAGTGTTTCTCCTGCCTCAGCCTCCCAAGTGCTGAGATTATAGCGTGTGCCATTGTACCCAGCTCCCTGAACCAATTTAGAGGGTCAGAGAAGGCTGATGAGGTCACTTGCTAGAATAATTAGGAATGGTTATGAGGTAGCAAAGGACAATGTTGGTTTGGAGCAGGGCTTTTTCTGTCAGAATAAGGAGAAGTGAGAACTTGAATGGTAATCAAAAACAGTTCCTTGTAAAAAGGTTGCCTTGTGCTAGATATTAGAAGAGGAACCACATTAGCCAGGCAGGGGGCAGAATTGTTGCTGGCACAGAATCATAGTCAAAGGGGTAAAGGATGAATGATAAGTTGGAGACAAAGAGCTCTCTAAACAGGCCAAGGGACAGGTTTTAAGGTTTTAGCTGAAGTGTTACATAAAAGATTCTTGTGAATTCTTGTGCTCTCCATAAATGATCCTTTTGTTACCTCCTTCCTTTTTTTCCCCCCAGGAAGAATCTGAGTGAGCTTGATGAGATCCAGCAGTACTTCAGTCAGAAGCTCACCAAGCCTTTCGCGCCTCTCAGCCCTCGCACTAATCCTGCCATGTTACAGTGCCAGTTACAGTGCCAGGAGAACCACAGGGACCAGCCTGGGCCAGAAGTCAGCAGCCAAGACCTGCAGAACCAGTGCATTCTGGAGAAATCCAGTAACCTGGTGTTGCAAGTCAGCTCCTTAATTTCAGGTAAGACTCATTTGTATTTGCTTCAGACAAGCCACTAGAACAGATTGAACAACCATTTTCACGTTATTTTGTTTGGTTTTTGTTTTTGTTTTGTAAGACAGAGTCTTACTATGTGGTTCAGGCTGGCCTTTAACTATGGTCCAGGCTGTTCTCAAACTTGTGGCAATCCTCTTGCCGTGCGTGGGCTTCCCAAGCACTGGGATTATAGGTGTATACCACCACACCCAGCCTATTTTTCTTTTTTTAAAAAAAGGGACATATTAGTATGGTACAGGATGATGAAGCAGTGGAAAGAACATTGAACTAAAGGCAGGAGACACAGGTCCTTGGTAGGTTTCTGGATAGGCGTGCTGTTTGACCCTGAGCATCTCTTTTCACTTCTTGAACTTTTGTTTCCCCAACCCAAAAAAAGAGAAGAGTGAATTAAATGAGTTGTTTCCAGCAGCTTTTGAACCTGTGCCACTTATTTTTTCAGAAAAAAAAAAAAATCAACTGCAAACATGGTTAAATTCTAAGTCTCAAAACCCAGAAGTCTGTATTCTTAATAAGCATACTAGATGGTTCTAGATTTCAGGACTTCATCATCCCCCTTTTGAAAACACCTGTCAGAAAAGTGATTCTCATCTTGGCTGCATATTGAAATTATTGAGGGCTTATAAAAATCCATCTGCCCTGGCTCCACCACAGGGCCACAGAATCTCTGAGGCTCAACCCCCATATAGTATTGTTTGTAACTCACGATCTCCAGTAATTTCACTGCATGACCAAGACAGACCACTCTAGAGCAACTATTTTGCAAACTTGCCTGAATGTAAGAATTACTGGAGCACTTTTTTTTTTTAATATCGGTACTGGGGATCGAACTCACAACCACATGCTTGCAAGGCAGGCGCTTCTGCCGCTGAGCTAAATTCCCCAGCCCTGGAGCACTTATTTTGAAATGCAGGTCTTACTTTATCTTCTTGAGTTGGATCCAGGATTAAGACCTGGAAATCTTTATGAGGCAAACTTTGGGAACATTGAAGAATCAGTGAGATCAGCATCTTTAGTCCTCACTTAACATCATTTTTGCTCATACAAGATGTATAGATTCTACACGGGATGAGTGAATTCAATTTCCTACTTAAAGGTGGGAGTGGGGGAAAAATACCATGATAGTCAAAAAGTTATTCCTGTTTTTAGATAGAAATACTATATTTTCATATTCATTTTCATATTCATTTCATATTTTCATCTACTAACTCCCTTTTGAGTTCTAACCATCATCAATATATTAAATAACCAGTGCAGCCTATAGGTTGAGCCCTCTATTAGATGAAGGAGGTATACTTAATCTGACTCCTCACCCCTAGGAGTCAGATTTACCTCCAGTGACAGTTTTTCCTCTCAGAGAATCATGTAAACAACCAGACATGGTACCACACACCTATAATTCCAGCACTTGAGGGGCTCACACAGGAGGATTGCTAGAAGTTCCAAGCCATCTGGGCTACATGGTAAGTGCAGGACCAGCCTTAACTACACATGAAACTGTCTCAAAAAACAACAACAGGGGCTGGGGGTTTAGCTCAGTGTCATAAGTGCCTGCCTTGTAAGCGCGCCATCATGAGTTCAATCCCTGGTACCAATAAAAAAAAAAATTGTAAAAAACAACAACAAAAATGTAAACAACTAGATGCAGTGGTACATACCTATAATCCCAACACTCGGAAGGCTGAGGCTGGGAGATCACAAATTCGAGACCAACCTCAGCTACATAGCAAGTTTGAAGATAGCCTGTTCTACATAGCAAAACCTTGTCTCAGAAAAAAAAAGTGAGGAAAAAAGGGCCAGACATTGTGGCACATGCCTGTAATCCCAGCACTGGGGAGGCTGAGGGAAAAAGATCACAATGATTTCAAGGCTAGCCTGAACCACATAGCAAGACCCTGTCTCAAAAAAAAATAAAAGCTATGCAAACATAATGTCATTTACTAGATCAGCCTGTCCATCTATCCACTGATGAGACAGGATCTTGTAGCATTAAATAAAATAAATCAGACCCAGAAGGATAAATATTTCATGATCTCTCTTATAGGAGAAACCTGAAATATTAATAAAGAACAAAATAAAAGAGAGATGGTAAGAAACAAGAAAGTAGACTTTGTGGAGATAAGGAAGGTGTCTGGGGAAGGATAGGTTAGGGGAAAGAGTTAGTAAAAATGATCAAGATGTGATATGAATATATATTTACCAAGATGATTATAAATATTATATATATATTTTTTTTTTTTTTTAAACGGGAGGTTGAAATCAGTACCTTGCACTTGCCAGGCAGATGCTTATACCGTTGAGCTCTATCCCCAGCTACTAACTTTAAAGAGAAACATAGTGGGGCCGAGGGGTTAGCTTAGCAGTGTAAGCGCCTGTTTGGCAAACACGAGGTCGTGAGTTCGATCCCTGGCACCAAAAAAAAAAAAAAAAACAGGAAAGAAACATAGGATCTCACTGTGTGGCATAGGCTGGCCCCAAGCCCCTAGACTTAATCAATCCTCCTGCCTCAGCTTCCTGAGTAGTTAGGATTACAGGCATGTGCCACCCTGTCCAGACTGCTTGCTAATTTATTCAGTCCAATTTCAACCAAAAAATTACTGGAGATGGCTAGTAACCTCTGTTTATTAAGTGCCTCTACATACCTCACATAGGTATTCCTATTTGACTCACATATTCTATACTGTGACCTATAAAATGAATGATGTTAATCACACTTTATAGATGAACAAGTTAATGCTGGAGTCCATGACTCCAGCTAGTCAGGATCCGAGGCAGAAGAACTGCAAGTTCAAGTCCAACCACTTAGTGAGACCCTGTCTCAAGCAAATTGTATATGTCTTTGGTAGAGCATTTGCCTAGCAGGCTTCAATTCCCCTATACTGCCCTAAAAAACGCTTAAGGAGGGCAGCAAAATCATGACTATGGAGTTAACAACTGACAGTAGAGGTTTGAGACTAAGACTGAGCAGCTCTTTCCAACACCCCTTGCTGCCTCCTTTGCACTTGATATTTTACTCCTCTTATTTTCCAAGTAAAATAGATAGTTTTAATAACTGTCACCACACAAGTAAATAAGTGGATTCTCATTTTGGTTTTCAATATAGGTAATTACTGAAGTAAATGGAAGCATGAACATGCCTACCAGGACTCTCAGCTCCCAAGAATTCCTGAGCATGAGCATATAGTCTCTGAGAGCATTTCCACAGATGTATCTACAACTGTTAATAGATTAGATTTTGGTCCTGTTAGTAGAATAAAATAATAGAAATTGTGCTTCTCTGAATATAATTTCACTGACTCAGGTGAAATAACTGTTTGTTCAAAGTCTGATTGCTAAAGAGGCCAGTATAGAAGCTTCAAGTAGTCTGTGACCCTGCCTTCTAGTAAGAATGATATCTGTTGCTGTTCAGATCTGCAGACAATCACCAAGAATTCTCAAGCAGCTTTGACCTCTCACCGAGCAAGGACTAGAAGCCAAGAGGTCACCACCCTCCCAGATGCTCAGGATGCAGAAGCCGTGCAAGAACAAAGCACAACTCCAGATGAGCCATCAGCAAGAGCTGCAGAGGCAGCCACAAATTCCCCACCTCCCCCTGCTCTCCAGGAGACTTGTAATGGAGGAGGGATGTTCCAGGAGTCCTTGGGACACACAGTACCTATTTCCAGAGTGCAGAGCCGTGAGGAGACTGAGGCAGGACCTGCCTACAGTGATGAGGACTATGAAGAAGACATCATTGAGCCCAGGACCCTAAATGAGATCACCACTGTGACAGACAAAACTAGCCCTTGGTCCAGTTTCATGTCCGACACAAGTGAGGTCATCAGCCCTCAGCCTGATGAGGTGCAGAGAGAAAGTCTCTCCTCTCTTCCAGGACCCGCACCCAGAGAGGCACTCAGGGCCAGAGGCAGCTTTCCATCCAGCCCAAAACTGGCTGTCAGCTCCCACCTACCTAGGCAGAGTGCTCCTAGCCTTGTTGCTTGTGAGGGTGGACCCTCTAAGGCCAGAGTTGGCGAGGCTGTGTCAACCGACCCTCAGCCTAGCACACACCTGCTGCATTCAGGAACCCAAAAGAGCAGTACTTTCATTGGGTGGAGCTCACCACGAACAGATCAGGACAAGGGGCCAAAGCCAGAGGCCCAGACTGACAATGAAGCTGCCTCCAGTGAGCTCAGTGACTCTACCGATAGCGCTGAGAAATCCCCTCAATGCCTGACCTCCCAAAGAAAAAGGGAAAACTGCGAAAAGCCACCTGTGGAGTCCCCTAACATCAGGCAGAAGCAGGTAACAACTGGATCAGAGGTGTCCACAAGGCAGAGCCTCCTGTATCCTTTGGTGTTTCCCCCAAGTGGCCCCTTAAGCCATCTCCAGGCATTTTGGATATTGGCGTTAGTCTAGCCAAGTGCGTGAGCAGTGGCCACCCTCGTGGAATGCCTGGGGAATATGGAAAGGCCCTTTCTTTTGAACACTCATCTGCATGACAGATGCAGTAGGTCTGCTATTGACACCAGCTCTCTGAAGAACACGTCAAACTGGGTTTAGGTGTCTGTAGCACATTCATAAAGTTGCCTACCTGATTCATCCAGTTCATTTAAGGCAGTTTCTTTTAAGACAAAAGATATTAACATATCAGTTGTTTTTTCTGAACTAAAACCTCAGTATTCAGGTTTAATTGCAGTATTGGGATAAATAGGTGGGTTTTAGGTTGCAGTTTGGGCACATGTCTCGAAAAGGTTCATCATCTCTGATCTAAGCAGAAGTTTGCCACCCCAAAGGAAGGCTTAGGATCTTAGTTAAAATAGGAGTGGAAGATGAGGATGGGGGAACAGCTCTGGTGGTAGAGAACTCGCCAAGCATGTGCAAGGCGCTGTAAGAGGCCAGCATGGCAACAACAACGAAAAGCAAGGTGCGGTGGCATATATTTGTAATCCCAGCTATTCGAAGCTGAAACAGGAGGATTGCAAATTTAGGGCAAACCTGAGCAATTTAGCAAGACCCTGTCTCAACAGACAATAGTGGTGGGGGCAGATTTGGTGGTACACACCCATAATCCCAGCATTTGAGAGGCCGAGGCAAGAGGATCACAAGTTCTATGCCTGCCTAGCCTACATGGACTAGCAAGATGAAACACTGACTAAAAAAAAGTAAGGAAGGACATAGCTCCGTGGTACAATTCTGGGTTCAATCCCCAGTGCCCCCTCCCCCCAAAAAAAGACTGACAGTACAGAGAGAGGGGAGAAAAAGCACTAGCATTGATTGAACATTTACAATGTACCAGGCACTTTACCCTTGTTGTTTAGTCATCGCGGGTCTTTCAGGTTAAGTATCATTTATTTTGCACGTAAGGAAACTAAGGCTCATAGTTATAGAGACTTTCCTAAGACTATAACTTAAAAAAAAAAAAAAAAAGAGATACCTGGAGGGCAGTGGAAGGATCAAGAAGTCGTACAAGTCCAGAGAGAGCCAAGAGATGGTGGAGTCTGGTAAGGAGAGGGAGGCAGCTACACATGCAAGGCTCGGGGAGGTCTGATGATGGGGATAAGCAGGAGCCAGCCAGATGGGCCAGGGAGGAGATGGTGCAGAGGCCTCTTCCAACAGGCAAACAGGGGCAGCATCAGCAGGGTGTGGTAGAGACCAGCACTGCTTTAGGGAAAGTTAAGATTGATGTCTCCAGGGTGCCTTTGAAAGTTTCTACATGCCACCTCCCAAAAAACACAGGCATAGTGGCAATCGCCTGTAATCTAAGGGTCTTTACAAGATCAAGGCCAGCCTGAAATGCATAGCAAGACAGTATCTCATTAAACAAGAAATGCATAAATTTAAAGAAGAGGGGAAAGGGCCTGAAGTGTAGCTCAGTAGAAAGACCGGGGTTCAATCTGTAGTACAAGATTAATAATAACAATAATTTTTAAAGAAAAACAAGTGATGGAGCCATGAAGAAGTGGGCATCATTGATAAGGATTTTCCTGACTGCCAGAACGGTACTATTGAAGGGGGCCTCTGACAGACCCCCTTCCTTCCTTTGAAGCACAGCCTGGTGTGTTAAAGGGAAAGGAAAGTCCTAGGGACCACAGAGTCTTCTCATCTCTACTGAGCAGCCAATCCGGGCAGCTACCGGATGTTCCCAAACAAGCAAGGTGATTGTGTGGCTGTTGGGCGAAAGGGGCCACTTTATGATTCAAGAACATCCTCTAGACACTAGGAGGGGACCCACCTTTGGCCCTTCTAGATCCAACATCGTATTATTTGTGTGACTTCAGATTTAGCTTTTCTGAGCCGTTTTTTCTCACCTAAGGTTGAAGCAGTTGTCCCTCACCCACCAGACTCAGCTCCCCAGAACAGTGTCCTTGTCTGTTCCCGTGTTCCCCTCACCTGGCATTGCAGAGTAGGAATCAGTAGATGCAAATTAAACTAAACAATGACAGTTTCACAAGAGTACTGAGAAAATCAAATGGATAAAAGCATTTATATGCATTACACAAATGGGACTGCTGATACAGGTGGGAAAATGGGCTCGGGAGAAGCATAACGTGTAGGTAAGCTAAGGGGCTGAGGACTCAAAATAGATGGCTCCAGAGAAACTCCTGATTCACTCATCCTGCCTTCTGATGTCACTACCCTGAGAATCAGTTTAGTTGTGTTCAGAATAGGGTCTGGCACATGTACCCAGGCCCCTGGAATTCAGGCCTTCCCAACTATTCTTTCAGAAAATGAGTATCTCCAGGCATTGTGCTTGGTACTAAGAGAAGATGTGAATCAGACTTTACGTCAGGGCCCCATTATCCAGTAGAAGCCAATCAAGTAAACAGGTAATTAGAGTTTATCATCAGTGCTGTGATGAGACATGGGAGCAGCATTAGGAAGCTGCGTGACTCTGGTTAGAAATACCCCAGTAGGAAAGGCATGAGAACAAGGCCTTTGGGATGAACAGGCATTATGTAAGCAGAGTCAGGGCAAGTTTTGTGTGCAAGAGGCTGACCAGGCAAAAGAGCCTGGCCTGTAGGCAGCAGTTTACCACACTGTAGCCCAGGGCTCAGTAGAATAGTGAGAGATAAGGAAGGCCCTGGATCTTAGCTTTTAGACCTGGCCTAGCTGCTTAGGCTGTATCAGTACTTAGGGGATTGCAAAAATTAAATTAATGATGCAAACTACCTAGTCCAGTGCCTGGTACGTAGTGTTTGGCAAATGTTAACAGTTAGAGCTGGGAATTTAGCTCAGCGGCATAAGCACCTGCCTTGCAAGCGCGCAGTTGAGTTCGATCCCTGGAACCAAAAAAAAAAAAAAAAAAAAGTTATCTGTTAAGCGACAGTGTGATGTGGTCAGATTTATATATTAGGCCACCCAGTTCCTTATAGGAAGAGATTACCTCAGGGAAATAAAGCAAGGAGACCAGCCAAGGAACATTCACTAACGAGATGGAGAAAGTCTGACCAAAAGCTTAGAGCCCCATATGAAGAGAAAGGGCAGAGGATGAGAATGATAGAAATACAAAGTGTAATTTTGAAATTTCAGCTGAGCATGGTGTTGTATGCCTATAATCCAAGTACTCAGGAGGCTGAAGCAGGAGGATCACCTGGACTCGGTAGTGAGTTCAAGGCCAGCCTGAATTGCATAGTGAGACCCCATCTCCAAAAAGAAAAAAGAAATTTCTGTCACAAGTTACTAACCTGGTATTGTCATTTACTGGATAGGAAACACCATATAAAGAGACAGATTAGAGGGAAGATTTTGAGTATGTGCCTACAAGACATGCAGGAGGAGATAAGGCTTGGGTTCAGGCATAGGATTGGGTATAAAGGTGAATGTCTAGAAATTGATGGGGGCAGCATAAGAGCAGAGAAAACACAGAGCCCCAAGGCCCCCTACTATGCAAGAGGCAGGCAAAGCAAAGCACAGCCACGCAGTGACTGAACAAGCTGGGGAAGACAGTGCAGGTGTGGCTGGCACTTGGAAGTGAGGGTGGTTCCAGAACAAGGTGGACTGGCATGTATCTGCTGGCCTCAGCATTAAAGTGGACCCTGCAGTGGTGGGAACAGAAGAGATCTGGGTATGTAAGGGGTCTGTTGGTGAAGACAGCCAGAATAGGTCACTTTGCCCATAAGCCAGGGAGCCGAGAGTAACTGCTGTTCATGGAGCAAATGGTTCACTGGATCAGCCACCATTCTAAGCACCTTACCTGTATAAATTTAACCCCCTAGATTATAAGGACTATTGTGTTTTGTTTTGTTTTGTTCTGTTTTGTTTCGTTCTTTGTCTTTTTGAGACAGGGTCTCACTATGCAATTCAGGCTGGCCTTGAGCTAACTTTTTAGCCCAGGCTGGTCTCTAATTTGCAGCGATCCTCCTGCCTCAGCTTCTTGAGTGCTGAGATTACAGGCATATGCCATCACGCCTGGCTACCATTGTTATATCTGTTTTAAAGATGAAAAAAACTGAGGCACCAGAAGTGAGCTTCCTGAAGTTACCCAGACAGTAAGGCACAACTGAGTGGCACAACTACGAGAGAACCTGAGGTTGGGCACAGTGAGTTTTAGGGAAAGAGCCAATTGGATTTTTCCTAAATGGAAAACTTGTGCATTTTCATCAACTAAGGAGGAAAAAGTTGAAGAATCGCTCTCGGTAGAAGTCTGAAAACAGGCAGGAGACTGTAGGCTGAAGAGAGACACCGAGTTCAGACCCAGCCCTGACAGCTTGCAGCAGTGCTGGTCCTTCCCCACAGCATCAGCTAACTCTACCAGAGACCCAACAATCAGAACAGCACCAGCAAAAGAAGGCCCTGCCTCAACTGCTTCTGGAGAAAGTTTGGGTCAAAGTGCTGTTTCCACTCAGGTCCTCCACTCCACCTCCAGCTCTCTACAGAAAAATCAGGAACTGAAGGCCAAGTGTGGTGCCACATACCTATAATCCCAGCACTTGGGAGGCTGAGGCAGGAGGATCACAGAAAGCTACATAGTGAATTCTGGGCCAGGCTGAACTGCATAGTTAGACCCTCTCAAAAAAAAAAAAAAAAAAAAAAAAAAAAAAAAAAAAAAAGAAGAAAAATTAGGACTTGAACCAAAACTGCTCATAAATTGCATTTCATTCAAGTCAACAGAACACTGACTACCCCAGACACCATGGTAGGTGACAGGAATATGGCTGAAAAAAAAAGATCATCTCTGCCCTCTTCCGAGTTCAGAGTCAGACATACAAGAACAATAATAAAAAAAAAGAACTTAAATCAAAAGCCATTTATAACTTTATTAAGCAAATTTTAAAATTGGAACATCTCAGTAGCCTCTGCACCCTGAAAAGTTAAACTGAATTGAACCAGGGCTCTGATTCAGCAGATATTTGCAGAACACCATATTCTCAACACAGAACCTCCAAAGGGTGCAAGGAAGAAGCTATAGCTCCTGTCTTCTGGGGCTCACATGCAAATTGGAAGGGCCGCCTGTGCCCAAGACAGCCCTTCACTGGAAAGCCTTTGTTTCTGAGTGTGATCAGAAAACAGCCATGCAGCAGACCCTCCTCCGGTGCCAGGCACCTCTGTCCCACATAGGGCACTGCCCTGGAGCCACCTGCTCCGTCTATGTCCCTCTTAACAAGCCAGCGTTTAACCAGTGGGCCTTCCGCTAATGTCATGCAACAGCTGCTACCTACCAGCTTTGTGCAGGGAACTGAAGGAACCCACACTCCCTACCACTAAAAGATGTAAGGAATAGTTGGACATACTAAGCATTCTCCTGCGTGGCATACCGTGCTTGCACATGAGGAAGGAGGGATGGCTGTGCGCTAAAATTAAGAGAGGGCTTCCTGGAAAAGGCAGGGTTTGTACAGACTGGGACTTGTTAGGAGTGGGCAGCTTCTGCCAGTGGGGGGAACAGACAGTGTAACAGGTCCGTGGAGATGCTGGTCTGTGAAGGAGGTGGACTTCAGGTGTCTTTGTCCCTTAACTACCACTGCAGCCCGGAGCCCATTGTTGTGCCCAACTTCTTTCTGCCTCCCCAGCAGTTGGAGGCCTCCCTACGGATGTTGTCACTGTCTTCAGCTTTGCCACCACCAGCTACAGCAGATCAGGTAAGATAACAGCCTCGGTAGAGTCGCCTCTTCCCTAAACAAGTCTACACAGTGCAGAGCTGCCCTGGCCATCTTCTGTCTTCACTCACACTCCCTGAGCGTATTCTGCAGTCCCAGCAGTGGGGGAGGAGCTCAGGGAGCACAGATGTGTGGGGCAGGGCACTGTTGGCTAAGACTGACACAGGGGAGGGAGGCAGCAAGCAGGAGATGCATCTGGCAGTGGCAGTGAGTGAAGTCTGGAAGAAGGTCACAACAGCCTTACTCAGAAATACTCCCCCAAAGACATCTGTCCAACAGCCTATTCATTGAGCTCTGTACTGGTGCCATTTGTTATTGATCGATGGATATCCTTGTTACTAATCCTTGTGGCCAAGAATTACTGCTGCAAAACTACTGTCATTCTGCCTCTAAAAGTTTCCTTGTACATCATCCCCTTTTAATATACTTACGGTTTCTATGGTATATATGCTCCACATGGCAGTGTTTCTTGCTTATTCCAAAAAAGATGTTTTGTTTTGTTTTGTTTTGTTTTGTTTTGAGAGAGAGTTTCATTATGCAGTTTGGGCTGGCCTCAAGCTCAAAGTGATCCTCCTGCCTCAGCCTCCCAAGTGCTGGGATTTACAGGCATATACCACCATGCTCAACCAAGATTATTCTTTAGAGACTGTTTCTGTTAATTAGTTTGACATTAGCCAGTAAAGTCTCCAAAAAGTAAGTGAAAAATATATCCAAGAATTAGATGTTTTTAAAGCATTAAAATAGTTATCATGGAATAAGGCAGAACTTTGACTTCCTTACATTTAACAGTTGACTCAAGATTTCATTTTGAATTGTATTTGTTCAGGGGCACTGCAATCTCAAGAGTTTAGGATCCCTAGTGGTATTAAAAATGGCCTCACTTTGAACAATTTAAGACAAAAAAGTAATCTTTTATGTTTATTCACATATTTACTATTTCTGATGTTTTCCACGCCTTCACATCCTGATTTCTTCCTTGGGCCATTTCACATAGTGTGGCTCTGCTGGTAACTGCTTCTCTCAGCTTCAGTTGTCTGAAAATACATTTTGTCTTTATTTTTAAAAAATCTCCCCCACCCCCACTGCTATAGAATTATATAAATTGGGTTTCCTTGTGTTCCATTGTTTCTGATGAGACAGACATCATTTTACTACCCCGGGATACAAGCAATTCATTATGTCCAAAACTTGAACTTTGCATACCATTCTACCACCTGCATTTCTTATTGCAGGAAACTCAACCACTATCTATGTGATTAATCCTGCCAGAGCATAATAATCATCTTTCACTCCTCTGAACCTCATAACCTATAGCCAACCTATTACCGAAGCCTCTTAACTCTCCCCTGAATGTGAATCCACTCTCTTCTTACTGTTCCCTTAGCCAGCCCAGTCATCCCCCCAGGGCTGTGTGTGTCTAGGCTTCCTTGCAGGCACACTTGTCTACTACCCATTCTCTGTACTGCAGCCCAGTGAGCTTCCACTCTAATCAGTCTTTCATTCTACTTTATCAGTGGGAAAGAGACAGGACTCTGGTCTGGTTGAAATATCTTTTGTTTTATTTTGATTTTGTTTCTTTGGCAGTACTGGGGATTGAGTCCAGGAAGTGCTACTTCCTCAGCTTTTTATCTTTTTATTTTGAGAGACTTATGATCTCTGAGGACTTATGACCCACCTGCCTCAGCATGTGCCAGCCACACCCAACTGTGTTCAAAGTATATTGTCCCTACTTCACCCTTGCTTCTGGCTGTGCCTGCTAAGCTTGCTGCTGCTTTTAGCATCAAAGAAGTCCTCCTCACTGCCTGAGAGGACTCTGGGAGTGGCCCCAAAGGAGGGCAGCCAGCCAACGGGGTGAAAAGTGAGCAAGGCAGGCAGTTGCATGGAGCCATCACCCAGGCTGAGGCAGCAGTCTACCAGGCAGTGTTTACTTTCGGTTTCCAGCTCCTGAGCCAGTGTTTATCACCTAAGGTGGAAAAGAATAAAATGTCAGCCCTAATCCCAGGCCCGAGGCTCACTGTGGGGAGAAGAGAGAAAGACAGTGGAGTGGGGAAAGCTTGGCCTGACCTAGCACTCAGCATGCCTTAGGGAGGTGCTGTACCCCAGTTCTACTCAGGGCTTTTTGACTCTAACATCCTGCCTGAGGCAAGAACAGCAGGGCTTTGTTTTGCTCTGGTGTCTGCAGTGGCGGTCAGCTCCAGAGTAGTCTGTTTTGTAAAATGTTTTACCTGGCCTGAGTCTTAATCATATCTGAATTTCTTTGGGTCTCACAGTAGGCCTGGATTAGAAGACCAGACAGAAGTTCTTAGCTCCACTTGGCAGTGAAGACACTGAGATATAGAAAGTGTCTTTGTCTTCAGCGAGTGGGACAGATAGCTGGACTACAGACCAGTGATTCTTTTGCTCCTTTCCACTGCCTCTCCCTCGATAGGCCCTGGGATACCTTGAAGCAGGGGTAGAGTAACTGGGGACACCTGCACCCGCCATTGCCCGGGAACATGCGGCCTATTCACAGGGATCCACCTGGGGTGAACACAGGCTGGGGTCAGATCCCATTCAGACCTTTGAGAAGAGGCTGCATCACAGGACCTGGCCAAAGAGGAATCCGTGGGCCAGGCTAAGTCTACTGTTGGCAGGGCCCCTTCTCCTGCATTATTTGTTCATCCTGCTCCCCACTGGCAGAGGAGGAAGCCAAGACCCAGAGAGATTGTAACCACCTTGTAAGAAGTGGTAGAGCCAGGACTAGAGCTAAGGACTAGCCTCTTGATTTGGGGAGCCCTCTTAGCTGCACATTATGCTTATCTTCTCCCCGGCAGAGGCTGGGACAGGCTCTTTTAAAACACATCTGTTGCTGGGAAGGCCTACTGTGTTCATGACACAGACATCCAAATGCCCAGGAAAAAGCAGGCCTCTGTCAGGGGTCTCTCCCCTGCCTTTCCCCTCCCCCCTCCCATACACACCCCTGTCCCTGTCCTTTACAGATCAGCTCCCCACATGCTTGGGAAGTGCCCTCCACAGGCCTGAGCCCCTCTTTTTAAGCTTGTCTTCATGCAGGTTATCATGGCACAGGCCTTTAACCCTAATACTCTGAAGGCTGAGGCAGCAGAATTGCTGAGAGTTCCAGGCCAGCCTGGGCTACACGGTGAGTTAAGGCCAAGCTGAACTACATAGTGAGACCCTGTCTCAAAATATCAAAAACTAAGTTTGTCTTCTGCTTCCCTCAGTCCAGCCCTGTCCAGAGCCGTGGCTTTGCCGGCAAAGAAATTTTTTCTCTACACCTTTGCTCAATCAAACCCTCACCTGGCCTACTGTCTCTCACCTTCTAGTGTTCAAACTCTGCCTTCATGTTTTTCAAAGTACCCTTCCAGAATCTGCCCCTCATGGATGACGCTCCGGGCCCTGCAGCCCCTGCGGCTTGACTGTCCTGCTTCCATGTGGCCGCCTCCTTCCTCCTCTGGAAGGCTGATGGCGCCTGCAGAGCACACACTGTGCTTTTGTGCCTCCCACACCTCTGGAGTATAGAAGTATTTCAGAGGAGCAGTTAGTACATTTTGGGGTATCCCTGCTCTAGGCAGTTTTCTCTTTTCAACCCCTCCAGCATTGTGTGTTTTGGGGTAGTAACCCTGAAGAAAGACCCTGAACTCCTTCAAGATATTCTTAAAACTGCTTTAAGATTAACAGAAGTCAAATGTTGCTGAGTTGTGTTCTGTCCTTCCACACCCCTGCCCTGACCTGTATGCAGTGCTAGGTCCTGTCCCCATCTGGTTCCCCAGGCCTGGGCGACACAGATATGAGTGTGGGTGCCAGAAGGTTGACTGAACCACTGACACTGGGTTCAGCCCTGGGGCTGATACGGGCCCAGCTGGCTACTATAGGCCATGCTCCTGCTTTTCCCCTACTGGGTGGCCTCACCCCCACCCAGCTCTGTTGAAACTCTGCCTATCTCGGATCCCAGCCCTAAGTGAGGCTTCACCAGCTCTTACTAGTTGCTCTTTTTTCAGTGTTCCCAAGCTGCAAGCCTTCCTCTGTGACTGTTAGGTAGATCTGCAATTATGTCTCCTCCAACCTGAGCACCTGCATGAGGGCAGAAACCATGTCTGCCTGTTGTCCATTCGAGTTGATCAAATTGAGTAGAGCTTAGGCTTCTAAAAGTTTTGTTGACTCACCATCATTCTTCCATGGTTGTTTCATGAGCTGAGCTGGTTGACTCTTCCAGCCTTGGAGATGAGACCCATCTACTTCTCTCCAAACTGGAGAATGCTTCTGTTCTGACAGATGAGGAAACGAAGACTTGGTTTTAGGATTTTTGGTAGGAAAGCAAGTTTTTAAGATGTTTTCTCATCTGGCTTTTAAAATGAAAATCCCCCTGCTTCCATTTTGAAATAGCAGAGATAGAAATGGAGAGTAAGTTACAGCTGGTGACCCAGAAGATCCATCTGGAATGAGACTTGTGTCACCCCTTAAACATCAAGGAGCTCAGGAAACACTACCTTGGACCTTGTGGGTACAGACGGGCATATAGAAGCTTAATGTGCTAGAGACCCTGAGAGGATTTGATTTTACTAAAGGCCTGGCACATGGTAGGCCAACAACCACTGATTCTGGGGATAAATGACATGTTTGCTGCAAGGGACAGTCTCCTTCCCCTGATTTAAGCCTCTGATCACCATTCAGGGTCCCACCCATCTACTGGTCTACAGCTGCCAAACTCCCACGTTGAACCTATCTCAGCTGGAGTTACGTGCAGTGGAGCCAGTCCAAGCCCTACAGAAGTGTCCAGGGTAAAGGGGAGGGCAGCACACAGGCTACCTCATTGGCATCCCTGGCCTGAGGTGTTAGGCCATGCAGCTGCTTCCCAGATTTCAGAAAGAAGAAGTGAAAACCAGCAAAGGGTGATTTCCTTCTTCTCTTAGTCTAGGCCTGCCTAAAAGAGCTGTAGATTCTAAACGCTGCTGTGCAGCTCAGCACGAGTACCACTCGCTTACCTGTGGGCAGACAGTGCTGAAACCCTGCTCAGCTTGTACTCCCTTCACCTTTACAGTTCTTTCCTGTCAGGTACCTTTTTCAGAGGAGGGATGCTGACACTCAAACAGAAGAACAGTGCTGCCCAATCCCCACTCCCCTTGTCTCATTGTGGCTGCTATTCTAATTCTTGGGTTAGGTGGCTGTCTCCCACACTGAGCTCCGAAGGTGGCAACTGAATCCTATTTATGTCTGTCTCCCTTGTAAAAAGGCTAAAGAAATGAATGAGAGAGGCTAGGGATTTAGCTCAGCGGCATAAGCACCTGCCTGGCAAGTACGAGGTTATAAATTCAATCCCTGGTACCAAAAAAAAAGAATGAGAGAAGGGATTACTGAAGTTGTTGATCCCAGAAGCAGTTTTATCCAGGCCTCAGTTTCCCATTAGCAGAGCTCTAGGTGATAAGGGGAAATAGTCCCAATCTCCAGTCTCCACCAAGCTGATGATTTTCAGTGCCTAGGAGCAGCACAGTGTGCTTCCCCCATCAGGAGGGGAAGCTGTCTGCTCATGGGATTTGGGAACCTGGAAGAGGTCTATCTATCGGGTCACCACATGCTGTGAAGTCAGCCAGCTTTGCCTATGGCAGCTACTTCTGTCTCTTTTCAGCATGGCCTCCTCCCCACCGGCCTTCACCTCTTCCCCAGGACCCTTCTCACAGCTGCCCAAGATGGATTTACTGTGTCGCCTTGAGCTCCTTCAATACAAGTTCCTGCCCTGTAGCACACCAAAATGGAGGGGGAAAGCGGGTGCTGACCACAGTGTGTACTCTCTGTCACATGGAAGCTCCAGAGCCTCAGAGAGACAAAAAATACACTATTCGCCAGCATCTTTCCCTGCACAGTTCCAGCTCAAAACAATGATTTGTCTAAAATCATACAAAAAGAGATGTCTTCAAAGCTCTACTAGAGTGACAGACAGTCCCCTACTCCAGGGGCACAGAAAATGTGAGCTAGAGTTCCCATCTTAGCTGTGCCACTCAGGACCTTGAGGTTATTCCACCTACCCTGTGGATTCCTCCTCCACAATGTTGGGAAAATGATGTGCCCAGCCCATGAAGTTGAGGTGAGGCTTTGACAAGATGATGGTGTATGCAGTGCTTTGCGAACCAGGTGGCTCTGCATCTGTGTTAGTCAGAGAGCCAAAGCATGAGCCATATCCTCGGTGCTAACCTGTCTGGCTTCTCCTCCTCCAGGACAAGAGTGAAGCCACCAGCGGAGCCTTCTCCCTGAGGCCTTGTCGCCCAAGACCTCGCTCACTCCCTCCCAATCTGTCTGAGGAAGAAACTCGCAGGATCGCTCGGATATTTGCTTCTCAGTACTCCAAAATAGACTGATACAGCCTGAGGAGCTGAGGGAAGGAGCCACCTGCCCACCCTTCCTCAACCATCTGGCTTGCAGGAGGCACCGGGTCCACTTCCCTTAGGGCTGTCACAGCCTGGAACCACCAGCAGCCACCTAGTCCATGGAATTCCAAGAACTGGTCAGCATGTACTGGAGCAATGTTCCTCCTGCCAGCACTTCAGCTTCTCCCTGCTGCGGTGTGGCAAAGGGTTCCGAGTGGCCAATCTTTCTCGGGGACCAAGCAGGCATCTTTCAGCAGAGAAACTCTTCCCAGTGTCCTCAGCTCAGCCAGCTGCTCACCTGAGCCCACCCTCTGCCTGCCACCTTTGCCTTAAAGGTTGGAGCCTGACCAGGGTTGCAGGCAGGTTGTAGGTTTGCACATCTTCCATAGCCAAGGAAAGCTTAGAGCCGTCTCCATTTCACTTGCTTGGGAATAAGGGTATTTTCTAGATAGGAACTTACGTTGTGTTGAATTAATCAGTAGGAGAAAAGGGGAAAGTCACCTCCTTTAAACTGTGTATTTGATTGTCTGAAAGTCTAACCATGCTCTTAACTTATTGTTTTTACCCAGCTTTGATGTTCTTTGTTTCTGCCTTTAAATAAAATCCTGTTGGTATTTGTATTCATGTTCATGTTCAAGTGTTTTTAGGGTAGCCACAGGAATTGGGGGTGCTGGGGTTTGTTCATGCTCAAACTGCAGAAATAAAGCAACCACTCAGACCCCAGGACAACTCATCCAGAACAGGACCAGGGTCACCATGAGACTTCTGAGTGCCTCTAAATACCATAATATCAGATTGGTCCAGATTGAAGACACATTAGTATTTCCTTTACTACTAGTTCTTTTCTTTTTTTTTTTTTTCTTCTTTTTTCTGTATTTCTTTTATTTGCTCATTCTTTCAGTCTGTCAGGAAAGCAGAAGAGTCTCCTGGAACAGTTCCCTCCAAGCACCGCTTGTAGAGAAGCGGGGCTGAGTAGCTCTTTCAAGACCACAGCCACTTGAGCAGCTCCCACAGACAAGGTCTGTGGGAGGATACAGAAGGGGCACAGATGGGCAGAGTGTGCAGCGTGACTGGACGAGGCTAGGAGGAATCTGCCATGGAGGATTTTGCTTTTCACCCCTACACACACTTCGACTCAGTCCTCAAAACAACTCCATGAGCCAGACCATAAGGCACCTCCTTCATGGTTGAACTGAATCTCAACAAAGTTGAGTGTTTTGCCTCTGTGTTGCTAGGAAATTAATCATAACACAAGACATCCCTAAAGATGTCACAAGGTTCAGTGTCCAGTACAGGGCACAGAGCAGGGAAGGGCAGCTCTTGGGGTGGGCCCAGAAGATGGGTCAGCCGTGGGCAGCTACACAGAGAAGCAGGATGGCTTCCTGGGCCACGTGCTGCTGGGAGAAGAGAAGAGACACCAGCCTGTCTGGACCTCTGGCCTCATGAGTGAAGCTCAGCTACTATAAGAAGCCCGGCTTCCTAGAGTTGTGATGAAAATCAAATGGGACGTCTGTGAAAGTGCTCCAGAAGCATAGGAAATGTCAGTCCTGCCCACTCTTCTGCAGCTCCTGGAGCAAATTAGGGAGGCATGCTGGGTCTGTGTGGGTCCAAAGCCATGTAAGAGCCCCGAGGAGAGAGTTGGGGCTCCCCTTCTCTTGGGGTACAAGGAACTTCTAGAGTAGCATGAGGGGTAAACCCTCAGGCAAAGATCATTCTTTCCAGATCCTACTTTTGTAAATAACATGGGGCCAAGAGAGGATAAAGCCACAGGAGGACATGGGCTGCTCCTACTCCAGGCTGAGGGCAGCCTCTGATGGCGCAGAGACACCCTTGGATCTGTAGCTCACGGCCTACACTAACAAAAGGTGTGCTGCTCACCAGTATCTCACCCTCCGAAGGAAGGAATCCCCCAGTGGTAGCTTTGAGGTGATATGACTCGCCAAGTCTGGGAGTGTGAGTTAGGCTGTGTTTGTCCCCACCTCCAGCACTGACCAGTGGCTCCCTGACTCCTTTTTGAACACTCTGTCTGCAGGGACATGAAAATGAGTGTTTCTGGTCACTTGAAGCCTGTCTGCATGCCAGCCCACAGCAGCCAACCTTGGGGCTTCTAGCAGGGGCTGAGCTCTGGAGGCAGAACCAAGGAAGACAGACCTGCCCTCAGGAGGCTCAGAGGCAGGCCACGTAAGCTCCCTCTCCCTGGGTTTCTCTGGGGCCTGCTGCCCCTGTTGGTTTGGTTCCTACTTGCATCTCTCCTTCGTGGAGCCTCTGCAAATCCCCCACCTCTAAGCTAATATTTCCAGGTGGATCCTAGAACCTTCTTCAGAGCCCTCCAATCTCAGCAGCCCTAAAAGCCACTTCCCTTTACCACTAATGCAACTGTCTGTTCTGCTGTTGTTGAGGCCAGAGCTGGTCCAAGCATGTGGACAGGTTCAGCCCAGGCTTTGTGCTGCCATCTCTTTGACTTCAGACCACCAGCCCTGTCCCCATGGCCCTGCACCCTAATCCAGAATGGCTGCTGCCTTCTCCTGTGCCATACCCAGCTAACTCCTCCCTCCTCCCTTCTTGCCCTTCCCCTTCTATCCTCCTTGGCTCCCTTATCCCACCCTACATGACCTGGATCCTAAGTTCAGCTATGCCCAGCCCACCCCTCAGTGCCTGTGGATAGCGCCTGCAGTAGTTGCAGGGGACTCTTCCCACCCTTGGCCCCATGTATCCATGCTGAAGCCTCCAAGTGACACACTATTAAGAACAGCACAGCTGATAAGCCCCCAGCTATATTAGAGCTTACAGACTGAGCTCAGAACTTGCTGTGAACTACCTATGCAACCTTGGTAAGTCCTCTCTGAGACTGTTTTCTCATCTGTATAAAAATATTAAAATATGAGGATCCTCCACCAAAAAAGTGAAATACTGATACGCACTACATCACAGATGAGCTTTGAATACACCACTCCATGTAAGGCTCAAATCAGGTACAACTCTCCCAGCACCCAACCTGTTTACCAGCAGAGACCTTGTTCTCAGCAGAGACTCAGCTCAGCACTGAGGCTGTTCCCGGGATGTTGTAAAAGAGATAAAGTAAGGACTCATGCAGGTCCCCAGACCTCTGGAAACACACAAAAGTTTACACTGGACACCCCAAGGTTTGCCCGCTGAGGTGCAAGACAGCCAGAGAACTTTGACCATAGATGTTTATTAACAGCTTCCCGCCTAATATCCCTTGCCTTCTTTAAATCCCTATGAAAAAGGCCTACTTCTCTTTGTTCCCTAGAGACGGCCTTTTTGCCTTCTGTCTGCCTGCACCCAGGTGTTAGACTTATGCCTTGCTGTTTTCACAAAAGCCTGTTGAGTGGTCTCCACCTCACTTGGTACCTTACACCCATACCAAATGAAAGAATTCAATCACTACAAAGCTCTTCCTGTTTACATGAAATGTCCAGAATGCACAAATCTAGAGTCAGAAAGTAGATTACTAGTTGCCTGGGGCTGGAGAAGAAGGAAAATGACTGCTAAAATGTTTGAAGTTTTTTTTGAGGAGTGATGGAAATGTTTTAAAATAGATTGTGGAAACAGTTGTACAACTCTGAGGAAACTAAAAATCATTTAAATTGTGTTCTTAAAATAAGTAAGTGAAACCAGGCAGGGTGGCACGTGCCTGTAATCCCAGCACCTGGGAGGCTTGGGTTAGATAGTAAGTTCAGAGCTATAGTGAGACCCAACCTCAGAAGGAAAAATAAAATGTTTTATTAGGTAAGTTATATCTTAATAAATCTGTTATTTTAGAATCCTAATAGGACTTACTTCATAGGTATGTTAAAAAATAGAAGTAATATCTATAAAACACCTAGTGTAGAGCTGAAGATACAGCTCAGTAGTAGAGTTGCTTGCCTATCATCTGTGAAGACCTGGGTTCAGTCCTCCTCACCAACAAAAATAAATTTATCTTCCACCTAGGCACCAATTGTTGTTATTAAGAGAATGGCCCTGCCCAGTCTCTCATCGGAGGCTTGTCAAAGGTGAAGGGTCCACACACACACATGTCCTCCTCCAAACACCCCTGTCACTGAAGTAGCCCTACTTTAGCTGCTAGAAGAAACACTATTAATGTCAAGGGAGTGGGGTGGGGATTTAGCTCAGTAGCTTAAGCACCTGCCTGGCAAGGCCAAGGTCATGAGTTCAGTCCCTGGTACCAAAAAAAAAAAAAAAAAAAATAGCTGGGGAGGGGGGTTCCTTTTAAAGTCAAAGGAGCTAAACCAGATTTGGATCTTACTGCCCCTCACCAGCCTGCCTTTCTCATCAAGTGATCAGACCGTCAAGGAGCTTCTATAGGATTAGGTTTCAGGTCAACTGGCATATAAGACAGTGCCAGGCCAGAGGCAGCAGAGACAACTGTGAGGGATCTATGGCAAGGAGGGGCCATAGATCTTTGCTGCCACCCCTGAGATGGACCCTTAGGGAGCCATAGATCTTTGCTGCACTGCCCTGGCTGGACTCACAGGTAAGACCCCTTTCCCTTACCCTCCCCTGGCCAACACACTCTGTCTTTCTCCCTTCTACTTGCTCTTCCTTTTTTTCTTTTCTCCCCCTGTACCAGGAATCAAACTCAGGACCTTGCACTTGCCAGGCTGGCACTTGTACTGCTGAGCCATATCCCCAGCCCTGTTCTCATTTTCATGAAGGCTTCCAGAGGTACCCGGGAGCTGTCAGGGACCACTAGGCACAGCTGAGAGCCCTGAGAGAGCTAGAGCCCAGCCCCCACCTTGTCAAAATGAGGAAACTGGAACACTAGTGAGGGACTTGAATGCCACACCTCTGTCACTCACCCCCAGGACTCGAATTTGCCCAGCTGGCTGCCTCTGGTGGGATTTTGCAAGGCCCACAAATATGAAGTGACTTTTTCCTTTGGCTCAGAATCTTCAGTGTTCCTCACTGGAAATGCTGTGGAGGCCTTTTAAGGGAGGATGGGATTGGGGTTAGAAAGGCAACATGGAGACTTCTGCTCAGAGATACCATGAGTAATTTGTTTCTAATGCAGATTCCTGGGCTCCACCCAAGATGTGACTCAGGATATCTGGGACAAATTTGCTCTGTAAATAAACAGCTCAAAGGATCCTGAGTTCTCCCTGAGGTCTCAGACTCAGGACAGTGGAATGGGCACTGGTTGTCTGACAGACCTGGCACTGATCTCAGTTCCATCATTTCAGCTGCCTGACTGACTCAGGCTCTCAAACTCTGGGGCTGGGACACCTCACCTTCAGATGCTCGGCAGAACTGCAGGGATAAGGATTCTGCTCTCAGCTTCCTCTCCAGTCAGTGGCAAAGGTCTGCTTCTTGCCAGGGTTCTTCAAGTAACCATCCAAGAGGTTGAGGAGCCTGCCTGTGCCTCCTGTGATAGCCTCCTCCCCTGTGCCGGTGTGGGTTTTGACCTGAGTCCGTGCCTTTACATTGTGTTTCTGGTGAGTGGCTCAGGACCACTCCAGCTTTACCCCGGCTACTTCTCTTGACCAAGTTAGGCTTCAGTGCTTTTGCTAGCACCTTCCAGCAACATCCTTCCATCTCTCCCTTTCAGCCCATCCTCCACACCTGCTCCAGCATGTTGTGAACACAGAGCTGACTGTGTCACATTCCCTTCCCTGAAAATTACTGACCACTTGCCATTCTCCAATAGACCAAGTCTAATTTTGGCATTCAAAGTCTTCTACCAAAGATGCTGGGTTCATTACCCATCTCATGTCCCATCTCCTCACTTCAGCAATTGGGGCTCTTTGGTCAGCTGGTCCTCCCTGGCCTCTCTAAATGCCTGCCCTGTAGTGGGCTTCAAGAAAGCAGCATAAATAGGTCCTGTACCTACTTTGGGGGCTCCCAATCTAGGGAGGAAACTTTCAGATAATGAGCCACTTCTATAAGAAGTATGGGTCAAAGGCAGCTGGGGACACAGTAAACGCTAAAGGGTAGCTCTGGCTGAAAGTTCCACCCTTTAGCCAGGGACACAGGGACACAGGCCAGGCTCAGAAATAGGCAAAGCAGTGAAGGGGCCCCTGCAGGGCCTGACTGACCCAAACATTTTACTTCCGGTAACTTAGAGCAAAGAATGCCCCAGAGTTACACATTCTGCTAGGAATCTCACTTCTGCTCACTATGTGCTCCAGGCAGGTCACTTTGCCCCTCTCGGCCCTAGTTTGTAACTCAAAAATAAAATACAAAAAGCTAATTTATTAGCACTTGAGTGGCCCTCAAAGGTTTTGATGAAGAGACCAGAAGAGACACTAGAGGACACAGCCCCCAAAGCACCTCTCCAACTCGGAGAATCAGAGTGTGGGATTCATGGTGCCCAGCCACCCTGCATCCCAACTCATCTCAGAGCTCCAGGAAAGGGCAGGGGAAATGTCAGGCCTGGAGGAAAGAGGCCACCACAATGCCATTGGAATCAGCTGCCCTTGGTGCATTCCAGTCCCAGGCTGCAGCCAGGGCCTGCTTGCTGGGAAGAAGCCCAGGTTGTCTGGTTTCTGTGGGCCAAAGGGCAGAGTAGGGAGGGAGCGGGTGGAGATTTCTCCAGCATCCTTGCAATGTCATCGCTTCAGCCCGACCAGCTCTGAGGCCTCTCTACCATGCTCCTAAAGAGCCTGATTCTTCTTGAGCTTCTCTCAGGGAGCAACTCAGACAAGCAAGGATATGGACTGAGAGACAAGCCCAGGAAAGGCGGACGCCTGACTGTAGCCACCTACACAGCTCTCAGCCATACTGGGCCCATTAACTCCATCTGCCAAGTGGGGCAGAGATACTCACTCTGCCTTTCTCACCAGGCCATGGTTCTGTGCTTGAAAACAAGTTCCCATAGGAGGGTTTTGCATGTCATTTAGTAGCTTCAAAGGGCTTTAAATGTCTCAATAAAAGGAAAGACTGAGTAGCCACAACTACCACTTCATCTGGGGTACTGGGGCCATCAGACAACAGGATTGGGGTTCTGTGACCCCATTCCCTGTCTGCCTTTTGCTTTTGGTATTTTTTTTTTTAAAAAAAACAGAGAAGTGACATGACCTCCCTTATATAGCTTGGATGCTAGATTAGGTCTCCAGTTGGAAAATCTTCTCCTCCTCTACTGTCTCACATTCCAAAGTCAGTGTGTAATTCCTTTTATAGCTCAGTGCCCTTTAAAATTCATGCACTCATTGTAAGTTATACCTTAAATTTTTTTTGATACAAGGTCTCACTAGGTAGTTTACACTCACTGTGTAGCCCAGACTGGCCTGGAAATCTTGGCAATCCTTCTGCTTCAGCCTCCATAGTGCTGAGATTATGGCATGCACCACCACAGCCAGTTTATACCTTAATTTTAAAAGCTTAAAAAAATAGAACTTTAAGTGCAAACCCATAATGAGAAAAATCAAATAAAATTACCTACTGGTACAGTTGAAAATTGCCAGAATGAGTTAGTGATTAGAGCACCTTTTTATAGCTAGCTTATTAACATAACATTATTTTGTACATCTTTTATTTATACTTTTCTGCTGGGTGTTCAAGACCAAGTTAAAGTGAGACCTGTGTTGGGCCAGGGGTATAGCTCAATGGCACAACTTTAGCAAGTGCAAAGTCCTGAGTTTGATTTACAGTACAAAAGAAAAAAAAAGTTGAATATTTAAGATGTATTTTAAAAGGTTAAAAACCTGTGTTAAAATTAACCTGCGTTAATTAAAATTAACCTCTTGTCTATCAAGGTCAGTTAAGTCTCCTCAGGCGTCACTTTAGAACCATCTACAGAGCCTCTTAGCTCCTCTGTCAGTGTCAGCCATCAGGATGGGTTATGGCCTTTCTTGACCATGATCTTTTAGGTGAAATTTTAGGAAACTTTTTCCTCTAAATGATTCTCCTTTGGCACACTATGCACTTGTTAATTTCTGTCCTCTGGGGTCCAGTAATCTCCCTGCTCAGGAGGTTGAGTTATTCACCAAGATTGTAGGATCTCATAGAAAAGGTTCTCTTGGGCTGGGGATTTAGCTAAGCAGCATAAGCGCCTGCCTGGCAAGTGTGTGGTTGTGAATTCAATCCCTGGTACCAATAAAAAAAAAAATTTTTTTTAAAAAAGAAAAGGTTCTCTTACGTACAGGGTCCTTGTTGACATTGGAGAGCCAGGACCAAAATATTGGGTACCCCCTTAGCCTAGTTACCTTTCTAGTTCTGACCTCTAAACTTTAGTTGAACACTCGGAAGAAAAGATCAATGACATTAGTGTTGTAGTAGGAGTAATGAGCTTAATTATAATTTTATCTGAATACCAAGTACCTTGAAATATAAATATAACAGAGGACTGTTATATCTTACCAATCATAGTTGTTTTAGTAGTTGAATCTCTGTAGAATGTTAACAGACAAAAGTTATATAGGGTTTTTTTTATTTAAAGAGAAAAAAAGCAAAACAGAAAAAAGAGGAAACTACAGAATTTCAAAAAAAATAGTAAGAAATCACTAGTTGATAAATTACATATTGTCTTTTTTTTAAATTGGTACTGGGGATCAAACTCTCGACCATGTGAAGGCAGGCGCTTATGCCACTAAGTTAAATACCCAGCCCTAGTCTTCTTAGATATAGTTGTTCAAGTTACAGAATTAAAGCATACAAAGTGGACATTCAAACAGTGAGGCTGCAAACAGTTCTGTTCAATGATCCAACAAAAACTTAGCAACATGATTATCAATCCTATACACTTAAACATACATGTAGTTATATCCTCTAGAGCGCTTTCTTTTCCTCCTTTTGCTTTTGAAGTTCATTATCTGTTTAGTTATATCATGTTTCAGCTTTCTCAGTACCTTACTGATCTGTTTTGTTGTTGTTATTTTTTTTTAAATTTATTATTTTATTTATTTATTTATTTTGAAGGTAGCAAAATACAGCAGAACAAGACAGGACAAAGCCAACTGAGACAGTGTAGTGAAGTTGGTACAGAACTTCACAGCAGGTTACCGGGATAACAGTGATAGGTACTAGTATATCTTGTTTTCTTCACAACAGTTGTTCTTTCAATCAGGTACAGCAAAATCGAAGGAAATACCAAACTTATAAAAACAAAATATTGAATAGAAAAATACCATTAATCAGAACGAGCAAAACAGTGACAAAAATATTTGCCTTCAAAGAGATGCTAGAAGGAAATCCCCCTTATTTGCTGTATTGCATATAGTCAACCTCACAAGAGATGCTCAGATCTCTGGCTCCCACTTGCTAACAGGGGTAGGGTGGGGGATGGATGTTTGATTCTTAGCCCGTGTGCCAGAAAGCTCACAGCTGCTTACCAGAGCGGCAAGCTGGCTAGGAAATGCTGATGGTTCTTGCCCTGGAGCAGCTGCAGCTTGCTAGGCTCACAGCTGCTTACCAGAGTGGTGAGCTGGCTCAAAAGTTATATAGTTTTACAAAGAAAACTTGAGATCAAAAGCCAGACATAGTATTTCAGCATGACAGTCATGATGACATTATTTTTGGAATACACTTAAATATTCATCTTAGCATATATATATATATATATATATAGAGAGAGAGAGAGAGAGACAGAGAGAGACAGAGAGAGACAGAGAGAGACAGAGAGAGACAGAGAGAGGGAGAGAGGGAGAGAGATAGTTTTTTTAAAGGCTACTATTTAACTGGTAACCTGATGTTGATTTGACATATATCTCTTATCACAAGTAGCTGAAGCACAAGAGAAAGGCAGATGTCTGAGACTTAAAGATTATCACCATAAACAATCCTGGTTTTATATCTTAGAAGACCTATACACACTCAGAAGCCTTGTATATACTCAGTACAACATGAAATTAACAAAAATGAATGTCAAAGCTTTATGAAAACCTTTGTTCTTAATTTAGTTTTGTACCAAGAGCATCTTTTAATGAGAAAATCTTATTGTTTTATTTATAGAAAACTTAACCTTTTAACAATGACTAAAGTAAACATATCATAATAATATATTAACATTTATTGGGATAAAAGCTATAGAGATCATAAAGCTATAGAGATCATTGAGGTTTCTTTGGTGAACAAAGGCTGAAATAAGATTATTTCCAGGCTACTGCTCCTTTATTCATCAAGGGGAGTCATGTCCACCAGTTTTCCTAATCCTAAGAAATCTCTATTTAATTATTTTAACAAAATTTTGGTGACCTATGAGAATGAAATCATATTAACGTATTATTTTTGACTATTGAAAGACTCCTCAAATTATTGTATACAGACAACAATATGCATTACATTTATAAAACCAATCCTAACATCATTTTGATCAGTAGGCAACCTGGTGGAAACATGTCTTTAATTTTAATGACATTTATGTATAAGCCAACTTAAGTTATAGACAAATGTTTCAAAAATCTAAAAAGGCAAAAAGAAGAAAAATTGTTAGATTCAAACAAAACAGCTATAATTATAGCACAGACAGAGAAACACACATAAGACAATTTGTTTATAAAATCGAGTGCACAAAGATATATTTGGCCAAATTGAATTATAAGAATTCTTTTATAATTTTTAAGTTTGTAATTATAATTAGGCTATTCAGAACTTTTTTGTAGGTCAATGAACAGAGAGATCTCTTATAGTAAGAATTAAAAAGAATAAAATCTTTCACCTATAATCAACATTGCTTTGTTATCTTATTTTGGCCACTCCATGCCCTTTTTCTTTCATTTAGCCTCTGGCTCAGTCACCTCTAAACCTTTTTCACTTACACAGACCTTGTCTTCTAACAGTGTTTGTGGGAGCCTTCTCTGTAAGACTTAACATTTAGTTTTTATAAGATTTGGTTTTTGTATCCTGACAAGCTTATAAATAATTTTTAAGATTTTTTTTTGTGGTACTGACCACTTTAAGTACCTGATTTACCTGATATATATATATAGTTGTTGGACCTTTCTTAATGAATTCAGTATTGTTTATATTTTTAAAAGCCTCCTGAAGCACAGTAATTTTGGCAGTTCGTGAATGAAGCTGTGGATTACCTTCTGTATAGCTAGGACTACAGGCACAAACCACCACACCTGGCATGGCCAACTGATGCAGAGAGGAGAAGCCACTTGTGTTAGCTACTTTTCTCTCAATGCTGGCACAAAATACTAGACATCAGAAGTTAAAAGGAGGAAAGGTTTATTTAGCTCACAGTTTGCAGAGATTCCAGTCTGTAATTAGTTGGTTCTAAGGCAGGGTGGCATGGTGAGAGGCAATAGTTCAAGACAGCAAAAGCAATAAGAACACAAAAGGGAGGAACAAGCCTCTTTTCCTCCCTTATATTGTATGCAGGCTACCCACCCTTGGGTGGGTGTGGCACTTACACCATCTGTGCCACCCTTGCACAGGCTCAGCATGTTTAGAAAGTGAGGACCCTGGCTCCCTGCTGAGTCTATTAGTTAAACTTCTCAAGTTGACACAATGAATGACATCCTAGAGTGGTAAGGGCATGTCCCCTATGCCCAGGATATAGAACTGCTGAGTTACTTAAGCTTCTAGACTTCTCAAGTTGACACAGTGTATCACCCTTTACTCTGCTTTTCTGTTACATGGCTCCCCATTGGCACCACTTTCTGGGCCAAGACATGGCCACCGGCTCCATCCTGCCATGGGCACAGATCCAAAGGGCAACAGCTTGCCCCTCAGTGCCTTGCACCACAGCACATGACTAGCTTTCCACCCATCCGTGCTTCTCATGCACCAGGTTGGTCTCTCCTGCTTGTTGTGCTGTGGCTCTTCAGGCCCAGACCTCACATGGTCTGTGTTGTGCCACAACGACCTTTGTCATTGCCAGCCCTGGCAGTAACCACAAGGCTGTCTTGGGTGTGCTATGTCACCCTCTAAAAATTTTGGAAGTGCAGGCCAAGAAAGTCTCTCTGCTTTTTCCCTGATCTTTTTCTCTGGTCAGTATGGAGCCTTTTTAAATTTTCTCTCACTCCATCCCAAAGTTCCTACCTGTGGGAACCATGGGATATGTTTGGGAACATCTTATAGCATTTTTTAAAGAGACGTAATTAAGTTCCAAGTTGAAAACATCTCAGGGGAAATGATTTCTCTTCTGTCAAGTGCCCATTTAAGGTTTTTTTCCAGTTCTTTCCCAATTATCTATATCCAAATTGTCTACCTGAGGATATCATAGATTATATTTTGTTACCTCCTATAACACTTTTGATAAATTTTCCAGTCATCACATAAGCTCCTGAGTATTTCAATAAGCTTCAGGGTAGCTGATTATATTTCTGCTCTTCAGCTGACCTGTTTTGCCCCATCTTTTATTCCCTTCATGGCAGTGAACACTTTCCATTCCCTCGCAGATGTCTCTGAAATTCTTCCCAGGAAGTCCTTCTTCTGTGTCAATTTCACCCCTTCTTTTCACTTGAAGTGGTCCTTACTTGTCCCAATTTTTGTAAAAGAAATAGTCCCTAGCTTTGGGTGCCAATTTTCAGGAGCTGATCAGTCTCCCAATCCTACGGATGAGCTTACAGAGAAGGATTAAATAAATGAGACAATGCAATGGTTTGTGGGAATCTAGGAAGGTCAGAGTTTTCTTGAAACTAGGACAAAGACTTCTCTGGTGAAGTGGGTTCATAAACAATAGAGGAATCCAAGCAGCCAAATTGATAAATTTGGAATTTAATTAGCTGAGCTCAACGACCACTCACATGGACACATTTCAGAGTCTCACTGAGTGGCCCTGAACTGGAAAATTACAAAGCTTTTAAACAGAGAATCACAAAAAGACATCCTATTGGAAACAATTTAGCTAGAATCTTACTTAATTTTTGGTTGACCCCTATATCCTGCTTCTTTTGTTGAGCAGGTTAACTTTTCTCCTGTAGGTACAGCTCATTCTGCTTTTCTCATGGGACTTAGACCCTGAGTAATTTTCCATTTTCCCAGGTCAAATACAGGGCACTAGTGAAATGCATGGCTCAAGACGGCATCAGTTATACCAAGCTACAACATCTGGACTATTAGTATTTATTGGATTCTTAACAAATTGGGGGTGGGCGCTGCGGAGAAGTGGAGGTCACATCTGAGGCAAAAGTCACACAGGCCTTCAGAAGTTACAACAAAGACATTCAAACCAGTAAATCTTGCTAATTGGGAGAACTTTCTTATCTCTTAGATTGGTAATTATTGCCCTGGAATAGGGGTGACAGCCAAATGTCCTCAGATGGGGTCTTGTCTTGTCTTGTCTTAAAAGGCTGTGAATGTGAGCTTTCTCAGCACGGCCAGAGAACACTGTGGTGAGCAATTTAAGGCTTACACAGTCTAGTCCCCAACACTCCCTCATCCTCTTCAGCTGAGGTGGGCCAGCTTGGTGGTGTAAGGCAAGAAAGGAGATGTGTCAAGCCAGGGGAGAGCATCAGTCAGTCTTCCTCAGAGCCAGCAGAGGGGCCAGCAGCAGAGTGTCCAGGCCCAGTCTCCCTCCCAGCACCACAGAGACAGAACAGCAGTCCAGGAACCAAACAAGATGTCTTTGGTCACAGAAAATGAACCACAGCTGAGAAGGGTTGTTTTATGGTTGGTTTTAATGGATAACAATGGTGTATTCAGGCATCCTTGGGGGAAGAAAGACTTGATCCAAATGAATGACAATTTCATTGAGTCATAAGGAAATTCTTATAATTGTTTGGGAGAGGACGATCTGACTGATGAGGCACTACAAGGGCCCAGGCTCACAAATGGCCCATCACAGGAAGCAGCTGGACACTGGGAGAACAGGGTGTATATGAAGCAGACCCACACCTGGTCCTGGCTTGAGCCTCAGTCTCATCCGTACAATGAAGACACCAGCAGCAGCCCGCCTGCCTCTGGTGGGAAGGGAGCAGGGTTAGGGTTACAAGATGGGAGGGAGAAAAAGTGACCTATTTTTATAAGCTGCATTCCCAGGGCATTTGTGTGGAAATGGCCAGGCTTCCTGCTTTACAGAGCCCCTTCCAGTACTGTGGGTGCCTGGACATGGGACAGGGCTGGACAGCACAGGCCCATCTGCCTCCCCTGGCCTGTCTCCTGCAGCCTTCTCCCCACACTGAAGTAGCCTCTCTCCTTGGACTTTGCTGGGCCCTGAAGGCCCTGGCCAATCTTTCTGGGACCATGGTTGGACTGAAGCCTTCAGAAGTGCCTCCCACCACAGCCGTAAAGTTCCTGGGGGCAGGCACTGCGGCATGTGTTGCTGACCTCTTCACATTTCCTCTGGACACAGCCAAGGTCCGCTTGCAGGTAGGTGCCTTTTGGCCAAGGGTCAGTGTTCACATCAAAGGAGGGACTGGCCCCTTTCTCCACATGCCCAGGCCATTGCCAATGTGCCCTTCCTCACACAGAGCCCCGGGGAGACCACTCACTCCACTGCTTCCTTGCCTCCTCCCCACCACCATCGGCCAGGACAAAAGAAACTCTAAATGCCTTGGTATGATGTCACAGGGCCTTTACTGCCTAGCCCTGCTTTGTAAACCATAAAGTGTGAAACACAGGTAAGGAATTAACTGTGTGACTGTGGGAAAACCACTAACCATTTGTAAAACGGGAAAAAATGTCCACATCTCTGATTTGCCCTGAGGGTCAAACACCACAGTGTGTACAGTGTTGTTTTGAGAACTGGAAAGTGCTGCAAAAACCTCAGTATGATATGATGGACATGCTTGTTCTCAAGGCGCCATCAAGCACAGCCCCTTCCTACCACCACCCAGCTCCTCAACCACTGCGATTGTTCCCCAGATCCAAGGAGAGAACCCAGCAGCCCAGAGAGTGCAGTACCGTGGCGTGCTGGGCACCATCCTGACCATGGTGCGCACCGAGGGCCTCCGCAGCCCCTACAATGGGCTGGTGGCCGGGCTGCATCGCCAGATGAGCTTCGCCTCCATCCGCATCGGCCTCTATGACTCTGTCAAGCAGTTCTACACCCCCGTGGGAGCAGACCGTGAGTGCCTGGTACCCCATGGACAACACCAAGGGAGCAGAGGAAGCAGAGCTTACTTGTGGGTCAGGACCCCAGAGCAGCCTAGACCCAGAGGCATAGCCCAGATGTGGGGAACTGTTACAACATCCAGGAGGAGGCTGGTGGTGTTGGGGACACACCTGGGCCCTCCTGTGGGGGAAGAGTGTAGGCAATCACAGGGCAGCTTGGAGAGCAACAGTGGTTAGCATGGACTCTGGCATATTCTCTCAACCTTCCCCAGACGCCAGCATCGCCATCCGGATTCTTGCAGGCTGCACCACGGGGGCTATGGCGGTAACCTGTGCCCAGCCCACGGATGTGGTGAAGGTCCGATTTCAGGCCAGCATATGCCTTGGGCCAGAAAGCAACAGGAAATACCACGGGACTATGGACGCCTACAGAACCATCGCCAAGGAGGAAGGGATCAGGGGCCTGTGGAAAGGTAGGCTCAGGGAACCTCAGGCAGGGCACAGAGCAGGGAGGGAGCTCCCAGAGTGATGTAGTGCAGTGATGCCATAAGAACATCCCAAACACAGGCTGCACCCCCACCTCCCCCACACCCACACACCACAAGACAGCAGATTCAGTCCAACTTACTGACACTTCACCATGTGCAACATGCAGGCTGCTGCAAGGAAGACAAAAATCCATATGACACTTTACACTCTCAGGGTACATTCAGATGACAGAGGAGCTAAGGCACATCAAGTACCTGCTGTATTACAGGCAGGAACTTCTGGAGGCATAAAACCAGTTTGGACTGACCACGCTGGCTCCAGAGCGAAGGGAGCACCTGAGCCGGCATTCAGGCTCAGTGGGCTCTAGGTGTGTGGAGACAGCAGGGAAGAGCCTTCTACACTCACAGAACCAAAACAGGCACCAGAGGAGCACAGCTGCGGGAGGTGAAGTGAGGAGAGGGATTTCCTGGGGGCAAAGACTTTTGTGCTACCTGTGTGTCTACATGGTGGCCACCTTGACGAATGTTGGGATCACTCCTGCATATGGGCCAGGCATTGTCTGCATCCTTGCAGCAGAAGAAACAGGGGCTCTGTTAAGCACAAGAGCAACACACCTGCATCATAGCACCGACTCTGCACTGTCTTGCTGGAACCCATCAGCCTTTCCCTTCCTCAGTGACACCACTCTCCTCAGGACCTACCAGTACCACATTCTGTCACTATCCCAAGGGCCCGGCTCCCCTTTTCCAGAAATGATTTCCTTTTCTGGCTGGCTACCTTTGGTCTCCTCTCTGCCACCATCACCTAGGACAAAAGATGAGGCAGTATCCTTTGCTGCCTAACCCTGCTTTGTGGAGCAGGACTTTCTCAGTTGGGGTGGGCTCCCCTGGCTGAAACCATCGAATGCAATATGATACCCTCCAAACCGGAGCTGGGTCCTTGCAGCAGAGACAATCACTTCTCCATTCAACAGCCCCTGCCACCTTCTAACAGGAACTTTGCCCAACATCACAAGGAATGCCATTGTCAACTGTGCTGAGATGGTGACCTATGACATCATCAAGGAGAAGCTGCTTGACTCCTGCCTACTAACAGGTGAGGAGGGCCTGGGTTTCAGGGGAACAGCCCTCCCTGCACAGGGTGTGCACCACCCAAAGGCAACTGAGCCTTAGCAGGAGCTGGGAGAGAAGCAGAGCCCAGTGCAGGACTGCGATGAGTAGGAAAGGCCTGGGCTGGAGGCCAGAGCCTTGGGTTCCAAGACCAGCATCACTTCTCACAACACATCTTCAAGAAAAGGGCTCTCACCTCTGATTTCAGTTTCCTAAATGAGGCTGCTAGGCTGGGAGGCCTTCTGACTTGGGGATGCTCAGTTCTAATTTGTCGGGACTTATCAAGAGCTCAGCCCTGGGCACAATGAGAGAGATGGACAATCTGTCTTATGCTCAAGGAGTTCAAAGTTGAGATAGAGACAGGGAATGAATGTACATGGAACAGAGCACAAATCACTCACTTCCTCATATCTGCTCCTCCCTCCCCTGCCCACAGACAACTTCCCCTGCCACTTTGTCTCTGCCTTTGGAGCCGGTTTCTGTGCTACAGTGGTGGCCTCCCCAGTGGACGTGGTAAAGACTCGGTACATGAACTCTCCCCCAGGCCAGTACTGCAACCCCCTGCACTGTATGCTGAAGATGGTGGCCCAGGAGGGGCCCACAGCCTTCTACAAGGGGTGAGCCTCCCACTCCCACCTCCACACTCCCTCCCTGAAAACAGGCGTTTTTATCTCCAGTAGCTACCACTGATCCATCTGGGGATGTGGTGGTGAACCGTGCAGATGTCACAAAGAAGTGTGACAAACAATGAAAGTTAAAAAAAAAAAAATTGAACAAAATCTGATTTGGACTGTTAAGGAATCCTTACTGAGGAAAAGGAATCTAACAATAGGTAAAAGGATTGGTCTAACCCCAAACACTTGGGCAGGGGAGGAGGAAAAGGTGACTGGTAATCCCAAGACTCTCCTGGAATCTACTACCATAACTATTGATTGCCACATTCATGGCAGCAGAAGTGCCATATTCACTACACCAACACTCATGTTTTCTATGCCTTTGCATTTGCTGTGTCCTCTGTCCGGAACACCTTTCCCTCACCGCCTGTATGCTCTAAATCTTAGCCATCCTGTGATTCCTGCCGAGGGTCGGGAAATGCCATACTACATGGTTGTGGTGCCTGAGCCAGACTATTCTGATGCCACCTCCTCTCTAACACACATCTATAAGTTTTTTTCTCCTCCCTGTCAATTTGGGTAATACCAATTGATAACATTTTTATAGTATTTATCACCTCCAGCCTTATATTACAGTATTTGTAAGTTTAAATTATTTACCATGCTAGAGTACAAGCTCCTGAGAGCCATCTGGTAGCTCATCTGTCTTTCATCTCATGGGATCACTAGCATCAAGCAAGCACTCGGTAATGTGTGTTATTTACCATCACCCTGTTGGCTGGGTCTCTATGCACTGGGCCTTGCACTAAGCATCTTACGTAAGTTATCTCATGTAAGTAGGACCCCACCTGGACTGAGAATGAGACCGTACCTCAGAAAAGTAACTTGTCTAAGATTAAAAATTAAAATTGCATTGCCATGGCTCAATTGCAAACCATCTGACATCACATCTAAGACATAGCTGTTTATCCTGCTGGTAAAATTGCTTGGCCCTCTCACCTCCCACCACTGATGCTTTTGACAGATACCCAGTATTAGAGTGGTACCCAGTATTAGAGTGGTACCCAGTATTAGAGTGAATCCAGCAAGCAAACAAGAGTCACTGTAGGTTGGAGATGACATGAACTGTCTTTCACTTGACAGACTGCTCTGCTGAGTGCCTGTTTTGTTACCACCTTCAGCTGTAGTAGCTGCTTGTTTATACTTTCCCTTGTCAAACATTTACTGAACATCTACCTTGTGGGAAGCAGGCCTTGTGCTGCACCTCACTCAAAGAGTAGCAGACAAGCAAGTGAGATATATTAAGTCTTGACTAATTTGGGTCCTAGGCTGTGTACTGTCCAACGCTGACTGTTTAATTCACATGACAATCGTATACATACTGATAGCCAGGAGGCTGAGGTGGGAGGATCACCACAGGTTTGAGGGCAGCCTGGGCTATATAACAAGACTCTGCCTCATTTTAAAGATGAGGGAGCCAAAGCTCAGAAAGATTAAGTCATTTATACAAAGCTGTAGAGTTAGAAACTGATGAGGCTAGGATTTGAACCCAGTTCTGACCCCAGAGTTCACATGAATTGCCACAGTACTATGATTCCTGCCAAGGGTCAGGAAAGGCCATACTATGTGGTTGTGGTGCCTGAGCTGAGCCCTGCAGAGAAAAGAGCAGCGGTCAGGCAAGGAAGTGAGTAGGGTACAGTCCAAGCAGAGGCAGCAACATGGGCAAAGGCACAGAATAAGAGGGCAAGGTGTCATCAGAAACTGTAACTGAGTCAGTCTGGCAGGAGCAAAAGAGTCCAGGAGGGAACTATCAGAGAGAGAGAGAGAGCCTGAGAGGAGGGCAGCAGCCCTGTCTTCAAAGCACAGCCAAGGTGGGGGACTACCTCCTCACTGTGCAGGCCGGCTCTAAATTTGGTTCCCTGCTATCTTCCTCCTGCTGTGACCCCACTCCTCCCTGTCCCAGTGGGGGCCTCCTCTGTTGTGGTGAATCAAGATATAAAAGAGCCAGAAAGCCCAACACTGGGGCAGAGTCAGGTCAGACCTCACATTTGAAATGCACGGCTGCTATGTACTAGCTGTGTGCTTTGGGTTGGGCTCGGTAGTCTCCCTGGGCCATGGTTTCTAAAAAAAGAAACACAGCAACAAGCACAGCTATCATGTAGAATGGTGAGAATTAACTGCCAGACACAGTAACCAGCCTCAAAGTATTAGTGTTTTTTCCTTTCCTGCCTCCACCTTCTGCCTAAATCCTTTCAGCAGAGAAACCAGGACTGAATGGATCTCAAAAAATGCTGACGATAAACCAGGTGTGGTGGTGGCATACACCTGTAATCCCAGCATTTGGGAGATTGAGGCAGAAGGATCATCATGAGTTCAAGACCACCCTGGGCTACATACTGAGTTTAAATCCAGGCTGTACTACATAGTGAGATCCTGTCTCAAAAAAAAAAGAAGAAGAAGAAAGTACTTGATGGCCTGGTCCTTCAGCACCAATACGTGTAGAGGAGAGCAGAAGGATCTATTTGCTAGCCCACTTCTAATGTTGTGGCTGGTTTTATTTCGTCAGGTTTACCCCTTCCTTTCTGCGTCTGGGAAGCTGGAATGTGATGATGTTTGTAACCTATGAGCAGCTGCAACGGGCCTTGATGAAAGCCCAGACATTGCGGGAATCTCAGTTTTGAACAAGACGAGAAGACCACCTGGTACTTACCTTGTATGAGGCCGGCTGGGACTGGGATACACAGTGGATCCCCTCCTGCTGAGACACATGTTTACAGAAATTCGTGCTTATCACTGATTCAAGAAATAGAACTAGAAGAACATTCTAGTCTGCAGTGCTTTGTCTTAAGAACACTTTGTTTTGCACTGACATGATAGAAAATAAATTATATTAATTTGTGAAACACATTAGGTTGGGTGCCTAACATTTAGGCAAGAGAAAATAAACCAAAACAGATCTATTTGAATAAAAAGGAAGCTTGCAAGGTCATCTTCCCTGAAAGTCACATGAGACAATCATGAAATGCTGCTTTGTGGGACAGAGTTTAGTTAGAAACCAGCTAAGAGCTTGGAGGAACATCACGGATGCAACGTGAGCTGGAGCTGCAGCCGTCCCAGTCGCTGCCTGTTGGCAACGAGTCAGCCAAGTAGAATCCACTGGGATTCTAGGAAATATAAGGAACAAAAGAGAAAATCTGGAACCTGTGCCAAAAAACCCTGCTGGTCCATTCCAGGCTGAGGCCTGCAAATGCTCCTTGAGGACATTGGAAGGTCAAGAGGTGGCCTCAGTCCCGTCCTATAAAATGGGTACTAATCCCTTCCCTGCCTGCCTCACCAGCGTGTCAGGAGGATCAAGTGAAAAACTGGCCCTGAAATCACTTTATGAAAGAAAAACTCTGGACATATGCAAGTGTGAAGACTGTGCCTGGGAAAGGATTTTGTCAGAGCAGAGAACTGCCAGGGAGGAAGTTTTGGAAAGATGCAGTTGCCAGGTAGTAACTGTGGTGACAGTGACAGTGGATGATGTGGTGCTCCCTGGGTGCACTGTGTGGCACCTTAAAGGATGGAGGCTTGAGGCAAAAAAGGCACTGACTGGTGACAGCCTAAATAGCAGGACTCAGAATCTTTGGAAAATTACTATGAATGAATAAAGGAATTCTCCCCTTAGGTGTGGGAATAAATCAGCCACTTTTCTGCCTTCTCTTTCATGAACAGAATTTTCTCTACTCCCTACAGAGTTCCTGTCTGTCAGGATTGAGCCTGCTCTGGCCCCACAACCTACATTGCTTGCTTGCTTGATTGATTGGTTTTCAAATCCATTTTATTTCTTTTTTTATTTTTACTATAAGCAATGATTTTATTTCCTTGGCTTGATAAGATTGACTTCATTATACAAGAACCTGAAGCTGACAGGACACACAAATTTCCTCAACAGGAAGGATCTTTTTCATTAGCAGAGATGAAATGTCACATCTGAAAATTCATTTTATTTCAAAGAGAAAAAAATAAAAATAAATTTCAAAACCCATCAATCAGGGGGCAACAATGGTACATACATTGTGCATTGTCATCCCCAAATCATTCACCCAGAGCACAAGACACCCAGCAGCCTACACTTCCTTCTGTTTTCTCGCTCTCACTCTCGCTTTCACTCTGTCCCTTCCTTTAGGAAGTTGCTTTACTGGTAGGCCTTAGGCTGATCCATCTGCAAAAGAGAAGTTTGGACCAGGTGACTATTTTCAAGTTTAAGACTGCACAACTTTCAGATTCAGATTGATAATGAGGATTCCCAATGCCAGTAGTTTTTCCTGCTTCTTAACAGCTTGGTATAGCGCTGCTGTATAATAAGAACTGAGTCTGAACCTTCCTCTATTCTACTCTACGAATAACCTAAGTGACTTCTTGGACCTCAGTGTCCACCCAGAAAAGTAGAAATGACTATCCCTACCTCCCTAGTACACTGTGAGGGTTGAGCTAAATCACCTAGGAAGACAGGAAGGGCTTGGCAGTGGCATTTCATTTCCTCCTCTCTTCCTATGCATCCTTCCCTAACTTTAACCTGAAACTCAATAATTCAAGCAAAAGCAAACTAGATGTGGTGGTACACATCTATAATCCCAGCACTCCGGGAGGCTGAGGCAAAAAGAGCACAAATTGAAACCCACACTGGGTAATTTAGTGACTTAGTGACACCTGTTACAGTACTCTGGTGCAATAAAGAAGCAAAAGTACAAAATGAAGAGGTTTACTGAGTTGAGGCTGTGGAGAGGAGCACACAAGCCATGGCAGCTGGGCTGTCTCCTTGGACCGGATTATGGGGTTTGGGACATATGTAACCTTTCACCAGAGGTGGTGCTTAGGGCAGGCCTTGATGACAGGTGAGGCGCTGGTTGGAATTCTTTGCATGTACTGGGAAAAGAAAAAGGAAGTTGTAATAGGGAAGGAGGAAGTGACCTCAGGATAAACATCCCTGATTTGTTCTTCCACCGCCATAATGTCCTGTAAATTATTCTAGAGCAAAACTCCTTTGACTCCCTGACTCAAAACTTAAAGAGTTCACGATGTTGCTCAGTGTGAAAACCATGCATTCAATTTCCAGTACCAAAACAAAGGGCAATGTCTGGCTTGACCTTCAAATAAAACTTGATTTTTAAAAAATTTCTATTTCTAAAAAAAAAAAAAAAAATTATATTTGTTTTTACTTGACTGTGACTGACATATGCAAATTACTGTTAAACTCCTGGTCTTGGTTCATAAATTCCTAAAGGCCAGAATATGTTTTTCATGAATTTCTTTATATCAAGAGAACAGTATTAAAACATCATTTACCCAGAGGATGCTATTCAAATGACAGCATCAAGAGAGGAGACTAGTCAGAAGTGGTGGTGCATGCCTATAATCCCAGCACTTGGGAGGCTGAAGCAGGAGGATCATTACAAGTTTGAGATCAGCCTGGGCTATAAAGTGAGATTAAGGCCTGCCTGAACTGCATAACAAGACCCTGTCTCAAAAAGACAAAAAAAAAAAAAAATAGAGAGAGGAGACAGAGAGGAATTCTTTTAAGGCATTTTGATTGGTGTAGGGAATGGTGGCCTCTGAAGAAGGGAAAACAAGATTGATGGGTGGTCTTTTGAGGTTTCCTACGCAAAATACTAGAACACTTTTCCTGTTTCTTAAAGGCGGAAGTTGAGCCAGGTAACCTGAGGCTCTTCAGTTCTATAATTCCAAGAACTGAGAGTTTGCTCCCCAATACTGCATAAGTGCCCCTTCTAGTCCAGGCCTGGAGTCATGCCTGCAGGAAAGCAGGAACAGGCACTCGTGGGACCACCAGCCGAGGCCCACCTGGGAAGACTCACTCCAGAACTCCGCAGCCACCCCCCAAGGGACCCTCCTCCAGCCAAAGCATTTTAAAGAAATCTGCTTTGCCGCAAACTCTCTTAGTGCATCAGGCAAAAAAAAAAATGACATCATTTAAACCTGGACTCAGTCACCATAGTGACAATGGGTAATTGACTTTACAGTAAGTACAGATACTATCTTTAAATAATATTTTATGCAGGAGAAATGAATGTTAAGTAAAGAATGTAATTGCACATGAGTTCATTTGTGTCTTGTGTCGGAGCATGTTAAAACTGCAGAATGCTGCTATACGGGGCTGGGGATTTAGCTCAGTGGCATAAGCACCTGCCTTGCAAGCACACGGTCATGAGTTTGATCCCTGGTACCGATTTAAAAAAAAGAAAAAAAAGAATGCTGCTATACAATGCACACATTCACTGTGCATGTCCTTACACTGCACATTATGTTAGGTGCTAAGGTGAGCAAAGCCAGGCCTGTCCTGAAGGAACTCAGTGGAATAGAGGTGAGACAGGACAGGAAAATTAGACAAACAGAAATTAGACAATAAGGGGCTGGGGGTTTAGCTCAGTGGTACAAGCACCTGTCTGGCAAATGTGAGGTCATGAGTTCAATCCCTTGTACAAAAAAAAAAAAAAATAGACAATACAATTATACTTTTAATAAAATCTGTAGGTTCAAGGCACAGACCCAATGAAAATTTTCTAAGATTCTTAAAGACACATGAAACCTAGGCCATTCCCTTTTACCTGTAAATGGGCTTTTAAAAAACCCTGAGAATAGACCATCTCTTTTCACCTGGAAAATAGCACTTGTCCCGTGGATGGGCTATAACTTCATCATTGTCGCCTATAAATGGGCTGTCACTATTGCCCTACAGAAAGAGCTGTCATTTTTCACCAATAAATTGAAGTCTCTCTCTCTCTCTCTCCTTTTTTTTTCTTTTTTTTTTTTTTGAGGCAGGATCTCACTATGTTGTTCATCAGGCTGGCCTTGAGCTCACGGCAATCCTCCTGCTTAGCTTCAGCCTACCAAGTGCTAGAATTACAGGCATAAACCACTACACCTGGCCTGAATCCCCTCTTTCTATAGACTTACAAATTCTACAGATTTCCTCTCCCAAATCCTCCATAAATATCCCCAGCCTGAGGCCATAAATATCTCTGTCTCCTTCCCTTTTTAGGGCTACACTCTAGTATTTCTTTGAGTGTAGGCTTTTAAATGCTGCCTAATAAAACCCTTTCTGCCTTTTTTGTGTGTGTGTATGTGTGTGAGTGTGTCAGGAATCGAATTCACGACCTCATACTTGGCAGGCAAGCCCTTATGCCACCGAGCTAATTCCCTAGCCCCCTTTCTGCCTTTTACTGACATATCCTGAATTTTTTTTTCTGTGATGAAAATCAACAAGCCTACAACTTGTCCCCTAGGTTGGGTGAATCAAGATTCCCATCTCTATGTTGGGGTCCTCCCTGGACTCTGTCCAGTAAGAGAGAATGCTGAGCAGGAAAGAAAAATAACCCATAAACCCATAAAATAGCCCATAAATAAAAATAACCCATAAACCACCAACTATCATAGACTGTTAACAGCTACAAATGATGTACCATTACTGGGTTTGGGGCCCCAAAGACACTTTCCTATTGAAGACCATTTCCACAGCACCAGTTACCAGGGACCCCTGCAGTGAGTCACCAGTCTCCTGCCTGGAATAATAACACACAGTAGGAAGAGAGAGCATGAGATACAATAACAGGGATCTGAGAAGACCAGTTGTTCTCTGAGAACAAAGGGCCAGAACCTTGGTATTTTACTCATTATATATCTGTGTCAAGGACAAGGGGTGAAGGTCAGTGCGTGTTTCCAGAACTTTAATGGTAACCAAGGCGGGCTAGTAAGAAAGACAAAGCATTCTTGCAAGGAAAAGGATGAGACAGGGAGGCAGTAAGGAAACTAGTTTTCCCAAGGTGTCTTATCATCTTCAGCAGGTCTTATCTTGTCTCCAGGTATCAGCAGTCATTAGCTCTAGGGCTTCCAGCTGTGACCAGAAAGGAGCAGGAAGTTTCCATGTTCCAATCTGGCTCATGGGAAGAACAAGGACAAGCGTGGATGTTCCCTAGACTCAAATTATAATTCATTGTCCCCAACAGTTTCCATGGATTCTTTCAAGTTCTTAGTGTCTTGAACAAAGAACAAGGCATACCAAAAAGATAATGAAGATTTACATTAAACTACATTAAGGTAGAAAAAGTGTTAGGTTTTCAGTGCAATAAGAGAGAAAATATAAAGTAAAAAGTAGCCTTTATTCCAAGGACAGGGAGAGAAGTCCATGACCATAGGCAGCCTGGTTTTCTCGGATCGGAACATGGGGTATGGGATATATATATAACTTCTTGTTACAGGCAACTGAGTTAATCAGAAATATAGGCAGTGAGATAGGGCTGGGTCCTCAATGGAGCCAGTGCAGGCACCTGGCAACTGCCGGGAGACACACACCTCCTGCTGTGGGCCAGGCCTCAAGACAAAGGATCAAACAAATGAATCCACATCCTAAAGACTGATATTCTAATTAGTTTCCTCTGGGGGGGGCGCGTGGCATGGTGGCTCACACCTGTAATCCCAACACTTGGGAGGCTGAGGCAGGAGGAGGATTGTTGCGAGTTTGAGACCAGCCTGGGCTACAAAGTGAGCTCAGGGCCAGCCTGAACCGCATAAAGACCCCGTCTCAAAAAGACAAAAACAAAAAAACAAAAAAACAACTAATTAGTTTCCTCTCACACTGGAGCCACTATCCCATCCCACTAGGGTAAAGGTCACAGCTCCAAGAATGCCCGCTTTCTACCTGACTTGCTTTCCCATTTGTCCCTAATGTAATCAATTTTACCTGAACTACTGATCTTATTGGTTAACTACAGTTATGTCCCACCTTATGCCCATCTGCTTTGTTGAGTTCCCTGTCTTCCCCCACCTTGAACCCATGGTTTTACTCTATAAAATTCCCTGGAATAGACAAAGTCCTGGGCAACCCGCTCGGGACCCCCTTCTGTCTCTCTTTAGACAGGAGCTTTCTTTTTCTCAATAAATATATTCTATTCTTCACCTCCATTGTTCCTAAAATTCATCCTTCGATTTTAGAGAACATGAACTCATGGACATAGTAGGTTGGGAGTTTTATTCCCCTATATCATTTGGAGGTGTTCCACTGAGATTGATTCCCCTATATCAGTCCTACCGGGGGTGGCACTTAGGACGGGCATTGATGATGCGCTAGGAACTGATTGGAATTTTTTGCAAGTGCAAACATGAATGGGAGTTGCAATTAAGGCTGAGGAAGAAGCAGGAAGTGGTAGGCTTTCCTGATTTGGCCTTCTGCCACATTAGACCACCACCATAACCCATGCAGTAACTTTATTCTAGGGCAAAACTCTTTCAAAAGGAAGTACATTCTGAAGAGTAAGACCAGGCTACTGAAAAAATTTACAGTGATCCCAAGGTTAATAACAGGGGTGTTTTGTATCTCCCATTCCTCAGCCTGATGTCAGATCTAAACTGTCCTATCAAAAGCCCACTTGATTTTACACCAAATGTAAATAAAGAACTGAAGATAGCACTTTTAGATTGTTCCAGGTACAGGAACTGCTCTACACAAGTGTTCTGGGTCTCTGCAATTTTTTTTTAAGAATGGAAAAGATTTATTGGGGGGGGATGCAGGTGCTGGATTCCTGTCCCCTCCCCCACCAATACTTTCTTGTTTTTTGGCACTGGGAATTGAACACAGGACCTTGCACTTGCCAGGCAGACACTTGTACTGATATAGGTTAAAGAAATGCCCAACCTACTATGTAAGCCAGTTTGCATTCCCTAAAATCGAAGAGTGAATTTTAGGAACAACACAGGTGAAGAGTAGAATATATTTGAGAGAAAGCTTCTGTCTGGAGAGAGACAGAAGGAGGTTCTGAGCGGGTTGCCCAGGTCTTTGTCTTTTTCAGGGACTTTTATAGAGTAAAACCATGGGTTCAAGGTGGGGGAAGACTTGTAATTTATAAGGCAGATGGGCATAAGGTGGGACATAACTATAGTTAGCCAATAAGATCAATAGTTCAGGTAAAATTGATTACATTAGGGACAAATGGGCAAGCAAGTCAGGTAGAAAGCAGGCATTCTTGGGGTTGTTACCTTTACCCCAGAGGGATGGGATAGTGGCTCCAGGGTGAGAGGGAACTAATTAGAATTAGAATGTAGATGCATGTGTTTGATCCTTTGTCTTAAGATCTAGCCAGCTGCAAGAGTGTGTGTCTCCTCCAAGGTCATCAGACATCTGGTCCTCTGTGCCAGCTTCTTGGAGGGTCTAGCCCTGTCTGACTGCCTATAATATTTCTAACTGGCTCAGCTGCCTGTAACAGTACCACTGAGCTGTATCCCAGGCCTGGATTCCTGTTTTTATGCTACATTTAGACTTACAGGACTTGCTCTCAATTTAAATCTATCATCATTTTAACAAAAAGGCAGGATATAAGCAACTAACAATATGACAATCTCAGTTACTCAAATGAGTCACAATCCAAAAGTTGCCTTGAAACAAAAGCAAACTGTACCTTCTTCCAAAGATCTCGATAGGGCCTCCAAGATGCTATAGGGGAGATATAACTCCCACATTGATGTGTCAAGTTCATGTTCTCTGAAGTCAAAGAACAAATTCTAAGAAACAATGGAGGTTAAGAGTAGCAAAGATTTATTGAGAAAGAGATAGGACTCACTCAAGAAGGGATGCAGGTACTTAAAGGAATGAGGCACACCTAATTGGGAGCTAGAGAATGGGAAATAGGAGTAGCTCTGGAGAGATAGGAGGAGTCTCAAATAGATTGCCCTGGGTCTCTGTGATTTACAGGTCACACCAGCCTAACCAGTTTGCCCCAGCCTAATCTCCTGCTTCAGTATATTATGATTTAGAACTAGGATGTCCACCCATCAAAGCCTCATGTGATTGAAAGATGTTCAGGGGGCCCAGTACAAAGATAAGGAACACCTGGCCTGACTGGGGGAAATTTATTGAAGGATGATACCTAAGGACAAACAGGAGTTACCCAGGCAAAGGAAGGTGATTGAAACTCATTCTAGGCAGGCTGAATAGCTTGTGGAGCAGTCCAGAAATCAGACAAAAACAAGGTGTACTTGAAGGACTAGAAGCGTATGGCTGGGTTGGAGGTTACAGAGGAGGTAGTGAGAAAGATGGAGATGGAAAGTTGAAGTCATGTGTTATAGACTGTGAACTACACTCTGCTATTAAAGCCCTAACCTCAAATGTGAATTTGGAAGTGAGACTTTTGGGACGTAATTAGGCTTAAATGAGTCATGATGGGGTTAGCGTCCTAATAAGAAGAGACAGAGAGACACAGAGATCCCTCTCTCCTCACCATGTGGGAACACAGCAAGAAGGCAGCCATCTGCAAGTCATGAAAACAGCCCCCACTGAAAATCAAACTGCAGGAAACTTGACCTTGGGCTTCTTAGCTTCCAGAGCCATGAAGACTAAAATCTTGTTTAAGTTACCCAGTCTGATACTTGAAATGTCAGCCCAAGGTGACTAAAATGCCACACTAAGAAATCTGAAGTATTCTGGGGGGTAATGTGAAGCTACTGAAGTTTAGGATATGGGAGCCAAGTTGCATTTCCCTGAGAAATGAAGCCCCTTGCCGTCATCTTTACCTGATCTTTACTTCTACCCTATTCACTGAGATATGCAGACACTGTATAGAAGCAGATGTTCCCTTAACTGGCCAAAACAATGTGATCGAGTTTGGCTGAGATGCTAGTAGTCTCACTGCAGCAAGCGGGCAAGAACCACCCCACCACTGATGGCTGGAATGGGAGCTCAAACAAGAGCCTGTGAAATAAGACATGAGATAACATCTCAGCTAAGGCCAGGGACTCAAAAAGAATTGTACCTTGGCCAGGGATATAACTCAGTGGCACAGCACCTGCCTGGCAAAAGCAAGGTCCAGTCCTGAGTTCAATTCCTGGTACAAAAAAAAAAAATTATACCTTCCTGGTAGTAAAGCTGCCAGCCTTTCTTATACCAAGTTATCCATTGTACCACTAAGTGAAAACCTCTGTGCCCATTGCAAGAGTGCTCTGTTTCTCCTCACATGCCATGCCAGCAAAGTTTCTCTTCCTGTGCACTCTGCTGCAACCCCCACCGACCTCCCTGACTGGTACCGATAAAAGCCATGAACACTCTGACACACGGCCTTTTGTTCGACAGAGACCATTGGGTCATCCCAGAGCCCCTTCAAATGCAGATTTTCTCTGTCTTCTTTTTCATTTGTGTGCAATGTTGCCAGGTGGGAGGTTTTGGTAGTAGGAAGTAACTTGCTGCAGTATAGAGAATGAATTAGTAGATTAGACTCTGATCCTAACAAAATGAGGCTGCTGTTGAAACCAGGACATAGAAGTGAGAGTTGAGGGAAGAGAATAGTAATAAAACCATTGTCCTTGGCATATTCTATTTGGAAAAAGTACTGAGAGAATATGATGCACACATGTTTAAAATAACATATAAATATCCCCAGTAATATTCCCAATATATCATTTTCTGGCCTCTGAACCAACTCACTTGATCCATAGCAGACTCACCACTTCCTGAGATTTAATAGTTGAACAGCTCTGCTTGAGAGATAGCTTTCTGATAATGAATCAAGGCATAGAAGTTGTGGCACTTACTGTTTTGCCCACTTCTGTTATTTCTTAGATATATACTGTGGTGACATACCTAGAGAACTTAGCACTGAGACTTGTTTTGTTGCTTTTTTTCATTTTGTTTTGTTTTTGGTACTGGGGATGGAACTCACAACCTCACACTTGCCAGGCAGGCATGTGCACCACTGAGCCTGATACATGAAACTTCTGGGTAACACTTCAGATCCAAATTATCACAACTAGTAATATTGATCATCTTTTCATGTACTTGTTACTTGTGTATTTTCAGTGGAGAAATACCTATTTAAGACTTTTGCCTATATTTGAATAAACTGAGAATTAAAGAAAACAATTTATACAACTGAGATAGTTAACTGTTGTCAGCTTGAGCAAGAAACACCCAATTGATTGTCTTAGCTTAGTTCTGGCTGTGACCAGATGAATTTACTGAGGCAGAAGTTGACCCTAGGTGTGAGCAGCACCAACCAATAGGGTCATAGCCTGAACAGAATAAAAAGGGGACCAAAGAAGGAAGTCTGGCTTTGTTTCTTTGGAGGAGCTCCAGGCTTCTCCATTGCCATAGACATCTGTCTCCTGGCTTCCAGCTCTGATGCTTCAGTCTTCCAGTGCAAGCCACTAGCACAGAACTCTAGAGTGAGCTCTAGACCTTGGACTTTTGACTGGCTCCTACAGAGCTCCAGCATGCAAATATAGATGATAGATAATAATCAGGATAGTGGTTTCTTTGAATAACCCATTGACAAGAGCCATGAAGGATCTTTTCTGGGATGTTAATGTTTCTTGATGCATGTGCTTGTTATATGTTGTAATCTAACTCAAGCTCCGCCATTCTGTTCTGTATGTGCCACGCCCTTTGATCTAAACTGCAACCATTGTCCCAAATCCCACTTTGTACTTCTCCTGACTCCAGTAATTGTGTTCCTCCCTTAATGCCAACCACCTGCATGCATAATGTATCCCTGGAATAGACTAGCCACAGACCTCTGTACTTTAACCCTAGGCAAACAACATGATGTCCTGCTTCCTCAGGAATGCACAGGTGTGGCTCCCCCACCTTTGCAGATTTTCCCTTTATAAACCACCCCAAATCTTAGCCTAGTTGCACAGTAGCGTAATTCCACCCTCACACTGTGTCGCTGGATACCAGCCTAAATAATAAAGTGCTCTTTTCTTTTTCCTCCAAGATGTCTTGGCCTTTTTATTCTTTTTGCCTTTTTTACAATTTTTTTTCATTTTTTTATTTAAAAAGAAAAAAAAACATGTAAAGGGTAGAGATAATATAGAATTTTAAAAAAAGATAAACAGTAAGAAATCACTGGTTGATAAATTACATATTGTCCTCTTAGAAATAGTTGTTCAAGTTACGAAATTAAAGCATACAAAGTAGGTATTCAAACAGTGAGACTGTAAGCAGCTATGCATGCATGAATCTACATGTATTTCTATAAACTTAAAGCTTTAAATTCTGAGATCAAGTAAATAATACCTAAATAAATATCATGTCTGAGGATTTAAAAACTCATTTTTTTAATTTAAAGAGAAACAAAAGCATGTAAAGGATAGAGGTAATACAGAACTCCAAAAAACAAAAAAAGATAAACAATAAGAAATCACTAGTTGATAAATTACATGTTGTCCTCTTAGAAATAGTTGCTCAAGTTAAAAAATTAAAGCATACAAAGTAGTCAAATAGTGAGAGTGTAAACAGCTACACATGCATGAATCTCTGCATGTATTTCTATACTTTCTGTATTAAAGGGAAGAACAAAACTTAGTAAGACAAACAAAACAAATTCCTATAAAAACATGAAACCAAAAAGTTGTATAAAACCATAGTACAAGGTGATCTACAATGATTACTGTGTTGTTTCTTATTATCTTCAATAGAATGTCTACATCATCAGGCATAATTGAATATAGCAGTATAATTGAGTATATCAGTAAATAATAATAGTAGTAAAAATAAAACATTGTAGACAGTATAAAACT